>JAEQBH010000055.1:600000-1166526 GCA_016808115.1 Tetrastigma voinierianum
CCCTTGAGAAGAGGGTGCAAACCTAGTTAGAGTTCGCGGAAAACCCGAGGACCTTGATTTGAACCGAGGGCTGATTTTAAAAGCTCTTTCCGGGTTTCTGTGAAGCTGGGGCCTAGTTTTTGAAATGGTAGCTCTCCTCATTCCTCCAACTAAAATTTGGGTGCTTACCCCACCCCGAATTATAAAGTTTCGTAGTATGGAATTAAAGGGCTTCCTTTGGTACTAAGAACATTGGCTTGCTCTATTTGGATTGCCCCCTACTCTGAGGAAGATTAGGCAAGCATTAGTCTGGAGCGAAAAATACCCAAATGATGCACGGCTCCTCCACCTAGATCCCAGGCACCGAAGGTACTGGTACATGATTAGTGCACCAAAAGTGCCAGTTCTGAACCCTATTTAAGATAGGTTCTAAAGTACTTTGTGTACCAATCATATTAGTTGCCGATTGATACCTTGCAGGTCCCTTTCTGGTACTAATGACGTATTCTCGAGGTCGTTTAGGTAGTTTCAAAGAGTTTGCCTATTCTATCATAGCAAGCTAGGCATATCGGTTAAGCTTGATTTTACATCGAAAGAAGTATGATTTATCTTCTGATTGCATTAAGCCAAAGATAGAAGAAACCGGATTGATATATGTTATACAGCAGACAAGCAATGAAATTTTTCTACTATAGCAAATTTCGCACATAGTGAATTTTCACTATTGTAGCGAAATTTTCACATACGAATTTTCACGTGAGCGACTTCGCTATAGCTAAAAATTTCACTAAATTCCTGTAGCTAAATTCTCCGGCCTCCCCGTTTATGTGTAAACTGACCATTTACACTTATTTCACTGATTCAGGCCACGCAGGTGACGCTAATCAACAAAATTTATATCTGTTCCTCCCACACTGGGGAGTCACACACTGTACACACACACACACATTGGTTACACACACACATTACATTAATATCCACACACACACAGCTAACACATTACACACACATTATTATTATCCATACATACACATTACTAACTGCACAAATGCACATTAATAATACATAATACACATTATTATAATATTATTATTACATTATTATAATATTATATTAATATAATATATTATTAATATTATATTATATTATTATTATTATTACATATTATTATTATATTATTATATTATTATTAATATTATTGCTTCTCTCATCGCAGATAAATAGTCTGGTGGTCTAACACAGCATGGGGTTCTTCAGATAAATGATTTGATGAAATCAAAAACTGGTGAATTAAATTTGGATTTTGGGGTTTGCTAAAATAGGGGTTTTGGGTGTTCACTCGACTGAAGCTAAAACAAGAAAAAATGTAAAATGTAACCCCTGAAGTGTTAGGGCCACCAGGTTTGGTGGTTTCAAGGTAACCACATGTCCCCGTATTTTTCCTCAAGGCTGGGAGTACGACATATAGTCATTTCCGAACCGATTCTCATTTAGATTTAGTAAACTAAACCTTATACTTTCCCCTTTTGAAAAACATAGCATTTAAATGGGCATAAATGTTCATAAATAAAGTGAAAACATCTCAAAACCTCAACCCACGATAACTAGTGTGGAGACAATTAATCGAGCCTCAATGGATCTGGGTGAAAGTATCCATTGGAACCCAAAATTTTTCCAAATACACATTAAAGAGAGCGTGCTTAAGAGATTTTAACCTATGAGAAGTAAGAACTGAACAATCAAAAAATACGCATGCTAAAAACAAATCTGGCGTTACCTCCAAACCCTAGCTGGGAAATTTCCTCTTCATGATAAGATGCCAAATGAACCATCATCCGAGTCAATATCCTCGCAGGAGCCGTTGCAATGAAAGTGAGGAAAATGAGAGAAAAGCGTAAAAAACTGAGAACCGGGAACCCTAAACTTATTTGCATAAAGAAAATCCTCCTTTCAACAAGGTATCAAAATGGCTTACGTGGGCCTTACAAAACCAAGTGAAATACAATCAAATCCAAACATGGGTGGATATAAAACAAGGTAGAAAGGGAGAAACCAAAAATTGTAGCAAAACAAAAAGTGCGTGAAATGCAAAGAGAATGTGGGGTTTCAGGATGCATGCTAGTGCCGGGACGTGGTATTAAAGGTTTCAGGAGAAGCTTTCCGCAAAGGGGTGTTTTTCTTCACATTTTGCCTTTCTTTCCTTCTCTGATCTTTGATTTGAAATATCAGTTTGACGAATTCCTTCGTGCTTGGATCGACTCAACAATTCCGGCATAATTAGCTCGCAAAACTGGCAAATTGCTACAAAAATGCCATCAATAAAATAGTAGGGACCTTAATGTGCAAATCGGTTAATTAGCATGATTAGCAAGCAATAAAAAGCACTCAAAACCTATATAATAAATAGGGTTCAAATAGCACTTTTGGGTACTAATCACACCCCAACTCTACACATTGCTAGTCCCTATAATGTAAGAAAGAAAGAAGAGCATACAAAACGATAACAAAATTACGCACAAAAAGGTTGCGCTCAAAAGGTTGCGAATGAGTAATGCCTAACCCTAAGTAAGAATAATCAATGCCGTATCCAATAACCACAAGGAGAGAATGAAGGCCAAACAAATTGAGTATTAAAAGAGCCTCCTTCTCGTGAATCAACCAAACTTCCACTAAAATCTAAGTGTTTTTGTTTGGATCTTAATTCTAACACAAACCGTCGAACCGCACTCTCCCCCAACCTAGCTACTACCACAACCCAGCATGTTAAACCAACTTAAAATAGATCGTAGACCCACCTCTTATTCCACAATTATTTATGCTGTAGGTAATGCTGAGGAATCGTACCTCACCAAAGTCCATGTAATCCGGGATCTACCTGATGACTCCCAACCAATTAAGGCCAGGGCACCAAGTCATAAGGACCTTTCGACCACAAACTCTTCAAACACCTGACTTCGAACATTTCTCGAGACTCAAGACTCACACTTTGCTAAACAACACCCAGGACGGCTGTTGTCTAGTTTGGAGGTCGGGCAGTGGCGCCGGGTTCGCCAAGGGAATCAGCTGAAGGGTAAGCTAGAAGCTCTTTCCCCGCTTCTAGCCCACCGCCTCCCGCGATCAAGGCACCTCCATTTGTTCTTCTTTGTCAAAGGCCAAAATTAACACCGATTCAGGCATCCTGCGCCTCGTGAGCTTCTACCGATTCCATTTTCAATTCCTCCCGAGGTCGCAGCTGAACTCGCCACCCAAATTTGCTCCGGGGCCCACTCATCCTCCTGGATTTTCTTCCTTTATGATCGCCGTTGCAAGCTTTCTTGAATCAACATTGTAGTCAAATTGCCGACCCACCACTTGGAAACCCATCTAATGTTTGTTCCGGCAGGGGTTCTCCGCGCATAAATTTCTTGACTCAATCGTGCACAGCCTCTTTTGCTTCTCCCCACAAGACCCACTAGTTTCTGTAAGGCCCAGAATTGCTGTCAACCTGCAGATCGGGTCGTGGTGGCTGAGGCCGAGACAAAGAGGCATAGTCGTGAGGCACCATGGTAGAGGGAGAAAACACCATCCATTGGTCTCTGCGTCCCTCGCGATCTAGGTGGGTTTGGGATTTCTCTCCCAGGCTGTTGATTCCGAAGGTTTCATAGTCCTCCTCATCGATATGCCACGTAGATCTCTCTGCAGTTCCTCCATAGGATACCGACCGTATCGTTTCTCCCCCAAGTGTTCCATTTGGTTAAATTCAAGTTCAATCCAAGTTCTTGAGGGAGATTAACTTTAAGTAGCCTGCCTTCTAGGTTTGTAATCCAACCTGGAATGGATTCCTCGTGAAGAAAGATCCCGGAAATGGATTCTCGCAAAGAAAGGTAAAAATAGGGCAACACAAAAACAACAAAGATCCTACAAAGACTGCTTTTATATATATATATATATATAGGTATATATATATATATATATATATATATATATATATATATATATAAGAGTATGATATATATATATATATAGTGAAATGAATCTAAAAACTGGGATGTTGAAACAATAAAAGGAAAAAACACTTAACTTGTGACGAGGATCACAAGTAGCCTAACAAGTCATCATATGTATTAGCATTATCTTGCAAGAATTCCATCATTTATGCCTGGATTCGCGCCACTCAAGAGGGTGATGCGAATCAACAAAATTTATATTCCTCTGTTCATCCTACCGCCGTATTACTATCGCAGATACAGCCAGTGTCGAACACAGGATGGGTTCGTACAAATGATTTGGAGTGAAACTAAAACTGGTGAAATTAAATTTGGATTTGTGGCTTGGGTTAAAACAGGGGGTTTTCGGTGTTCACCTGACTCAAGCTAAAACAAGAAAAAATGTGTAATAGAACCCCTTTGAAGTGTTAGGTTGATCGTGCTCTCAAGGTGGCCACATGTCCTGTATTTTTCCTCGCTGGCTGGGAGCATGACATATAGTCATTTCCTAACCGGATCTTCTTACTTAGCTTTAAAACTAAAGGCAAACCTCATAGATTTTCCTTTTGAAACATAGCATTTAAATGGGCATAAATACCTAATGCGTGAAAACGCATCTCAAAACCCTAATCCACGATACTAGCGTGAGAGACAACTGAACCGAGCCTCAATGGATCTAAAGTGAAAGTATCCATCGGGAACCCAAAGCTTGCCAATACACATTAAAGAGCGTGTTTAGTAGATTTTAACCCAAGTGAGGAAGGTAAGAACTAAACAAATCAAAAAATATCGTGCGTTAAAAACAGGACTGTACGCTACCCAAACCCGAGTTGTAGTACTCTCCTCTCTTCTCCTCAAGGAGGAAGAGCCGCTAGCCAACCATCATCTGAGTCGTCATCCTCGCAGGAGGCCAGCCGAAAGGAGAAAATGAGAGAGGAAAAGGTGGGAAAAACGGAGAACTGGAACCCCAACTTATTTTTACAAAGAAAATCCTCCTCTCAATAAAGGTATCAAAATGGCTTATGTAGCCTTACAAACCAAGTGAAATACAATCCTAATCCAAACATAAGTGGATAAACAGTGGTAGAAAGGAGAAAAACCAAAAATCAGAAGAAAAACAAAAAGTGCGTGAAATGCAGAGAATAGGGTCAGATGCACAAGGTTGAGTCAGTAGACAAGGTTTCGCAGAGAAGCTTTCCATAAAGTGGTGCTTTTCTTCACATTTTCGCTTCTTCTTTCCTTCCTGACTTTTGATTTGAAATGCTAAGTTTGGACTAGAATTCTTCTTTGCTCGATCGACTCACTCCTCGCATAATTAGCTCAAAACTCAGAATTATGGGTGGAAAATGCGATCAACAAAAATAGGTAGTGACCTTAATGCAAAGAATGTAAGTTAATTAGTACGATTAGTACACAAAATCAGCTCAACATTCCATAATAAATATGGTTCGGCATGAAATTTTTTCAAATTAGACCACTACCCACTGTGAATAATACTAGTTATAGATTGGAAGTTTCACTATTTGTAAGGTTATGTCATATTTTCCAAACAATTTGTAACCTAACTTTAATTTGAAGCATTCTCTAGTACGAGCCCCTGTTTTTTGCCCTCACTTTCTCTCTTCTCTCCTCTTCACTTTCTATAACTAAACACACCCTTTGAGGATGACAACTCAAAGGATGTTTGCTAAAGCCTCTAAACCTTGGCAGGAGGCTTTGTTAGGTAGGTTGATATGTTCAGCAGTGATCCTCATTTTTCATCACTGCAAGGCATCACAGATGAGGTACTTCGTAAACTTTCAAAACCAGGTTTCAAAGCCATTCATGTACTTTCATTGGTCAATACTTGAAAGTTTCTAAGGTTCAAGTGTATTCTTAGTGGTAGATACAATCGACATCCATGAAGGCCATTTACGAGCCATCGAGGTAGGTTAAATGCTAGATTTCAAACTCAGAACATTTAATGCTCAAAGGAATGCTATTTCAAAGAGAAATGGTACCGAGGGGTTAGTCTTTAAAGTTAAAACAAAGATCCTGTTTTGGAGTCACTACATAGTCATCTTCCCGTAATAATGCAGGAAATAACCCGAGGACACCTTTGCAACCCTATCATACCAAACTAGTGGCCCAAAACTTCAAGGACTTCTTTTTACATCTTGTTTCAAACTGCCTTCAGTTAGTATAGTGAAAACAACCACTATTTTTATACAAATCCAAAATCCAAACAAAAGCCTCACCATTTTGACTCATTACAAAATCATTTGTAATACTTAAAACCCACCCTTGTGTTCGATCTTAGAGCCGCTATATCGCAGTAAATACGCGCCGGCAATAGAAGTAATTTAGTTATAAATTTTGCTGATTCATAACACCCACTGTGCAATAAATCAAGCTTACGTCGTTGTCGGGATGGTGCCTTACTAGCTGCATGATGAGATGACAGAGTACTTGTAATCTCATTACAAGTATCGTGACCTTAAACCTCTTTTTGAATCTATATTGTTTAAATTCTGCTTTTTTCAAGAGCCAACGTCGCTCTTTTTTATGAATAATAGTCATTTTATTACTTTAAATAACATCAGATCATTTCGCAAGCCCCGCTGTTGTTCTTCATGGTCTCTTTGCTTCACAAATATGTACCATCGATAGAGATATATCGTAGATGGTAAAAGAGTTAGTACAACCAATTGAACAAGGTTGTAGTCGTTGTACAAAAGAAGCAAATATCCTCTACTCAAGAAAATGGCAAGAAAGTCAAGAAGAAGTTCCACAAATCCAACAGCATATAGGCAATGAAAACTACATACACCTCCTAGAGCAGTGCACCTTCGCATCATACCACCACTACGTAGGTGGTAGTAAGGATCTTATTCATGCCCCCGTCTCCCACTCTCATGGAATGGAGAAACGAAAACTGATACACGCATATCCGGAGTTCATGGAAGTTTGTACAAATTCTTTAAAGAAGGTGTGCCCGACATGGACCTCGCTGTTGTCGGTAAAGCATCGCATTGATCGCGTTATCATGCCAAGATTTGGCTCCACCACTGCGACCGTCGAGAACAATTAGAACAATAACTTCAAGCCGACTTTTGAAGAAATTTTAGTACAAATCCTAAGACCAACAGTTTGAAGAGCAATTAATCGCCTACCATAGTCGAGAAGTTTTATCGTTAAGCTGGGAGGTTCATGATATTCCTTACTGCATGTCCACACCATGGGTTCGATACTAGATGCTTCGTGAATCACTTCAAAGATGGTATGTCTCCACGATGAAGCAACTAATTGAAACCATGTGTGGAGGGAATCTCCCTACAAGCACTCCAAAGTACAGCCATGGACTTTTTGAACTATGTGTTCGAAACCTCCAAGGCAGTTGACCAACCTTAATCCAAGAGAGGCAATTTAAAATTCAGAGGCCTTTCGACCCACCAAAGGTGAGGCAATTTATGCACTTTCCAAGACAATCGAGATGAAAAATCGACCACTTGGTCTTTTAAGGCCATAAGCCTGAAATGAGAAATCAGCAGCAAAGGTGGTAGTGATTGAATTCGTCATCTCACCCAACTTGTTTTTAATTGTCACTGGCAACGATCTCGGGGGAGCATCGGTCTAAATGGTTCCTTCTGTGAGGGACTTGATGCAAGAGCATGCCCATGTATTAGGCCTGTGGTACAGTCAACTAATAAATACCGTGAGGTAAACACCTATAACCCACTGTAAAACCATCCTAATCCCATCATGAAGCCAAACCTCTGCATATGTCCCAAGAGCACAGCCAGAAGCAGCCCCAACCCCATCATAGCACAGCCTCCATCTCTCTCTCCCCTGCCAGCAAGCACCAATTTAAGGCGCAAGAGGGTACCTTTGTATAACAAAAGGTGTTGAATGTTCAAACTAATCAGAAAAATTGGAGAAGTATATACTCACCAACAAGAAAATATATCAATAAGTACCAACACTCCAACAAATATGATTAACTTAAACCATTTCAAGTTATCAACGTTAAATAGGTCTTGGGTAAAGTGAAAATCCCTCCGCACACAAAGAAACCAAGGAATGCATGAGAGGTCCCCAAGTGATCCCAATGCAAGAATTGGCAGTCAAAGCAGCAATGGGGCTGAGAAGTGGCACAGAACTTAAAACCAAAGAGTCCCAAACACAATTAAGAAAAACCCCCACAAAGTGGGTCAACCACTGGTAAAGGAACAACCACAGGAAGAGGTAAACACAAGAAATTCTCCTTTCCTCAGTACCGAAAAAGGAAAAGTCACAACCAAACTAAAATATTAGGGATATCACGTAGGTGAAAGTTAACATCCCTCTTCTTGATATGACCGCAAGTCCCCACACTATAAAGCTAAGGATCTATGCACTAAGAGGCCTATCGTTAATAAAATCTTTAATTGGTTAAGAGTGAATATCATTGAAAAAGACCTCAAGTATAAAGAACCCGGGGCAACCTACAATCTCTCATAATTATATGACGCCAGGAAAATGGCACATGATTCGTGCAAGGCATGACCCATCTCTTTTTCCATGTATACAGCCTGGGGTAGGCGAACTAAGCCAATCAATTATCACTGGCCTGAAATACATTCACCAAACATCAAAGGGGACAGCTATAGATGTTTGATCATGGTCAAATTATACCATCTGTGTGATCTAGAGGCTGATATCAACGCCGAAGAGGGATCAACTGATGTGCCAACATCCCCTGAAGGCTACTTTGGCCACTTCCAGTCACTGAAGAATGCTGAAACAAGATGCACCTCAAACCTTAGTCATAACTTAAAACAATATCTTCCATCCGAGAAAAGAACATGTAACTGTTAGGAGGATGACAACAAGAGGTTTTCAGGCGATAGAGCTATCCTCGAAGAACAAGCAAATGGTCTTGTGCAAGATGGCTAATCCAGAGTTAGCTGAAGGCAATAAAGACGTGAGCTTCAGAAAAGGAGCTCACCGCATGGGCAAAACAAAGAAGAAAGGTTGAAGTTTTTTACTTAATATCGGAAGGAGGAACATGGTCCTCAAATAATTAGATCTTGTTCCTGCTCCATTGAATTGAAATATGCATTCTTTGGGAGGAAAATGCATTGTTCAGTAGTGATTTCTTTCCACTATCGTGAGCAATCCATAGGAGGCTAGCTGGTTTCAAACCCCATAGGGAACAAGAAAGCAAATCTGATGAGGACCTTCACTCAAATACACACTTAATCAGAGTGCAATCTACCATCATATCTACTTAGAAGAGGAATTGCTTCACCCCTGATTTCAATGTGATTTATGTTATTTTACCATCTGTTTTTCATCATGAGTCCCACATGCAAAGACTCTTCAATCCAACACTTGCATGGGCAGCACCAGCCTTGCTCTCCTACACACCACATCAACCCTGTATTTCCTCAAAACCCGAGTCCAAAACTCACTGAGTAATCGCTCTAGAAACTGTAAATTAAAACTCAACCCTGGGGGCCTCCCAAAGTCATGATATACATATCGCACCGAGGTAAGTCCTCAATGCACCCAAGACTATACACTACACTTGATCTAAAGCATGCATTTACACAAAATCCCAAACTTCTACAAAGTGTCCCAAACTAATGTGCTGCACAAGCCAAAATATACAATGACCCAGCTGACTGATAAGGAACCATCTAAAATATACAAGGTGAACTCACACAAACACTGATATTCCCCAAAATGTATGCCCAACCACCAGCATATATTGACGACAATTCCCAACCTCCAAAACCTCGTAAAGTCAAATCCGCGTCACACCGGGTCTCGTACTGCAGATCTATGCGAGTGGAATAATCAGGAGTTCGCAACCCGCAGGGTGAACTTATAACAAGCCATTTATAAAAACATTTCAAAATATTGCAATAATTCAACACACCTCAAAACATGAGCATTTTCACTTAATAGGTTGATGTGGAAACAAATGCATGAATACCACACCATCTCACCCTCATCGCGCGACTCTTTGGCTTTCACCCAAAGGACTCAGCCTCGAACAACCCTCAACAACTGCGCCAAATTGTCGACTTACTACCTGTGGATATGCCCACATCCCGTGACGACAAATTGTCGACTTACCAATTGTGGATATGCCCACATCCCCGTATATCTCGTGAACTTTCTAGACTACAACTGTGGATCAGTCATAGTCCAGGTCCACTACACTAACCCACTCCTACATGGGCCTGTATACCCATGTCATGCTTTTAAAAAGCCCACTTCACAAAGCATTCACCCACATGGATACTTTAAAAACATCATGTACCAATTAATTCAAAGAATTCAAAGAGATATAAAAATATACACATTTATATATATCATTAAACCATTACGCTTCAAAGCAGTTAACAAAATGCACTTCTCACAAACCATGCGGTGCTGTGAGAAGTGGTTACAAGATCCCCGCCTCTCGATTCATATCAAAATCCATTGTGCCCCGGCTGAAGTCAAAACCGCGCTACCTGGGGTGGACCGTAATTAATGTCGAAAAGATTTTTACCAAACAATCCCGTAATACACAAATTGCACCCAATTATTATTAGCACTTCACCACTGACCACATTAAGTATTTTATACCTACCAACATAAACCTTTGATCCTCTCAAGAGCACTTCTTTTAAAAGACTTACTATATCAACATTTAACACCTCCCTTATAGGGTAGGCACAAATGCAAGACACACAACACTTGTACCTTGTTTCAAATTTTTATCTCAAGACCCCTTTTTCTTTTTTCTTTTCCTATACCATTTTGACCAGCCAGACATGTTTTTGTTCACTAGCGAGTCCCTGACCAAAATTTCCTATCTTCTAGCTTTCATAGCTCTAAATCACAGCCATCTGACTCTTGGAATCAAGAGTTATGGTTTACACTCACCTTCCCCGAAGACTATTTCAGGGAGCACTGTGTCCTCACTTCACCCTTACTTTACTGAAATTATGTGAAACAAATGAGCTATAATTAAATATTACTTTTCTTCTGAGTAGCACGCCCCAGTGGTTACTTTATGAAGGATTTTGAATCACTCCATTTGGATCAATATAACTCAAATACACTCCAAAATGTGGAACGCTTCCGTAACAGGGGACACTGTATCTCGACTTTCAACTCAAATTCAAGAGCCTTATCATAGGTTGTGTTCTCGTTTCTTCTGTATATTCCTGCGGTTAGGTCTTGGTTGCCTCCAACTCGGACCATCCAGCCAAGTTCCTGTAGGCCAATCCTATGGCCAAAACACTGTCATGGTCAAGGAGAAAGCCTGACAAAGACCTCCCTGACACACACACACACACACACGCCATCTTCACAAACCAGGTCTTTTACAATTTGTGGTGGTCTCCACCAAACACACCTTCATCAAATCTAGGTTAGATAATCCCAACAAACCCCATAATATAACCAAAGTCCATAAGAAATTCAACTAAGGCCTCAAAGATCATGTTTGCTACCTTAGTGAACTTTTTTCACCAAACCAAGCTTTCCTTCAAGCCTTTCTCCTCCTTCTCTCTAGCTTCTCTACAGCTTCCTCTAGAACTCTCTCACTTCTAAATTTCCAGAATTTTCCACTTCCTGTGTACAGGGTTGGTCTTGAAGCATCCAAAACCAAGAGGAATTGGTTTGCTTGGCAATATGGCAAGCTCTTCTCATGCACTCCGCTATGTGTCAGCATCTCCTACTATGTGATATACGAGGTGTCATGCCCCTCATGATGCCACATAACTCACAAAGGATGATTACACTTAGTCCCTCTCCACTCAACAAAGCTTTTCAAAGTTTTGCCTTCAAGACATACTTAATTAAACCCTTAACAAAACCACTAAACTTACCTAATTGCATAATCGACCCACATGCCATAAAATGCAATCTAACTCACTTTGCTAATCCTCTAATTAAACCAAATCCATTAAGTATGGCTAATCTTATAATCACAATTTAAAATATCATAGTGGCATGTTTGCATTTGCTCCTCAAAAATCCTTACTTAAATATAACAAAACATATACTGTGTTACATTCCCTCCCTTGCGGTGAATTTTGTCCCCAAATTAAAACTGATTAACCCGTGGAAGAGTTCCTTTAGATACTTCTTCTTCACATTCAGTCTAGTTCCTATGTAGCTTCTTCCACTCCATGGTGTTCCCATAACACTTTCTCACTAGGGAAATAATTTTGTTTCAGAACACGCGCTCTCGCACATCTAGAATCTCTCGCTGCTCATATTTCATTCTCTCGTAAATTCAAATGCCAATCTGGGTGATGTGCGGTAAACATCTTGGCTTCCATATCAAGAATAATGAAATGGAATACATCAGCAAATCCTAAACAATCTGCGGCGGAAGAGCCAATGGTAAGCTACCCTCTAACTCTTGAGAATCTCAAACTCGACCAATGTACCAGGCCGCTTCCTTTACAAAAACGAATATTCCTCATGAGCAATGGCACTCTTTAAAAAACACACGGGTCCCCAACCCAAACTCTAAGGGTCTCTTCCCGTGGTCGCATAACTTTTCGTCGCAGCCGCTAAGAGTCTGCCAATGATCACCCTTATCTTCGCTGCTTCCCGCACCAACTCGACCAATCAGCAGCCTCCCGATTCACCCAAAGACATAAAGCACCCACACGTGGCCTTCCATGCTGGCGCCCATACTGTGCCATCCCCACATCAGCCTGAAACTACATATACGCAACTCAATCAGAGGCAAATGGTCCATCCAACTCCCCGGGAAGTTCAACACACATGCTCTATACATCTTCCAGACCAATCACTCTCGATTGCCCGCCGGGCCCCAGGGTGAAATGTCAGTACCTCAATCTCAACCTTGCTCCCAAAGCCAGAAGATCGCGACCCAGACGTAAACTCGAGTCCCTATCTCGACACAATGGAGAGAGGCCACCATGCAACCAATCTCCTCATACAACCCTTTCTCAAAGTAAGAATAGAGTCGTGCGGGTCCTTGCTGATATAGTCGTGGCCGATGAATAACCGGCCAACAACCACCCAAACACCAGCCTTACCTCGTATGGCCTGGCAAACCAGTCACGTAAGTCCATCGTCACATGATCCCGTATCATTTTGCGACCGTAATCACCGAACAGCCCTCGGGCCGGGGTCTCCTCGGTGCTCAACTTTCACTTTGTTGGCATCGCCAAACACTGGGAGACTTAAACCTCTGCTTACGCCTCTCTTTCATCCCATGATACCGTATCAAGGCCTCAAGTCGCGGGTACATCTTTGTCTCACCAGATGTACCAACCGAGAGTGATGAGCTCTCATCACCTCCTCTCTCTCAACCGTGCATCATCCAAAGATAAAACAATCTGCTGAGGAAATAGATTCCTCCATTTGCATGAATGTCTGTCCCTTCGTGTGCATCACTGGGCCTACCACTTGCGAGCGTGTGCCCTCGTTTATACCCTCTGTTTCGATGACCTTTAAAACCCATAATGAAGCACAACGTATAAAACATGCCTTAGGCTCATCCCCATCAAAGCACGTGGTGGAACTTCGCCGATGTAATCATACATCTTCCACCATAAGCCATCAAACCCTAAAGGATACCTCGATTCCGCCTCAAGGCATCACGACCACATCAATTCCGGTGGTATTGCAAAGAAAAGTCAAAAGCCCGCCAAGTGTCTCCATCCACCCTTCTCCGCCTCTCGGCATTCAAATCTCTCACAGAAATATATACTTCAAACTCTTGTGGTCGAAACACTTCAAAACTTTCACCATACAAGTAGTGCCGCCGGCTAACTTGGGGCAAACACTACCGCAGCAAGCTCCTGAAACCATGCGTGGGTAATTCTCTTCATGTTTCTCACCTGCCCAGAGCATAGCAACCACTCTACCGTTTGCATGGGCACACCCTGCCAACCCTTGAGGCATCACAAAAACCGTACTTTTCCCTGGACTCAATTTTGAGCACCAAACACCGGATAGTCAATCTCTTTTTCAGCTCCCGGGAAAGACTCACACTACATTCCAAATAAAAGCCACTCCTCGCATGTTAGTCTAGTTATCGACATGCAAAATCCTGTGAAGTTCTCACAAATCGATCTGCACAACCAAGGCCAATCCAAGGAAGTCAGGTATCCTCAAAGACACTCGGTCACCCCACCTCATCACTACCCGACCTTGCCTTCCGATCCACCAAAATACCTTCCTTAGACACTAAAAGTTCTAGAACCTGATTTCCTTGTAACAAGAAATCACACTTCTAGTTTACATACAATCGATTCTCTCGCACTGAAGCGCTAACTCCGCAATGCCGCGCATGTTCAGCCTCGACCCTTGAATATATCGTGATGTCCCACAAACACTACCACAAACCGATCCGCATACGACGATATATCCTATTCATCATATCCAAAGGCAAATTGAGCATTACCAATCCAAAAGGTGATGAGCCAACAAACTCAAGTGTCCATACCTCGCGTAAAGCAAATCTTCTGATATCCGAGTCCCGCATTTCACCACGATACCCAGATCTAGATCAATCTTCGAGAGCAACAAGCCTGCTCAACCTGACGTCAAAACAAATCCTCAACCCGAGGAAGTGGGTACTGTTTCACCGTTACTCTATTTAACTTCCCAGAATCCACACATAACCGTAGCTGCCCGCTCTCTTCTTTTTCATACCTAACAATACCGAGCAATCTCAAGGCGAGGTATTTTGGCCTGATGAACTTACCCCAATTCTGGGGCCAGCCAGTTCAACTCCTTAAAGCTAACCGAGCCATCCTAAATGGAGCTATCGGGGTCAGATCGCACGGATACAAATCGATGGGAGAGTTCCACTCATGGGAGGTAACCCGCAACTCATCAGAAATACATCAAGAAAGTCACACACTTGTGTGGAATACAATTCATTCCCTACCTTCCTTTTACTTCCGCATAGTAAAAGGAAGTACTGGCCCCATTTTTTCTCAACTAATTTTTCTCCATCTCTATCAACGTATCGAGTTTGACCAGCCCCTAGATCGCATAGAAGTCGACACGTGACCCACAACCAATCAGGTCACCTTCTTCGGAAACAATCGGATCGCATGATGCGGGCTAACCAATCCATTCCCACAATCACGTCAAACACTGCCATATGTAGGAGTACTAAGTCAATCACGACTTCGAATCCCCCAACATTCAACACACAACCACTGCATCCCCACTTAGCTTCCATCATGCCACCCATAGGTGTCTCAACAAACAAAGGACAAGAGAGTGATGCAATCTCTAAGTCTAAATGGAAGCAAAGAAGGCAGAATAGCAAATGAACTGATGCACCGAATCAAACAAACACATGTGCCTGCAAGCAGGTAACACAAAACCATACCATTAGCACATTAGGCTCTGGATCCGAGTCAAGCCACTGTCAAGACTCTCGGCTGAGACCCTCGGTCCAAGTAGATGTAGTCTTCCTTTCCTAGAATCTCCTCCTCGAGGTCAGCCCTCCTAACAATGGTTTATCGGGGTCGAAACCGACCTCGCGAGGCCGGGTGTTCCGTCACGTAACTCAGGGCACCACTCTCTAAGTGTCCCGCCGGTCACACTCATAACACGCTCCGAGGCCCCATGTCCCCGCAACCTACCCTCACCGCTTGCCCCGTTGCATGGGCAACTATCGTGGACCGGGCCCACCCTGGGCGCTAAATTTCTATCCTCACACCGGGGCTCACCAAACCCGGGAATTCTTATTTTCCTATGTACCCTGAGCCGCCCTCTCAATAATCGTGGCTCGTACACCACCACCTGTAGGTTCGAAGCATGAAAGAGTCACCGAGCCCAATGTTCAAAATTTCAAACCTCCCGAAACCATTCTACCATTCGCTTCGCCGCCACCACATGCTTAGTATACCCCGAGACAACAGTAAATCGGGAGGCATACTTACTACAACGAGAGCTCCGCCAGTGCACAAACCCACCCTCTCCGCTCTCATGGCCTCAGCACTTGGCTAAGAGTAACTCCGAACTGAGTCCACCCCATGTGTGTGGCAACACATCACGGTGTTCTTAACCATATCCCACCAATCACGCCCGTCCTCAAACATAAAGGGACGCTAGAGAAACCCTCCACCCTGTGGACTTCCAAGACATTCGTAATCTTCTTCACTTCCTTAATAATGCCACCTCATGAATGACACCACCCGAAACACCTGAATAAGTGCTGAAACCTTGATCAACCAGACGTCCATAAAATCTCCTGAATGACTCCTGAGGTAATTTCACGCCTCCGACCCCATCCTCTGAACTGCAGCAGGACCCTGGGCGCCGCCTTACCCTCTTTTGCCGCCCACCCTTCTTCCAATATAAGGTAAAACAGATTAACCATTATCGTTATAAACAAAGGTACAATAAACCATTAATAACCCGGTAATCTCAACATCATTTATTATATTATGCAATCTCACCCATTAACTGAACTGCTTATCTGATCGGCGCATTTAATACGGCATAATGAATCACAACAGTTGGAATATTTATATAAAACCGTACATACAGAAGATCAACCATATAACATGTTAGAACACAACTAATATGTTATCATGAAGATCTCGTAAATGATGTTATCAATAATTTAACTAAGAATGTTCAGGTTTTATTATTCGCATGAAAATCGATCATCACCAATAAATAATCCGATAATTAAAACAAAGTTTTTATCATCATGAGTTAACAGGAACTGGCAACAGTCGACTCCTCTTTAACTTCCGGTGATTTATCTTTACTATGAATAACCTTGTCACACTCCATCACCAGATTTATGCTATTTACCATTCTTTTGTATTTTTCATCGTTATCTTAACATAGACCTTTCAAAATCAAACACTTTGTAAGCAAACATGCCACTTACTCTTACACAACTACAGAACAACTCTGATTTCCTCAAACCAAGTCCAAAACCTGACTTTGATAACTACCAAATCGTAATTAAAACTCACAATCCCAAAGTCTTCAAAACATATATACATATCTCAGATCGGTGTGTCTCACGCGCACCCCAAGATCGATACACTAAAGAATTTAATCAAAATAATATTTTAAACACACAAAAATCCCGAAAACTTTCGCAATCCAAACTAATAGCCACAAGCCAAACATAATGTGAACGCCATCAAAGCGAATCATCCAAAATATACAGAACCCACAACACTAGATACCAAAATGTATGCCCAACCACCGCACGCATATCGACGACAATTTCCAACCAAAACCCGCAAGTCAAACTCTCAAGTCATGCACCGGCCCTGCACTGATCTAAGGTGGAGGGAATAATGGGGTGATATTCAAAACCTGAGCAACCCATAATGCAGCCGTTTATGTTACTTCGCAACAAAATAGTTCAACACGCACCCCGTTACGATCATTTTCACCACGTCGATGTGGAAACAAATGGATGCAACTTTACCACCATCTCGACCCTCATCGCTGACTCTTTAAGCCACCCAGTGGACCAGCTTCTTCTCGATCATCCCCAACACCACACAAATTATGTCGATCATCACGGCGATATGTCGCACATCCCGTATAACTAATAAATTGTCGACTTACCACCTGTGCAAGAGCCACATCCCGTATATCTCGTGACCTTTCTCGACTACAACCCGGACTAGTCATAGTCCTGTCCACTTACATCAATCCGGACTTCTCAACACATCTCACCGCCGCTTAAAACAATTTCACAAAGCATTCACCAGTGGATATTTAAAAACATCATGTACCAATTAATTCAAAGAATTTACAGATTATAATATATTACTTATATATCAGTTAGAAAATCACATTACTAAGCATGAAATGGTACGCACTTCAAACCATGGTATAAGGTGAGAAGTGGTTACAAAGATCCCCACCTTCCTTGATCTGCAAAAATCCACAAGTCTCCCAAGGAAGTCAAAACCGAGGCTAATCTTAAAGGATCTACAATTAACAAGTCATAAGATTTTCTTAATTTCAAACAATCCCGTAAGTTACATAAAATTACCCAATTGGTTTATTACTACTTCAATTACTCGAATCACACATATTCTGTATACCTACCAACATAAACCTTGATCCTTCAAGAGCACTCTTTACACTTACTAATATCAACATTTAACACCCCTTAATAGGTAACACAAACAAAGACACACAACACTTCAGACCTTGTCAAAATTTCATCTCAAGACCCTTTTTTCTTTTTTCTTTTTTCTTAACTACTATTTTCAATTCAGCCATACATGTGTTTTTTTGTTCACTATGGTCTTCTGACCAAAAGTTTCTATCTCTTAGCTTTCCATAGCCTCTTAAATCAGGTCATTCCGGACCCTAATCAAGAGTTATGGAGCACACTTCAACCCAGTTCTCGAGATCATTTCCTGCAGTGGTATTTAACTGCGGTCCTCACTTCACCCTTACTTTGACTTAAATTATGGGAACAAATAAGAGCCATAATTTTGGCTATACTTTCTTCATGAAGTTAATACGCCCATGTGGCTACTTTATAGTAGATTTGAACTACTCCATTTGGATCAAATATAACTCTAACTTATGGACTCAAAAACAGAACTGGCTTCGTAATTGTGATGGAATCAGATCTGACTTTCAACCTCAAATTCAAGGGCCTTATGGTAGGGTTTAGTTCTTGGTTGCTTCTAGACATTCGAAGGGCTAGGTCTTAGCTTCTTCTCCAATCCAGAATCAATCCAGTTCGAGTTCTTTAGGCCACCCTATGGCCAAACACTGCCATGGGCCATGGGAAAGCCGGACAACACCTCCCCCTGGACACACACTACACACACATGCCATTCACAAAACCGGTCTTTACACTTAGGGTTCCACCAAACACACTTTCTCATCAAATCTAGATTATGATGTAATCCCGAACAAACCTAGAATAT
This sequence comes from Tetrastigma voinierianum, assembly GCA_016808115.1. Lineage (NCBI taxonomy): Eukaryota > Viridiplantae > Streptophyta > Magnoliopsida > Vitales > Vitaceae > Tetrastigma > Tetrastigma voinierianum. The sequence goes on from JAEQBH010000055.1 coordinate 618,842, forward strand.
AACCAAAGTCCATAAGAAATACAACCTAAGGCTCTCAAAGACTCATGTTTACATACCTTAGTGAACTTTTTTCCACCAAAACCAAGCTCCTTTCAAGCCTTTTCTCCTCCTTCTCTAGCCTAGAATCCTCTCTCACTTTCTAAATTTCCAGAATTTTCCACTTCCTAGCAAGAAGTTGGTCTAGCATCCAAAACCAAGAGGAATTGGTTTGCTTGGCACATGGCAAGCTCTTCTCATGCACTTGCCATGTGTTAAGATCTCCTACCAGCAGACATATGAGGTGTCATGCCTCATGATGCCATAACTCTATAAGATATTACACTAAATTCCTCTCCACTTAATAAGTTTTTCAAAGTGGTCCTTCAAGACATACTTAATACAAACCCTAACAAAACTAATTAAACCTACCTAATTGCATAATCGAATTCACATGCCATAAAAATGCACCCAACACATCATGGTTAATCCCTCTAATTAAACCAAATCCATTAAGATGGCTAATCTAATCACAATTTAAATATCATAGGGCATAAGTTGCATTTGCTTCCCAAAACCCTTACTTGAATATAACAAAACATATACGTAGGTGTTACAGAACTCCAGTTGGCTTGACAATCCACAGAGCTGGTACGAAAGTATGACGAGGTGGAATGAAGTGAAGTGTTGAATTACATGTTTCCAGATCATATACCCATATATCCAACGCTTCTTGGTAAGTCCAACCCAAGTGAAATCAAAAAAATCAGGTTACTACGGTGCTCAATGAGAAAGTGAGAGGAAATGCCTAACTGACTTACTATAGGCTAGAGGTACTTCTTTCGCAAAGGATCACTCTCTCCCCTTACCTTTCATGGACCAACCCTAGAGAGAGATCAGTCATCCCTTCTCATCGCTTTTACATGGGTATTTTGGTCATCATATTTAAATTGGTCATGATCGTGAAAATACTGTTCACTTAACTCTTTGGTACATATGCCTATATATAGATTCCTTCAGCCTAGCGCAGTCGCCCACCACTTTCAGCGCTGTATGCTCGCATTTCAGCATATGAAGTGGAGCCAGACATGGAGGTTTATAAGTGGATGACATAAACACACTGGGAAAACTTCAATGAATGCCTAGTCCATTTGGAAACGTTTCTCCACAAATGCATCGAAAAGAACCTAGCAATAAATCAAATGCCATTTTATGGTAAATCGTGGCATAAAGTTTAAATATACTCCAGGGGAATTGAAGTGGATAAAGCCACAAGGTAGAATTGATCTCAAACTTCCATCTCCATCAATGTGAAGACATGGCACACAATTTTTGACATGCAAAGCTTATCGTGTGCTCATCTCGAGACTTCTCGAAATTAAGTTTATCTCTACAAGCTCCTTGAAAAAGATGCAAGTTTCAATGAGACGCGCAGAATGCCAAGAGAAGTTCTGAGGGGAGCTTTAAGGCATATTTGACTACAAAGACCCATTGTGAGCCCTTGACTGCACTCGCTTTTAAGGTGAATGGGCGAGTGTTATGACTCATTGCCGGAGCTGCCTGCATTGCAGAGTAAAGGGAAAGCCGTGATGCGGTGTATTGTGCGAAAGAAGCTACAATGAAGCTCGTAGAAACTACACTCACTACTGAGAAAAAGAATTGCTAAAAGTAAAGGGTCTATGCTTTTAGATAAGTTCCGACCATTTGATCGTCAAATATTGTACTTCATGCATCATTCAAACATTGAAATATCTACTCACAAACACCAGAATTCCAAGGCTCCTACTTATTGTAGACAGTTCTATTGCTACAAGAGTTCAAAATCCAGATTAGAGATAAGAAGGTGAGAATGTTACTTCAACATCATCTTCCAGATTAACCACAAAGTACACAATACCCACAACCCTCCTATATTTGACAGAATTTCCCGAGAATTCTCACCACAAGAGTATGAAGTAATCATTTATTTGCTTACTTGTCAAATTTTTTGGTACAGAGTTACCAAAGGAGTGGACAAGATTGTGACAAGAAGTTCTTCCATGCAGGTTCATTTGCAGATCATTGGGAGCCATTTGTTCAAGTATTAAAAGTTGATCAGATGAATAAGTGAAATAAAAGTGTCAAGAAGAACAGAAGGAATTACCATCATTATGATAGTAAAATACTCAAACTGTGGTTGGTCAGTTAAACGAAGATGGTTAAACTGCAACATAAAGTGAAAAACATTGTAAACTAACACGCACTCATACAAACGTAAAGAACCAAAGGACCGCTTATCACCCGAACTCGCTTTAGGTCTCACCTAAACCCGCGACCGTTAATCGGTCTGGGCACCCCCGGTCATGCACTTGACAGCCTTGTCGCTGTAATTACGGGTAAAACCGCGCAGGGTCAAAGAGCGAACGGTAAAACGGTTAGTATGTCTCACCCGAACACGAATTGCGATAAACGCATAAACGGGCTTGACCATACGCCCACCCGAACCCGCGAGGTCTCACCCCAAACCCGCGAATCAGCTGCTAATCGTGTTTGCTGAATTTTGACAAAGCCTACATATGATAGTGCGTGAGGCATTGGCTTCGCCGTAAAAACAGCCATGAAAGTGCTGCATTCAGGCTTTATTGGCCGTCATTGCTTAAGATAGAATGCCTTACACCAAAAGTAAGTAGTGTGAAGCAAGTGCCAAAGACTTTAAAGATTTGCCTGCCGCCACACGATGCCCCTAAACCATACTTGGTGAGTTGAATCGTCATGTAATGCATCGACTCATGACCATTTCCAATTTCCTTCGGCTATGCCTACATCCTTGTGGGGGTGGACTACGTGTCCAAGTGGGTTGAAGCAATGCCATGCAAGGCAGCTGACCACAAAGCTGTGCTAAAATTCCTGAAGGAGAATATTTTCTCTAGATTCGGAGTTCCCAAAGCAATTATCAATGATGGAGGTTCTCACTTTTGTAACAAACCCTTTGAGAACCTCTTATCCAAATATGGTGTTAAGCAAGGTAGCCACCTCAGATCATCCTCAAACCAAGGGTCAAGGGATGCCTCACACAGAGAAATAAAGACCATCCCGATGAAAGTCGTTAATTCAACAGAAGGACTGGTCTTGCTTCTGCATCATTAGGCATACGTAATACATATAAGACCATCCTCAAGATGTCCCTCGTATCGCTTAGTTTATGGCAAGGCTTGCCATTTACCAAGAGAAATCGAATATTGCAAGTGGTAGGCAATACTCGAAATTAACATGGATATGAACCGAAATGGGCCTAAAAGAATGCTTGAGATTGACGTAGTTAGAAGAGTCAGAACGACGCTACTTCAATCCAAAATTGCAAAGGATAAATGTAAGAAATGCATGATCAAACATAACCTGTAAAACTCAATCGTGTGTGGACTGTCCTCCCCGTGGAGGATTCCAAGCTCCACCATTTCGGCAAGATCAAATCGTGATGGACGGGCCCATTTATCATCCACCAAGCATATCTCAATGGCTCGTCAATCTTCAACCCGAAAGACAAGAGAGGCTCATGCCAGCTCCGCAACGAGCGAAGCTCTATGCTATTTGCCACTCGCGTAAGAGGAGGAGATATCCCTCCTTGATCCTCCATGATCGACATTTCAGCCATCGAAAGGAGCCATCTCCACCGAGACCAAAATCGCGGTACTAAAAATTGTATTTTACTTTATTTTATCGTCAAATTCTTAATTTTATTTTATTTTTAGTATTTTATTATTTTTAAATTTTTAATTAAAAATCTTCTTTAATATCTTCATTCTTTATTTTTTGTTTTTGTTTTATTCTCAAGCAGAGCAAAGTCGGGTGCTAGGACAAACGCCTAATAGCGAAAAATTACCCCTTGTGTTAATTTTCTTTATGTTAAATTTGAAAAACACTGAGGACCCTTCAACTTCCTCGCACCTCTCTTCTCGGAAGCTCATAAAAGGACCCGACTTCCCCCTTTTTTTTAGGGGCTCCGCGCACCCTCCACCTCACCCCAAAGTACACTTCTCATTTCGTCCCGTCGCACGCCGGCTTCGCCCCGCCAGACGCCCATTTTAAATTTCCCTCACCGTTTGGGTTCATAAGTTTCCACAGCAAGCCTCCCGCCATGGTTCGCACGTGCGGAGGACATCGATATAAACCTAAGGTTCAGACCCGTTCTCCTTCCAGAGATGCCGTGGGCACTTCCAGTGGTCAGCCGCACCCACTCTCCCGCCTGTGGTGCCAGCACCTCCCGCTGGTCTCCCGTTGTGTGCCATGATGCAGTCCAGCCACGATATCCCGCAGGAGCCTTAAGGTGCCGGAGACCCCATCCGTGACGATACACACCCGAGTGGGACTCCGCCCACCCCCCCCTCCCGTGGCATCCACTGGGCCCACTGAGGGTATCAGCCTAAGCGGTCTTGACATCTGCCCGAGGGAGTTCACATTTAGGCCCAGCCTTCACAGCCTTTAGCCGTCAAAGTCCTACACGTCATCGCCGCTATCCCCTACTTTATGATTAAAGCGGCCCACCATTTCACTGTGACCCGATTCCCGGGAATGTGGATTGTCGTGCCAAGGACTTTCATAGAGAGTCCTATTATGATATACTGATTAGTGCCCAAAAAGTGCTATTTTGAACCCTATTTATTATAGGTTTTGAGTGCTTTTTGTGTACTAATCATGCTAATTAACCCGACGGTAATACGAGTCGTCCTTACTATTTTTCTCGACGCATTTTCAGGCAAATTTTACAGCTTTTAGCTAATTATAAATGAAATTGTCGAGCCGATCCAAGCACGAAGAATTCTAATGCAACCCTACATTTCAAATCAAAGATCGGGTTGAAAGAAAGGCAAAATGTGAAGAAAACACCACTGCGGAAAGCTTCTCCCCATGAAAGCACTGCACACGTACTCTCCAAAGACTGTGCATCTCGCAAATGCTCTCCCGCATTTCACGCACTTTTGGTTTTTTACAATTTTTTGGTTTTTCTCCTTTCTTGTACCCTTGTTTTATCCACTTATGTTTGGATTAATTGTATTTCACTTGGCTCAAGGTTACATAAGCCATTTCCGAGCTACACTTGCAAGGGACGCACTTTTTTGGCCGTGAATAAAATTAAAATTCCATTCTCCGCTTTTCTCGCTTTTCTCTCATTTTCTCCCTTTCGTTACCAAACACCCTCCAAGGATGACAACTGGAGATGAGCTTACAAAACCTCTTCCTCCTTGAAGAGGAAGGCTTACCGGGGCAATTCATCTTAAGGTAACTCCTTGGTTCCCTCTCGCAGCTTTCACGCAGCAGATTTTTCCATTTTTGGTTCCTAAATTTGCAACCCTAGGTTTAAAAGCTTTTGATGCACTTTCTTACAATACTTGGCAAAGTAGTCTGTATTCTCTTAGTACTAGATACTAATCGGTTATCTCATTAGTTGCTCTTTACGAGCCACTGGAGGTAGGTTAAGGGTTGGATTTCACCCCTTAGCAAATTCTTAAGCATGCTTTCCTAATGTGTATTGGGTGCTTTTAGGTTCAATGGATAATTTTTCAATTAGATTCAATTTAAGCTCAATTAGTTGTCTCTATTATTATTGAAGGTAGGTTTTTGGCATATGTTTTCACTCAAGGAACCATAAATGTTAACAAATGCTTTCTATCAAAAGGAAAATTATTGTGGTTTAGTTTTCAAAGTTAAATGGAAGATCCTGGCTCGAGATGACTATATGTCATCCTCCCCAACGCGAGGAAAAGATCCCTGGAACCCCCGCAATTCTAGGAACCCAAACCTCAAAGAGCCTAACAATTCAAGGAGTTCTATTTACATTTTATTTTATTTAAATTTCAGTTTCAACCACCACCTTAATCGCTTTTATCACCACCTTAAAATCCAAAATTTATCTGGTTCATTTTGTTTCTACTCAAACTTACCTGCACGAAGAAAACCCATCCCCGTGTTCAACCTTTAGGATCGCTATACTCAGTGTAGCTTGACTACTAGCAAGAACTTAGAATATAAATTTTGTTGATTCCGCCTCACCCATCGTGGTACGACCAAATGAAAGGCTGGGCGGATGGTGCCATGCATTCAGGACCATGTGGAACACTTCAGGATCCTCATCACAAGTCTTGTGGTGAATTTCTTTATCATTTTACAAATCATATTTTCTTAGTTTTATTTCATCGTTAAAAATAATAATAAATAAATTTCCCGCAGGATCGTTGCAAGGCCTTATTTCTACCGTGGTATTGAATTTTCGGGTTGGCTCACTCATGGCCACTTGGAAGAGGAAGGCAATATAGTGAGTATTCAAGTATAGTAACCCTAGGGCATATATGACACCTAGGGACTATAGAAACCTTGCATGGCAAAGTCAAGAACCCGTAGAGAAAAATCCAAACCCATATAGGTCTATGAGGGAATATAGAGACCAATGGATGAGTGCAATCTGCCTATAATGTTCCCCAACTTATATACTCTACTTCCCATTTTAATTCTCAACTCCTCGCCCACAACAACCACCACCCCTTATCCCCTCGGTTGAACGTTTATCCGAATTTGAGCAAGCAAGTGGAGTACTTCAGAGGATAATGCAGTGTGAATGTTCAAGCACAGGTAGCCTGAGTGCAAAGGAGGGCTCCTCGAACAATGAATCGATGGGTTCCAAAGTTAAATTTGATCAAAATCGACATCTTGCAGAATCCATATCAAAGCTCACCAATCGCCTTGTTCATCAAGAGAGGAGAATCGGGAGGAAGAGTGCTTGGACTCCACTCATTGTAAGTGAACAGTTCAACACCCATGATAGCTGGAAGAGGAAGCGTAGCGTAAGATCCTCCCAGGAACTACAGCCCTACACCATGTGAATATGGGAGCCATGAAAAAGGAAGAAGAAACCTCCCCATCACTGGGACTCGGGAGTGAGGGTAATTTATGAGAAGAAATGGTTGTTCGCTTCATCGCCACCTGGCCACTACCCAACCCAAAAAACAACCCACTGCTTAGTACCCCTCAACACCGACCAGTGTACATCACCACACCGCAAAGAAATCAAAATCGCCAAAGACTCGCCTCCCAAAGGTAAGTCCAACCCATCACTGCATGCCATGCGGAACTTCAAGAGATTAGTGGCCTCTGTATTACATAATTTTGCCACTACATCAAAGGCATAAAGCAAATGTCATATTTCAAGATGGCATACGATGGTTCTGTGCCTGCTCTGATTCGAGCATCCGAACTTCTTGAGATTTCTAAGTCTCCCACTTTTGTTTTAATTTTTCTTGTCTTATTTTATTTTATCAGATTTTTATTTTGATTTCGCTAATTTTTCTTTTAGGTTTTATCTAATTTTTAGTTAATTTATGTTTTTAAATTAATTTTTATTTTCTCAGAATTTTCCTAATTTTATCTGTGTTAATTTTTTGCGCCAGGTGCAAATTTGAAGATAAATGCCTTGAAGGTTTGAATGAAGACCAGTACAACTGAGCAGAGGGATTTTCGCAGTTTAGCTTAGTTCTGCAACTATAACAAATTTCGCAATTGCAATGCAGATATGCAAAATTTCATATAGTAGAAAACATCAAAAATTTCGCTAGGCTAGCGAAATGGATTGTTTAGGAATAGTGCCCCTTCCATGCAGAAAAACTGCAGTTGTCTCCTTTTAATTTAATTATTTTTTATATTTAAAAAAAAACGTTTGTTTTTATATATATATATTATTTTTATTTCAAAAAAAATATTTTATTTATTTTATTTTATATATATATATATATATATATATATATATATATATATATATATATATATAGGAGATATATATATATATTAGTATATATATATATATATATATAAATTTGTCTCTTAAAAATCGTTTTTTAATATATGTAATTTTGAAAAAACAAAAAAAGATTTTTTATTTTTATTTTATTATTTTATTCTTTTTATTTTTATTTTTAATTATTAATTTTTTATTTGGATTAAAAATTCTGCTATTAGACATAGCGAAACGCTTATTTTCTAAATACGAAAAATTCGCTACATCACAAATTTTCGACCTCCACCCTTGCTTGCTAACTTTTTCATCCCGAACCTCGTTTTAGGCGTTCTTGGTAACTGTTGGAAATCTTAGAGAGTCTATAAACCAAATATAGACCAGAAAGAACATTTTTGACACTTTTATGAAGGTGTACTCTCTTAAAAAATGGTCCAACCGGTCACCTTTTTTCTCTCTCTTTTCTTCCCCTAACTTGTTCAGCCTAGCCCAAACGGGAGTGAATAACGTGTCGATGGAAAGCTTATGTAAGTCACCTATCCAGCAATGGCATCACATCTCATCATGGAGGTAAACACTTCCTTCTAATTTTCCAATCCGGCTTCATTTCACAACTAGATGTTCGGGTCGTGAGGGAGAGTTAGCAAAGGAAGTGGCTTTTGTATTTATTCTTTTATCATTTTATAAAGCCCACTTTTGGTATGTTCAAAAGTGGTCGGCCGGGTCCCTTTCTATAAAGTCATATACTTTTTTACAATTTAATTTTTTCAAAATTTGGATCCGCTTTTGCAACCAAAATTTTGTGTGTTTCGCTTAACCCGTGGTTTGAAAAATTAAAACATTGTCCAATTCTATTGATGTTAGATTGAAGTCCCATACACTGAGTGGATGATTAAAGCTAAATTCTTGCCGCTTCAAACCTTTTCTTCCACTTTAGCTAACCACACAATGCCATTACTAGGGTTTCAATGATAGGCTAAAAAAATTGCTCAACCTCCTTTACTTCGCATAACCTTACCCTAGTTTCATCGACCGCTCACAAAGTCAAGGACCCCAGCATGTTGTGGCAGCTAAAAATCGCAGAAAAAGAAAAGAAAAGAAAAAGAAAGAAAAAGAATATAAATTGCAACGCTACTTTGAAACCCGAGCACTGGTCCGTGGGTATACGGCGAAGCCTTTAAAGCCCGACGCCTCTAAACCTTCACTCGGTCAGGAGCCACCGACTTAGTGTTCATACATGGGTGGATGGGGTGGAGCTAGGCAAGTTGTAGGTGTTGGAGTCTCGAAATCATCTAAGTCCTGGTGAAACCTCGTAGAGTTTGTGGTCGAAAGATCCTACCACTGGGTGCCCCAAGCCTTAAATGGCTGGGAGTCACCTGCAGACCCCTGCATGGACTGGTGAGGTCGATTCTCAAAGATTGCACCCTACAACGCAAAAATAACGGAATAAGAGGTGGTCCTAATCTATTTAAGTTGGTTAGCATGCTAGGTTGTGGTAGTAGCCAGGCGCTGAAAATGACGCTTTATTGTTTGAGATCCGATCAAACAAAACACTTTAGATTTCAGTGAAGCTCTGTGTTGATTCTACCAAGAAGGAGTCTCTTTTAATACTTCTAATTTTGTATGGCCTTCTATTCTCAAGGATATTTTATTCTGACACGACATTGATTATTCTTACTTAGGTTAGGCATTACTCATTCACAACCTTTTGAACTGCAACCTTTTGAATCTTAATTTGTTATCAAGTATGCTCTTCTTTCTTTTCTTACATTGCTAAGGACTAGAAATGTGTAGGTTGGGGGTGTGATTAGCCCAAAGTAAGAGTTTGAGCCCTGGCTTTATTATAGGTTTTGAGTGCTTTTAAAAATTTAACTATGCTACATCAAACCCGATTTGCAGCGATTAAGGTCCATTTATTTTATTATGATCAGATTTTGCTGGCAAATTTGTAGCTTTTACAGCTAATATATTAAATTATGAGGCCCATCCAAGAATGAAGAATTCTAGTCAAATCTCAAGATTTCAAATCAGATCAAGGAAAGAAAGGCAAATGTGAAGAAAAACACCCGTAGAAAGCTCTCTCATGAGAATCGTGACATTACTTTCCATGATCGTGCAATCCCGCAGCCCCTCGTTTCCTCGCATTTCACGCACTTGCTTTTATGTAATTTTTGGTTTTTCCTTTCACTTGTTTTATCCACTTATGTTTGGATTACTGTATTTCACTTGGTTTGTAAGGTTATGATAAGCCATTTTGCAGCACCCGCTAAGCGGAATGAATTTTTGCCGTAGAATAAAAAATAGGTCTGCCTTCCGCTTTTCCTGCTTTTTCTCATTTTCTCCCTTCTTGTTGCACAAACACCCTCCAAAGATGACAAACCGAGGATGAGCGTGTTTAAAACTCTCTCCCTGGAAGAAGGCACTGGCAATCATCTATGGTAACCTCTTGTTCCTTAAGTTTCACGCAGTATTTTTCCATTTTTGGTTCCTCAATTTGCAACCCTAGGCTGTTTTACGTACTTTCTTCTGGCTGGAACACTAGTAAGATTTAGTGGTCACAGTACTTCAGCATTGATACACTGATATCCATTAGTTGCTCTTACAGCCACCTGAGGTAGGTTAAGGGCCGACTTCAACCCTTAGGTTAAAATCTCTACATGTTTCCTGTCGTGTATTTATGTTTTTTAGTCTAATGGATGCTCTCTGCTGATCTACTTGTTTGTAATTAGTTGTCTCTTATTAGTTATCATAGTAGGTTTTTGAGATAGTTTTCATCATGAACCTAGCTGTTAATAATGCTTTCTATCAAAGGAAAATTATTGTGGTTTAGCTTTGAAAAGTTAAATGAAAGATCTGTTCGGGAGATGACTATATGTCATCCTCCCCAACGCAAGGGAAAAGATCCCTTAAACCCCGTCATCTCTAGGAACCCAACCCCGTGAGCCTAACAATTCAAGGAGTTCATTTTACATTTTATTTATTTAAATTTCGGGCCACAACCACCACTCCATCGCTTTTATCACCACCTGTAAATCCAAATTTAATTCAACAAATTTTTGTTTTCACTCAAATCATTTAAAAATGAAGAAAACCCATCCCTGCAGTTCAGACCCAGACCGCTATATACGCAGCAAGAGCTTGACTATGGCAAGAGGAGGAACCAGAATATAAAATTTTGTTGATTCCGCTCACCCTACCGTGGCATGAATCATATACCAAGATTGGCAATGAACCCACTCGCCTCGAGATTCTATAAAGTGCTGGTCCACGTGTATTCACTATCACGCTTATGACCCGGTAATTTTCTGATCCTCGGTGGTCTCAGTTTTACTCATACCATGACATCCCTGGGAGTGTCCAATCGATGCAACATTCAAGATAGATGTGGGCCTGCCCCGTTATCAGAGCTTCATATCACCGCCGCTCAGTTCGCCAAGAAGTTATGGCTAACCCAGATTACCTGCAGTGGCCCCACCCCTCTCCCGCAGAGATGGTTAGCTCGCTCTCCTCGAGACACAAAGAAATGCAAGTTCATCCTCAGGCGGAGGCAACTTCCTCCACTTATGCTCCTCACAAATCATCTTAGCTAACTGCTCCCGCCTCCAAGACTACTGGCAGCCGTAGGGAGCCATTCTAAAGGCTCTTATCGGTTATCCGAGGGGCTCTCAAGGTTCGCCAATCCAGAGCTTATCATGACCGCCATTTCTACTTCAAGAGAAGGTCCACCGTAGCGCCCAACTCGCGCAGGACTATTCCCTTGATGCCAAGATTGTTATGCCATGTGTTAGAGCACCTGGTTCCCCTGAGGAACCACGTATTGCGGCCACAGAGGTCAGGCTATGATTATGGTCCCATGAGCTGCAACCCCATCTATGCAACGCTCTTTCTTTTCGCCAGAGGATGCTCGAGGATGAATATGAGGAGGACCCCGCCTAAGGATAAGCAAACATCCCACGGTGGAGGTGAGGGAGCCCGGCCCATATTCATCCCCTCCAGCCTCGCCTCCCACGCCCCCCAACTCCTCCTGAGACTGCAGGCCCGTCCTCCACGTCACAACAGCCATCTAAGCACATCCTTGTCACTTCCGTGGATTTCTCGTCAGCATGGATGTCGTCAAGACATTTGTCACACTTCTACTTTAAATGACTTCTCAAACAAAGATCAAGCCGAGCTTGATGGCCCGCGCCGAGGTTAGCCCCTCAGATTGTAATCAAAGATTCTTCGCGATACGCAGCCACCTTGGTCTCCCCGTCGCCACGGACAGCACCTATATCGCCCACCACCATGGGTAATCCAAATCGATTAGCTTCATCCGTCTTTGACGTGTCGCGCCAAAGAGTTTCCCCATCCAGCAAAAACTTCTACACCACCAAAGACTATGAGGAGGTCGCACTTCCTTCTTCTAGCTTCCCATCCCTACCTAGTGAGGACACAAAGGATGCTTTGCCAGAGGGGAGAGTTACGAAAGTGGCATTTATCACACTGGCGTTTTGTTTTGTTTTATACTGTGTTGTTTTAGTTTTATCACCACCCACAAATTTTTCAATTTATTTGTTAGCAAGGTATTAAATAACAAGAGGTGTTGGTTTCATTTTGCTTATATTGTATTGTGTTCACCTTAGCTTATTATAAGCCAGACAGCCTTATGGTTATATTAAAACTATATAGCAAGATTTGCATTTTCTATTTTTGCACCCACATTTTTTTTTTTATTTTAATTAACTTTTGTATATGCATAGCATTTAGCCTTGCAATTCTGATGGTCCATAGCCTTCCTAATGGTGTCGGCGTTAGAAAGGTCCTATGCCGTTGAGTGGATGACTAGTCAAATTTTGTTTATTTACCTTGTTTCTTCCACCTTTAGCCAACTGCAAGAAGACCGAGCACATTAGGTCTCAATGATAGGCTAAGAAACAGCACAAAACCCCCTCTTACGATGCAAATCCTTTCCTAGTGTCGTTTACTCCCTTGAATAGGTTACGGACCCCCATGCATAGAAGGCCAATGAGTCTTCCAAAAGAAAAGCAGAGAAAAAGAAAAAGCAAAAAGAAAAGAAAAGAATAGAATCAAGATCATCATTGAAACCTGCTACATCCCAGGGTGCTACATGGTGTCTTTTAAATCCTCAAGTCTTATTAATGAAGGTTGAGTCATCACCTAGTATAATTACACACGGTGATGGGTGAGCGTAATAGAGTCAGAGGTGCCGAGGCTCAAAATTATTCGTTCTGTGAAACTATGGTCGTGGTCACATCCCACACCAGCCCAAACCCGCCGTCAGAGTCGCTATTAATCCTCATTACACCTGACTTTGAGAAGTCAAACCTCAAAGACGCACCCACTAACTGAAAAGAATGTGTAATAAGAGGCGTGTCTTGATCTATTTGGGGCCGGGTTAACATACAAGGCTGCGCATTAATACTGGGTAAGAGCACAATTTCAGAGTTTATGATTGAGATACATCAAACAAACCTGTAGGGGCCAGAAGAGTCAGTTCATGCCTCAAGGAGGGAGCTTGTCGGGTCAACAATCTTTCAGATAGTTTTCCCTTTGAGATGTGGTTATTAGCTTAGGTTTTTGATTTCATCAGTTATGCATTACTTGGTACAAACCTTTTTTACACTCCCATGTTTTTTGCTTCTTGTTGATACTGCATTTGTTAACAGATTAGCAATGTGTCGGTTGGGTGGATTTAGTACCCAAAAGTGCCATTTCAACCTCATTTAAGATAGGTTCTAAGTACTTTTGTGTACTAATCATACAGTTAGTTTCATTGACACTTAAATCCTTTGCACACTTACTGTATTTCACAGGCTTGTCAGGTAGTTCGGTGTTTCAAAAGCCTATATTCCCATCACATCAAGCTAGGTACTATCTAAGCTGCTGATTTATACCTGAGTTCGTATGATTTATCTCTCGATTGCATCAAGCCGTGAACAAGAAACGGATTCGAGGGAGCAAAAGGTGATAAAGACAGTTAGGAAATTTACTCTACAGGTGCTTAATTTTTCGCCACTATTCGCTACATAGTTTAATTGGCCACAAAGATCGACATTACAGGCGTAAAATTTCAATCTCAGAGCAAATTCCCACTCCCTGCTTTTGTGTACAAACAACCCCATTTTTTGTTAATTTCATTTCTACCCTCAACCAGACAATTACTAGTTAAGTTAGAGATTACTATCAAAGAAGGCTATATAAGCCATTTTCCTCAACAATTCAGAACCTAACTTTAACTAAGACTCCACGGCCCCGTTTTTTCGCCTCACTTTCCTTCTCCCTCTCACTTTCAGCAACCAAACACACCTTAAGGATGACAACTCAAAAGGATGCCTGCTAAAGCTCTAAACCTGAAATGAGGTTACTAGTAGGCTGATATGTTTGATGTGTGATCCTTCTATTTTTTTACGAAAAGTATCACATATGTTTCAACTTAAAACTTTAGTTAAAAGCCACTGGCTGCACTTTCATCAGTCAATACTTGGCAAGCTTTTAGGTCTGTAAGTACTTTAGTGGTAGATACACTAACATCCATTAGTTGTCATTTACTTGTTTACCTTATAGAGTATTAAATGCTGATCAACCTTCAGAACATTTAATGCTCAAACAAAGTTATGTTTCAAAAAGAGAAATGAAAACTGTAGGGTTAGTCTTTAAAGTTAAAACAATGATCCTGTTTCAAAATGACTTATAGGTCATCTTCCCTAATGTTAGAAATAAACTTTATAGACACCTTTGCAGCCCTATCATACCAAACTAGTGGCCCAACTTCATGACTTCTTTACATCTTATTTCAAACAATTTAGTTATGTAAGGAAAATGTCCACTATTTTATACAAATCCAAAATCCAAAACAAAAGCCTCACGATTTTGACCATTACAAAATCATTTGTAAGACGAACCCATCCCCAGTGGTTCATCCAGCCACATACTATAGTAGCAGCTTACTACAAAGAGGGAGTACTGAATAGAAATTTTGATGATTCATAACACCCACTGCAAAACAATCAAGACATGTAGCTAATTTATCACTTTTTCTCACCTCTATGGTCTTCTGAACCTCCAGTTAAGTTACTACGCCTGTGTCATCATCTCTCTCATGATACCCTCCCCTTATGGTACCGCTATGCACTTTCATGATTTATAGTATGTTAGTCTCCAAGTTCAATATTTCTCGCTATTGTATCAAAACCCGCATCAGCTCCCCAAAGACTTTCTCTCGCTAGAATTTCCTTACTAATAATTCATTTCTAGATGTAATCGTTTGTTATTCAAGCACAATCCCTGTGAAATATATCAATTGTCCAATAATCAAAGTCTCACATGAGGGAGAGCGGAGGGAGGTCCTTATATCTTTCCATGTACAAATGCTGAAAAGGTCCACTGCTTTTAAAAGTTTTTGATTGGCTCAATGAGTACTTGAGTACCACTGAGTAAAGAATCATCCCTCCCAGAATCTATTCTCACATGTCCTCCTAAGTAAAATTGACTCAAAGAGGAAACCATTTTGGTTTCTCGCAGAAGAATGGGAATAAACCAGATGCCAAATTTGAAGTGATAGCATCCTATAGACAAGAAACACCCAAACATCCTCAAATCCCCATGAATATGCATGGCTCTCATAATCAACCCTTTGAGACGGGTAGGTAAAACATCATCATCAGGTGCAGGCATCATCATCACTCAACTCGGTTTCCCTCCATCATGCTGTGGAGTGAAGACGAATCCATCTCCCACTGTATGACTGAAGCTAGCCTCTGCAGAATAACATATATTTGTCAGGGTTCTTCTGAGCACCCCAAGGGTTCTTCCACATTAGGTAAAGGCGTGGGGAGCTCGAGGATGACTTATAGAAAACAATATACTTCCTCCCGCCGGGGATTTTCTCGGAGGTGCATCACCATCTCCTTGTCAGGTCTGGCTGGTCTGTGGGTCTGCAACTTCTAAGATTTTGATTTGCAGAGCTTCGCCGATTCTCTAGTGTCCATCCGAGGTCTGGTTCTCTTTGAAACAAACCACTGAATTTTGAATTCTCTAAATTAATCTTTGAGGGTATTAACTCTTTACAGTCGTTGCTCACTTCAGCTCCAAACCACAAACTAATCTTACCCTAACCGATAGGTAATCCACTTAGCACATTTTGTACCAGCCAATGGCAAAGGTAGAGAACGCATCGATTTGCGTGCATGGTAAACTCTCAACATCACACTCGCCTTCTTTGGACTCAACTAGAGTGTCATACTCCTCGGGGCAGAATGCCAAAATGTCTACCAATGCAAAGGAATTGGCCCCTAAGCTATAGAGCTAACGTCGCAAGGATTATACGTCACTGTGGTCCATGTCATTTGAAGAAAATGGCGGTTTCTTATGATCCCAGGATTGGGATAATCCAATGAATGTAGAATAAAGTAAAATATGGGGTTGTGATTGATTGATCGAAAATCTGATGACCCACTATTTAAAAACAAGAAGTAAAACACAGTATCCTTAGGTTTCCGCCTTCATCGCATCAGTAAATTAATTCAATCTCTACTTACAATCTCATTCAGGGTCATCTAAGAATGGGTTCTTCGCCTAAAGATATAACATTAAAGCTTATAAGCACAAAGAATCCATTTGTTTAACAACACTTGTCGACTGATTTGCTTGAACTCTTAAATAAGATTTCTATCAGCACAAACAAAATTCAGAGTCTCTCGCTTCCACACGTTGTCAAGAAGATGCCAAACTAAGGTTTTATAAGAGTTTTCTTAAGAAGTGTTTGTATATCGCGACAATCCCATTGCAAAGACAAAAGAGGGATTGAAGGCCTACCTTCAAGTGAGTCAGAATCAAGCAGAACCCATCATAGGTTTAGAACTCCATTAAACTCGAGAGGCCGATTCATGATTACTAGAACACTGACCTCAGAATGCAGACTTGAGAAATAACACTCATCATAAGGTCAGATATCAAAAACACGCACCTCCTCTTTAAAGAACAATTACAAGATAGAAACCAACTGAAGATTGCAAGAGGATTAAAACCCTGCAATGAAGAAGAAAACTAAGTACTCAACACAACCTAGAAAATTATGAGAAACACCAAAGTTCAAGACTAAACCCTAGAATTCAATCCTCTTAACTCTACCCTCATGTTTTAAATAATAACCCTAATGAAATAGATCAGTGGTAGACTGGAAAGACGAGCGTGCCTCGCATCATGCCATAAGATTCGAAATTCTGCTCAAGTCCCGCAGAGATCGTATGAGCCGTACCTGTATCAAAGTGCAATCGGTACTCCGACAGTTGGGTACCTGGGCATTTCACTATATTTGGTGCACCAGACTACTGCTCTTAACCCAAGCCTCTTCACTATAACACTACCCTGGCCTCTCTGACAACATCAGAATTCCAGCAAACAATGATTCACATTTATTCTCCTGAACCAAACAGCACGAAAATGTGCACAGACTTAAAAACCTATGATACAATATAAAAACACTAATGTCAGCATATATTCTACAAAATGAGAGGAAAACATGAGTTTGAGGGGGCTTAAACCCAGTATAAATGTCAAGACTTTTTTATGGTAGATCTGCAAGAGAGGCGAGGCGTGTTCACGATATCGAGCCTGTGCCAAAGAAGCCGAAGGGTAGTCCCAAACAGTTAGAGATGTCACCGTCATGAAGTGTCAATGGCTGGATTGATGCTAGTTGCAGGAGTTTTCCGTACAGTGAAGATGAGCAATGGTTCACACCAAGGCTCGCAGGATGCCCTGATGGGAATTTCCTTGAAGATCGAGGTCCAAAGATCTCTAGCGCTTCAGAAGAGGTGCCATGAAAGTGTGAAGGGATGAGGCCAACCGTCTGGTGGTATGAACCAGTTTATTTAGCTTCTGTGAGCTCTGGCTAGCAAAGACGAGTCATCCGCTCTTTCCGGCAAAGGCTTCTGCACAAAAGGCCTGGGACAGAGAGGCCACACCAGCCGACAGATCTCAATTACTGCAGCCGTGCCTTCACACACAACATTTGGGAAGAGCCCGATCCTGCACAGATGCCTGAGCACGCCAAAAACTGGCCTCCTAAGTTTTTCATATCAATCCCAATGCCCCTGTGTCGCCTGGGGTTTCTACCACCAACTGCATGCATGTTGGGAGAAAGGCAAGAGTCTTCCAACCACTGGTGGTCAGGGCTGTGCATCCAAATCGATTCTCCCCGGCCATAGTCACTAGGGAGAATGAGAACCACGCTTGGGAACTAGGGATCAGATTTTGTTGTCGCGCGAAATTTTGCGCCTTACGCTGCCAAGAGAGGCACTGGCTTTCGTTGTCATGCAACTGAGTTTCTTAATAAAGCATGTGTTCATCTTCAAAATCCGCTTATTTGTCAGCTTCGTTGAGTCAAGTAATTTACTTTGTTTAGTCGGGTAGGCATAGATGGATGACCCAACTGGCATCAACCATACTGGGCCATATAGGACATCAACCTTCGAATTTTTATAATGGAAACCAATTAAAGATCAACTACAACGTATTGATGTAACATCAACCTTTCCCCGAACTGCATTTCAAAATCACTGGGCATCAACCATACTAGCTGGCAGACATCAACCCTCTCGAACTATGTAGTAACCGACGCATCAACCATATCAGCCGATAGACATCAATCTTCCCCTCGGACTCGTAATGAACCGCTGGGGTATCAACCACACAAAAGCCTAGATGTAACATCAACCTTCCCGCATCAGAATGAACCAACAGCATCAACCATATCAAATGGATAGATAACAACCTTCCCTGACTTTGTAATGAACTTAATCGGCATCAACTATACCGGGCTTCTGGATAGGGACATCAACCTTCCCTGACTTTGTAATGAACCAAATAAGATCAACCATACCGGGCCTGATAGGGACATCAACCTTCCCCGCACTTTAGTAATGAACTACTGGGCATCAACCATACCGACTACAGACATCAACCTTCCTGACTTTAATGAACCAGCTAGGCATCAACCATATTGGGCCGAATAGATATCAACTTTCCCGAACTCTCTCGTAATGAACCAGTCGGGCATCAACCATACTAAAGTCGGATACATCAACCTTCCCTGCACTTTGTTAATTAAAATTTGAGATGGAAACACTAAGTATGACTTAATCAACCCTTTATTGATAGTACCTTTTCGAGGTGCATAGCATTCCACATTCTAAGCAATGCGTGTTCCGTCTAGCTTTATCTTACAGACAGAACCTGAACTCTCAAATGTTACTATATATGGTCCTTCCCATTGGGCTAAAACTCTTCTTTAAACTACCAGATTAGTTGTTCTCAAAGACTTTCTTAGACTGTGTCCCTCGGCCGGAATGACTCTGGGGTTTCACAAGTTGTTGTACAAAGTTTACTAATTCCATGCAGTGGTAAAGATGCTATTCCTGCATGTACCGCCTCGCAGCCATCTACCGTGTTCAGGTCTCAATCATAGACTCGCATCATCCGCTTGAGAACATCGGGCCGAGCGTAGGCATACCGATTGGTAGGATTATAGCCCACATCCCAGGTAAGTGCGAAGATATGCCTACTGGTCTTCTAGCAATTGTTTTAGAAGCTCCAAAGTACCCCAGAGGTTCAGCTCACCCATTTGCCTTGTCGAATCTAAATCGTCGCGCTCACCCAGCAGCCTGCCAGGCGCCCCACTGCCGCAGCTTCCCGATGACAACGTGGAGTATAGATCTTTTATTTTCAACCCGCAATTCTCAGAAGCCCGACAATCAAATTGGGGTCCGTTGTCTAATATAATTGACCAGGGAATACCGAACCGGCAAACAATATTCTTCCAAATAAACTGGCTTGACGCCCTCGGTTTTCGATTGATGTGAAAGCTCCCGCCTCTATCCATTTGGTCGAAGTAATCATACTAGCAATAATCCTTTCCTGCCGAGGCGATTGGCGGCCCTACGTCACCCCATTACAAAGGGGGCAAAGGGCTTGAGATGGAATTTAAGTCTTAAGACGGGAGCCTGCGGTTGGCACCGGTCACATTTTCGCAAGTAATCAAGGGCGTTAGATTTCATGGTTGGCCAATAATACCCTTTGAGCGTGGGCCTGTGTTAGAATTCGCCGCCGGATGAGCCACTGCCATATCCCTTCATAATTCGACCAAGACATATCGCCTGCTCTGTGAGCTAGACATTTCGTGTAAGTCCCGTCTAGGATCGCTTTAAAACGGCTTGTCTAGTAATCAAAGAGAACCCGCGCATCGACTCGATCTTGTGAGCCCCCGGGCCCTTCTCATATTAGGAGTTCTCTCATGGTCGATGTACTACGTCAGAGGATCCATCCAAGAAGGGGAGGTTTCGTCCACCTGACTTACCCGGACAATGGCAACTGGGCGCGAACTGGGTTGATAATAGATTGGTAGAAATATTGTCTCCATTATCGCGTAGACGCCGACCACCTGGAGGCTAAGGCGTCTACTTTTCACATGTACCCTCGGGAACATGTTTGAGCTTCCATGCTGAAAAACTACCCAAGCATTGTTTAACCAAGGTTACATACTTCGCCATTCGGGATCCCTGACTCATTCGAATTTACTCCGCCTCTACCACCAGTCAAATCACCCGAATAATAAGCTTCGTGGAGTCGATATCACAATCGCCGGGCTCGATTCGCAGATGGGCCGATACTGATTCATCGGTCGAGGTGTCAAGCCCCAACCTGATGGCCCATTGCTCAATCTTGTCCCCACTTGGGATTTTAGTTGCGCACTCAAATGCTACCAACTGGCCGGCACGTTTCGGCCTACACCGAGAGTCCGCTCAATTTAAACCGTCCGAGCACAGCCTAAGCAGTCAGGGATTTCTACCGTAAAGCCCGCGTAACCCGTCCCTTCTTAGCTAACCTCGGGGTTTATACTTAGATACCTTATTCGCTTAGTTCGACCGCCCAACGAGCCATTCTCCTAGATAAGTCAGGTCAGGAATAGTACTCAAGGAAGGTTAGTTGAAGACCACAACTGGGTGTGCTCGAAGCACGGCGGCTTCTGCTGGCTACCCGAAGAGCTAGCAACCTACTCAAGGTGGTCAGATTCAGCTCTCGCTGGGCCGCCTAAGGACCCACGAAGAAGAACACTAGCCTCCCGCCTCAGATCCGCATTTTCTTTGAATGTGGCAAAGACTCACCGGTGACATCCGAGACTACTAAATATACATAGAGTGTCTCGCTACTTTAGGGGCACAGGACTGGGGTTCTTTTAGGATAAATGCTTTGATCACATAAAGGCCAGATCACACTCCTTATTCCATCCGGCCCTACTGGGTCCCCTGAGGGTGGTGCGAAGAATGGTTTTTGACGGCTCCATGACCCGAGATGAACCGCCCTGTGGCTGCCAACTCCGCCGCCCACTGCACCCTTAATCGGGAGCCTGGATTCCAGGACTCATGAAACCCAGGAACTGGCCCGCACCGACCCCAAAGGCGCACTTTGAGGGGTTGAGTTTCATACCGTATGCCTTGAGGAGTTCGAAAGCTTCTTGCAGATGTGTAGTGTGGTCCAGACGCTCCTTAGACTTTACCAACATATCATCAATGTATACCTCTATGGTTTTACCCAATAGTGGTCTAAACATCTTGGTCACCAGTCTTTGATAAGTTGCCCTGGCATTCTTTAATTGAAACGACATTACATTATAGCATAAGAGTCCATGTGGGGTGATAAACGTTGTTTTCTCTTCATCAGACGGGTACATGGGGATTTGATGGTATCCCGAGAAGGCATCCAGGAACGATAAAATCCCATGCCCAGCTGACGCGTCGACAATCTGGTTTATACGGGGTAAAGGGAAGTCATTTTAGGCACACGCCATCGGTGGAGACCACACTCCACGATACTCTCCATTTACCACTTTCCTTTGCACCTTCACCACCACATTGGCCATCCACAGGGTACTTGATTTCCGATGAACCCCGTCAAAAGGTTATCTACTCACTTGGGGCCAAGACCACGCGGTCCGGGTGGAAATGCCTTACTCTTTATCTTATTAGCCTGGCAAATAGGGCGACTTTCAGCTTATGAGAAGCATGCGCGGGGCTAACGCCAGTCATGTCCGAGTGGGTCTAGGGAAATACATCGATGTTACAAAGAAAAACCTGTCGCAATCGTTCTTTCTCCTCTCCGGACAAGAGGCAGCTAACATAAGTGTGTTTATCCGACCCGCCCAGGAGTATTGATTCCAAGGGATCCATAGCCAATTGTTACCTATCCTCCAAACCTGCCTGGGCAGCGAGCTGTGATCGCGTATTCCGGGAAGCCTGGTCTCTGCCGATCGCTGAGCTTTCAACTTTCTCACGCCCAGACCGAATTCTAATAAAGACCGGTGAGTTGCCAATCGTCGCTTCAGAGGTCAACTGTCCCGGGCACTAGTTAGATAACTCGAATGTTTGATGGTGGTCATGAGTACCGCTTTCACAGCAACTAGGGCTCGACCACCATGGTATCAGACGACCCTAAGTCTTCAACTCCAAAAATAAGACTTCGCTTCAATAACCGCCCCGCCTGACTGAGAGTAATATCACCTATGGTTAGCTGGTCATTCCATAAAATCCAAAACAAAAATTTACCACCGAACCGAGCTTGTCAATTGAACTTCATCCGCCTGGGTGCCGAAGTCAGAGCGGTGTCGACCGTGATCGCTGTGGTCAACAAGCACTCGCGGCACATCAAAATTGTTAATGCATAAAGTAAGCACAAGTGCATCGTGGCAGGAGTTGTGACCTCGACCTGCTAATGGGAGGAAAGGTTATGGGGCCGCCAACCTGGTCGGTATTACTCGCCGCTGTCCGTGGTAATCACGAAGTGTTCACCCGCTTGAATCAGGGCCGCTAGTAGCGCCTTCACTTTTGACGCTGGATTGATATCGTCATCAACCGGCCGCCTAATATGTAATCGATGGTGGGCCGTGTCTCTATTAGAGCTCGAAATGGCTCGCTATTCTTTCAATTGCTGGAGCGTCGCTTAGCGCCGCCTCCCAAATATATCTCTCGAGGTGGCTAGCCCGATTGGTTTCTATTAGGAACTTCGTGGTTCTAGATCGCTAGTTTCATGCTCGTGGGTCCCCGTGGGTAATCGTGACCTAGAGATTGATTGCATTGCTCGGGATCCGACTGAATTTGTGCAGGCCATTTAAAGTCAGGGTGATCCCGGATGAGAGGGAGGAGTATGTTGTAGGAGATGTTTAGAGGGGTAAACTAAGGAGGTTCCCTCTTTCTCTCTAACTGCTCCCGGGAGCGCTTCTGGTTCTTACTCTAGCTCATTTTCTGCTCGAGCTGCCCCTCAGGGCTCTAGCTTGCTATCTTGTGTGGTAATCACATCAGCCGGGAGTGGTCGCCTGACATTGTCTTCTCGTAGCATTTGTTCGTCACCTATACTGCTTCTTCCATCGTCGTAGGCGGATCCAGATATAGCGATTGGAAGAAAGGGTAGTCGGCCCAAAGCCTCTTTGAAAGTTCTAGAGGACCGCATCCATACTGTATGCATCGATTTGTTGGACAGCTTGTCCAAATCTTCTGGTAAAATCCTGGATAGATTCATCCTCCCGCTTGAAAATGGTTTGTAGTGAACTGATGTTTCCCTATTGTCGGACCGAACATAAGTACTGGGAAACGAATGCGGTCCACAACTCACTGAACTAGTTGATGGTTCCCTCGGGAGTTTGTGGAACCAGGCCAGGGCGAGTCCCTTCAGGCTGGCCAGGAACACTTTGCATAGAAGATCTGCCATTCCCACTCGTAATCATCGCTTGGTCGGCGCAAGATGTGTCGCACGGCCGAGGAGCCATCATACATGGTGTGTAAACCATGCAGATGGCAAAGCCGTAGGGAGGCTCATAACTCAAAATGTGCTGACCTGGTGGGGACGACAGCATGTCCTCAAGCCCCCGGACAGTCAAAGGAAACCGTTACGAGGCGGGTGCATCCCTTAAAAGTAGGTGATATACGAACTTGACATGGAACTGATGCATCTCCACGTCGCGCATACTTTCTTCTTGGGCCATCTCCGATCGATGTCTATCTCGACTCTCTCTTCGTGTCCGGGGCCGCATCTCCACTCGACAGATCGGGCCGAACGACGCGAGGGCCTCTTTCTAGATTCAACCTCCACTTTATTCTGAGGTGGCGAAAGGTGAGGTAACGGAGAGCTACCAGAGGAAATTCGTCGTCTACCGGTGGATCACTATCGCCTAGCAAGATGGGCCCTTTGCCCTTACTCGACTGAACCGAAGGTGCAGGATGGGTGTGCCCCTGTGTATTTTCGCCCCGATCTACTTAAACTCGGTGCGCAGTTTTGGCCATTCTCCCATTGCAGTTTGCCAAGATGATCTCGTAATTGCCATTCGGCCTGGCCCTGCTCTTCGCTTGTTTCCATCTCCGACGCCAAATCTAAGAAACTGATCTTCGAGGGATTGATCCACTCGGGTCATGGTCATAGAGGACAAAACCCGATGTCCTGGTGGAGTGATTCTGGAACCACCAAAGCTCTGCATGAGATCACTGAAACTGGGATGTATCCAAGCCCTCGTAACGCGATGAGCTTTTGCTTGTCATTCTACGCCAGACGGCCCTAATTGTACCTCCGAATCTTCCGAGTCACTGTTAGATCAGTCAGAGCATTAACCTACCAAAGATATACCCGTGAAAACAAACTACAAACAACGATGAGCGCCTGTCGCCTCCGATGCCTAAGTTAGATCAAGGAACTGAGAGTGAAAGATTCGGCCGCAAAGAATGTCGACCTTCCTTATTTCAGGATTCCTCCTTCCTTACGGAGGAGGAAGATGATCCGATTTCCATGGAAAGTGTGTGGTTTCTTTCCAAACATTTAAAGAGGCTGCTCTTCGCGCGCCATGACCTATTCTTCCTTTTTCGATGGCCAAGTCGGGCCGCAAATCCTCAGGCCTAAAGAAATGCTCGACCACCTCCAAAACGATTATGTACTGGGTGGGGAAGGCTTTGAAATCGAAGAGATTAGTCGAAATCATTAGCCGACCGCCTTCCTAGAGAGACGACTCTCAAGTTAGAAAGGATAAGCTCTGCTGCCATCACATGACCGACGGCGCCGATACTGGTCCTGGGCCCGGGAGGCAAGCAAGTAGCCTAATGAAACTGCAGCTTAGCTCGCCCCACCCACAATAGTTGCATAAAATAAACATATATCAAAAGATATATGTTAAAAACAAACAGTTCTCATTAAAGTTAAAAACAAAACAAGGAAAAGGGTATTTTCGTCGTTTCAGAAGAAGGTTCCACAGCTCTCTGGAACCGGTGCAGAACGAACAAACAGAGTCGAAGTCCCAATTCTCATCTCTTTCTTCTTCGTTCTTTCCAGAACCTTCCACCGTTACCTATAAAAAGTAAAAAGCCAGACCACCATTTCCAATTTCAACCAACATTGAATCTCTTCTACATTCGCAGTTGCAATTGTTATCAATCTCACACCACTAATTCTCTGAAATCGACATGGATTTGAGGATGATGGCCTTCGATTCCCCACTCTTTTCCGTCCTGCAACACCTGAACGACGCCGGCGACGACTGCGACAAGTCCGTCAGCTGCCCCTCCCGCACCTACGCCCGCGACGCCAAGCGTTACGACAGCGACGGCGGCGGACGCCTCGGCGCGAATCCCCAAATTCATACGCCTTCATCGTCGACATGCCGGGGGTGAAGTCCGGCGACATCAAGGTCCAGGTGGAGGACGACAATGTTGTGGTGATCAGCGGAGAGAGGAAGCGGGAGGAGGAGAAGGAAGGCGCCAAGTACGTGAGAATGGAGCGGAGGGTCGGAAAGTTCATGAGGAAGTTCGCGTTGCCGGAGAATGCAAATACCGATAAGATATCGGCGGTTTGTGAAGACGGAGTGTTGACGGTGACCGTCGAGAAGCTGCCGCCGCCGGAGCCGAAGAAGCCCAAAACCATTGAGGTCAAGATTGCTTGATCAATCTTCATGATTTTCCGGCGGGTAATTGCAGCAGATCAGTCAGCCTGTTTGATCGGTTTAGTGTGAAATTTGTGTGGGTTCATTGGGATGAACCCTTTATATTATTATATGTATGTTGTCTCTGAATTGAATTCTCTGTATGAATTGAAAGCTTTTCTTCTCTGTTTTTCTTTATTATGCCTCCCGCTTCTGTTTTTTATTTTATTAGGCCTTTATTTTTTTATTTTGATGACAGAAGACTGACTACGTATGAAGAAAGAAACCAAAAAAAACTATTAAACGAAGATCCACAGACAAATTTTCTAACATTTTTAGAAAATTCTGCACATCAGATATTTGAATCTAATTAAACAATTCTAAGCCTGAAATTTTGAGGTTTTTTTTTTCTTGTGAGATTTAAATGTTGAAAGGGTTTTTGGGCCTCCCACAAAGTAATAGTAATAATAGTTGATCATCCCTTTTTATTTTTTGCTCCAACCCCTTTTATACCCATGGGTCAGGGGTTACATGCTTAATGGTCATAATTAAAATATTGATGAAAGTTATTTCACTTTCTTACATTACACACTCACTATTGGGTGAGAGTGAAAACTAGATGTGTATGGAACCTCCTTTGTTCATATCTTGATAAGGAGTTGATTGAAGTTAGAAGGTGTTCACCATGATGAAGACCTTTACAGAGGCGAAGGTGTCTTCGCCTTGGCGAAGTTGAGCCATGCAAAGAAGAAAGCTATTGGTTTGCCGAGGCAAAATAGCCTTCGCCTCGACGAAGGACTTCTGGCCTTGCAAAATTAGTCTCTTTTTTTTTTTTTTTTACCATTTTTTGCCCTTTTA
Organism: Tetrastigma voinierianum; assembly: GCA_016808115.1. Taxonomy (NCBI): domain Eukaryota; kingdom Viridiplantae; phylum Streptophyta; class Magnoliopsida; order Vitales; family Vitaceae; genus Tetrastigma; species Tetrastigma voinierianum. The sequence continues at coordinate 645,382 of JAEQBH010000055.1, forward strand.
AAGGCCCATTTCCTAAAGCCTATAAATTTTTTGTTCTTTAGACTTATCTAGGGTTCTGGTTTTTGGAGAAGGAACACTCTCTTAGGGTTTTCTCCTTCCTCCCTCTTAAGCAATTTTTTAGGGTTTTAGTTTTTGTTCATTTCTATTTTGTTTTGGAGTTGTTATTGAAGATCTAGCTCATCGTGGAGGAGCTCTTGGTAAAGTGGCTGGAGTAGATTCAGATATTATTCACCTTTCATTTGCTTTTATCTCTAAAATCTATTCTATTTGTTAATCTTTTCAAGATTATATTTGTCTTAAATACATTTTGTTGATTACTTGCTGCAATGAGTAGTTAAACATCCTCTCTAAGGTTGATTGTTTGAAGTTGATGTTTGTTTATATATATTTTATGATGATTTTAGAATTCATGCTTCAGGTGGATGTTAGTCGGTGTAGTTCTTAGGATTATTATGGTTTTAACTAATTAATCCATACTATGAGTTGGGTATTTGATCCCCACACTATGGAATCCTTGGTGATGCTTGGATTATGCTCTAAAATCTAGTCCCGGGTCTTTTAAAGTATGAATTTATTAATTGAAATACTAATTAACCTAATCAAAGAAGTCTAGGGAATTAGGAATGCCTAGTACTAAATGGATTTCATTAAAAGTAGCACAATCTCAGCATTGTGTGAGGATCATATAGACTAAGAGGTGATCAACCCGAGCGTAGTCTAGGTAGTCCTATTGTATGAACCGAGAGGTGACCAATAGGATTCCCAAGGAAAGCACTGCCTTAGAAAAGTATCGAATTTAATGACCTAGATGGATCAAAGGAGAATAAGAGCGAGGTGAGAAATCGAGGGAGACACCTAAAGTGTAAACCTCATATCGGATTCCTTGGACATGCACAAGTGTACGTTCACTTGATCAACGCTTAATGAATATAAACCTTGAATGCATCAATGGAGACAATCAACCCTAGAATCTTTCCTTAAGTTACATCCCTGATATCACTTTAGTCCTTGTAAGTGGACATTGATCATCCGCTACTTTGTTTCATTTTTAGTTTAGTTTAGGAAACCCCTTTTCACCCAACCATCTAGTCGCTCAAATAGTGAATGACTTCAGTAGCTAGGGTACTCAATCCTCTCTAAAACTACACCTTCCCTATGGAATCGATATCTAGACTCATACCCACTCGTATTACTCAGGTGACCCGTGCACTACGGAGCAATCACTATCGAAGCTTCGTGTTGTCTGCCGAGGACTTAACAATGAGTCTGGGCGCCTACACCAATTACCGAACACCACCACCAATGATCCCTTGATGAGCTTCCAATTGCCACTATCGATCAATCGTCAGATCCATCCTTGTACAGTATATGCACAAAAAATGTTTTAGACGCAAGTCTGGATGTGTCTCACATCTTTCAACGTTAATGTGCACCCCGTACTTGTTTGTATGCATATGTCACCAATCCCCGCGATCTAGAAACACTTTTATTTCCCATCTTCACCGTGCCAAAGTTTCCTGCTTTGTATGTTGAGAAATATTCCCTTTTAGGGACGCAATGGTATGATGTTGCCAATTCCATTACCCACTCAACATCTTGTTCTACAACATGACAACAATCTTTCTTTGACAGAAAGTAAGTGTCACCCCATTGTCACAGTACGTTGTAGCGAGCAGTATTTTTTTGCTGTCTTACTGATTCGCCTTTGCCTCCCTCCTCGATCTCAGATCTTACCTTTTCACGTGGCCTATTTTGCTACAATGATAACACTTTATTTTCCCTCAAGACTTTGATCTGCCTCTTGACTTGTTATGCCCAGATGGTCCTTTGCTTTTGCTTCGACCCTTGTTCTTCGTGACAAGGGCATGTGTGTCATTACTCACAAAGTCCTTCCTTCAAATTTCTTCATTAAATAGGTTATTTCTGACCATAGGCAACGTGACTTTTCCTTATGGGCTTGAATTTCCCAAAGACATCACTGAAGTGTTCCAATTGTCTGATAATGAGTCAAGTAGCAAGCATGCTCAAGTCTCATCATTAAGAGGGAGACCTGCAATTGATAACTGTGCGATCATTCCTTCGAAATCATTTAGATGCTCAGCAATTGATTAGCCTACCTTAAGCTTCAAATTCATCAACTTTCGCATCAAGAAAATCTTGGCTTGATACAAAACTCAAGGGATCACCCCTATTTATACTAGTAGCATCTCCTCAGCCAATGGCTAGGATTGTGCTAACACAAATCTAATCTAATGCTATCGGGAGGATGCATTTTTCAACCTAACTCGCCGGGAGTATTGTCGGGTCATTGGTCGGGACTAAGACCGCCGAGGGCCGAATCGAAGGATGCCTGACCGTCGGGCTGGGGTAGGATTACCGCAATGCCGGTTTATAGGATCCGGTGCGGCACTCTCCCAAGAAGAACCGTATGAAGAAGGACACGGCTTAGCCCGTGGCCGCTCCGATGCCTAAGTCAGATTCTTTCTGAGAAAAGAGAGGATGCTTAGATCGCTTAGAATTAGCCGCATCTTCAAGGCGGAGGGCTCTGTATTTGTAGTGGACATTGATCCAAACAAGGACTGTGGTCTTTCCTATTGAGGGTATGTTTCACATACTAACCTTAGATTTAGCAATGGATTAATCAAGGGAGTTCATTTGGTATAATCCTCCACTTTATCGGGAGAATGGTCCAACCGATGATCTTTTATTGATTTTTCTTCCCTTTATAATAGGACTCGATCGGGACGAGCAGATAATCTTTAAGGAATATTCTATCTTCCGTTATTGGAAGGATATGGGGTTGACTGGGTCTGTATGGGTTTCCCTATTTTTCCAAACCCAGCCATGAACGAACCGAAATGTTTGGGTCGCTATGGAAAGAGCACAAGTGGGGTAAGTGACCCCATCGTCTATTCCGCCATATCGATACTCGGGTCCAATTCTCAATCCCCATCACAGCTCAAATTGCGGTACCGACCGCGGCAAGGTCGTGATTAATCCTACGACGCAGTTGTTATTTCCCATGTCTCCTCGATGTGACGCTGATTTAACTCGCCTCACATACATGGTGCGCACGATGTCTCTTCGATTTTCGCGCTATGTTTTTCATACCCTTTGTTTTCCCTCGTGACTCCATCGACCTTCTCCGTCTTGGAATTCCTCCTGGCCCTATAACTTCCCCACTTTTGTCTTTATATTTTTGGTGTTCTTGTATTTCGCTCTGATTTTCCTCTCTGCTCGTTTAGTGTCGGGTCCTTTTCCGGGCTTTTCCTTCTTCCTCTCATTCCCGTCCGCCGTGTCTCCGCTCTTTTCGTACTCTGGCTGGTACGACTGAGGCTCTAGGGTTTGGTCAGCCCTGATTTCTTTTATACCGTTTCGCTTATGTCATGGGTCCAAGTCGCTCTTCTTCTCGTATTCCAATGATTCTTCACAAGGCTGGGTCCCGGTGCTAGGATGTCTCTGCAACCGATCCCCGCCTCATCTCAAAATGCCCCCGAGGCGCCCCTTCCTTTCGTGCAAGGGTAAAAGGAAAATAAACTGGACAAGTATCCAAAGGGGCCTGATTAATTCAGTCCGCCGTCGCATGTCAGGGATGTGGGACCTAGTAAGGTCGGGTCCCCGTACGAGCTCTATTTTCGCTGAACGACATCGAGCTTCCCCGGTGTCCAAATATATCCCTCGATGTTTTGACTTTATGCCGCTCCGTGCCCAGGTATGGTCCCCGCATTTTTGAAGTTGCTTTTAATAATGGCCTTCGCTTTCCTTGGCATCCCTTCATAAAAGAGGTTCTTTAACACTTCAACACCTCCCCTTCCCAGTCGTTCTGTCGGTCAAGTATTTTAGTCAGTTTATCGGGTCTTTTTGGCGACGTAGGGCTCGCGTCCCCAATGTGGCTCTGTTCCTCCATCTCTTCAGTCCGATGGCTACTACATAGGGTTTTATTTATTTCTCCGCACGCTCGGGTCTCCTCCGGGTTATCTCGACCTTCCTTCAATGTGCAAACGGAAAGGACGTACTTCGTTGGCTCCAACCGGGAGTATGACTCTCGATAGTGGATGACACCTGCGTGCCTAGGACGCGGAGCGCCCGAGCAACCTTCGTGAGTGCTCAGACATTTTTGGTTTGATTTTGCCTAAAGATCGATCGAATACTCTCGACCCAGTTTTCCTTACGCTCTGCATGTTCCGTCTCGACCCAGCTTACCGAAGATGTCACGTGGCTCCCAATACTGAGGAATGTCTTCACTCGCTCCTAATGCCAGGTTTATAAAGTCGAACATTCCGTAGTTCCTCTTAGTTTGTTGCCTCGTATGTTCTATTGTTTTCAGCCTCCGCTCCTTTCGCCCGAGTTTCTTCCTCGGGCCTATCACGTCAAGCCTCCCACCGTGGAGAGATTTAGTTCATTCTCGGGGCGACATCTCAAGCCCCGAGTGCAAAAAGGAAAAACCAAGTTCCTTCCCAGAAGGACCGGCCTGCTTCGGCCGAAGATCTCGAAATCGGGGGTGTCTCCTCCTTCTCCTGTTCGAGAACCAGAGCAGGCATCGCCGCCCCTCGGGTCGATGCCTCCTCGACCCGGCATGGCCCCCTCCCTTCCCGCCCAGTGAGATGAAACCGCCACCACCCCTAATTGAGGTTCAGGAATTGGGGGCATCACCTCCTTCTCCTGCCCAAGAGCCGGAGCAAGCGTCGTCACCCCTAGCATTGACCTTACCATCTTCCCCTAAGCTTGTGGTCAAGGCAAAGGGTCTTTCAAGTGCAACCGTCGCCTCGCCGCTGACGGCTCTGCCTATAACCAATTGGAATCCGTCCTCTGACAATGCCAAGTCACCTCCTCGGGGGATGGCGGAGCCGACGAAAAAGAAATCGGCTAAAAAAGTCGGTGTAATCAGGGCTTCTTTCGCTTCAGTGCCGAAGCCATAAGAAAAGCCATCTTGTTCATCCTTCCGAGTCTCGACGCCGGAGTTCGGCAGCTGCCATCGACCTAAGCTTCTTGGCGCTATCTTTCGTGTGGATGGTTTCTCTGCAGCTCAGAATCGTGTTTGTTTCCATGCTTGCTTCAGGTCGTAGCCATTTCTCAGAAACCGACCCGCAGTCGCCCATCTCACATGGCCCGGCCGAGCAAGGCCAAACTGAATGAAAAACATGTGAAGATTGCTCGGATTTATAAGGCAAAGGCGGCTTCTCTTACTTCTGAGAGGGTCGGGCTGCAGGAACGAGCGCGGCTTATGGCTGAAGAAATAGAGCGGCTTAAGTCTGATCTTAAGCACACTTCATCACCAGACGGCAAAGCTGCAAAGAAGGTGAGGCTCCTGAGAAGCCGACTATGGCCGAGGGCGAGCCTCGGGAGGTTCGGGTGAGCTTCAAAGCAGTGTAATGACTCGTTGAGACTCCGCAGGGGCTGGGCCTGGTCCAAAGAGCTTCACCGGGTCAAACTCACCTCCCGGCGAGCAAAGGGATCTTAGCGAGCCACGCTACGGCATCGGTGGTTTAAACGAAATGGAGAAACAACTCGAACTTTCCCGTCGGCTTCGTAGCGTGTGTTACCGGAGACCGCCGCCGCGAGTCCTTCCGGTCAGAATTTATCCGACAAATTTGCCGAGGAGGTCGATCATAGCGCACGTAACCCATCAGCGAGACAAAGATGATCGCCTCGTATTGATGAGGTTATCGACAATTACGGACCAGTCGGTGCTCAGCTGGCTTCAAGTGGCTCGCTTTTCAACTGGCTACCCACGCATACCAAACCCGATTTCAATTTCGACCTCCCAAAGGATGGAAGAGGCCAAGGATCTTCTCTCGTTCCCAAGAGCCCACATCCTCGCCGGGTCCCTTCTCATTCCTCGCCGTCTGATTCTCGACCTGTGGATCCATCTCTTCTTCGATGTCGACCTTTTTCTTTTTGTTAGCTCAGCCTGGAGCACCGTGGTGTACTCTCCTTCGATAAACATTTTTGGAAATTTGTGTTCTAGCTGGGTTTTTTTTTTTTGACCTGTGATAGTACTCGACTAGTAATTCTCCTAGGATTGTGTTACCGAAATTTTGTATGCTATTCGTTAAACCGGCTCGGGTTCTCAAATCGAGTGGTCGAGCGGGTGGCGCTATCAGGTCGACCGTCACCAAGGTGATTCCAGGATCGAGAGGTCGTTAATGGCAGGAGGCGAGTAGAGCTTGTCTTCGGGAACCGTCGTGTTTCCGCCAACGTGGGCCGAGCAGAGCTCACCACGTGTGTCAAGCGGGAGATCACTGTGCAGAGTTATCAAGAGCTCGTCCATAAATAATAGGAGCTCGTAAAGTGTGAAATGCTTGTAAGAACTCGTGCTTGTGAATCAGAAGGGAGCCCGCGCTTAGGAGGCCGTAGCAATTCGCAATGTGAATAGTAGAGGCTCGTCCCTTCCTCAATTGAGGGACAAATTGGCCAATGTGGATTTCAGAGAAAGGGAGTTCGTCCGTCTGCTGCCAGGAAGCGGCTCAATGTAAATAGTGAGGAAGGAGCCCGTCTGCCTAATTTGCGTGAAAGGCCTGCCAAATATACATATGAAGCTGAGGGACGAGCCCCTAGTCAATATGAATGCAAGAAGGAGCCCGTCCTGGGTTCTGGAGCCAAGCAGCTGGCGGCTCACACCGCAATACAGCGCCGTCACCGCACAGCAGGCTCGCTACTCCCGAGCCGAGGACGAGCCTCGGCCGCATGAATTGTGGCGGGAAGGAGCCCGTCTCTGGTCCGAGTGCAGCGGAAGGGCCTGCCACCGTGAATAGTGGGGGCTCGTCATTCCCCAGCCGGCGGACGAGCCTCGCTAATATGAATGGTAAGATGGAGCCCGGCTCTGCTCGAGTGCAACAAGGGCTCACATCGCGGAATAGTAGGCTCGCTATTCGAAGCCGAGGGACGAGTCCTCAGAAGTATGAATTGCAGGGAAGGAGCCGCCCTGGTCTCTGGAGGCCAAGTGGCTCACCGTGAATAGTAGGGCCTCGTCATTCTGAGTTGAGGGACGAGCCTCATCAATATGAATGGTAAGAAGGAGCCCGTCCCAGCCCGGGAGTGCACAAGGCACACCGTGAATGGCAGGGCTCGCTGGCCCCGAGCCAGGACGAGCCCGTAAGTATGAATTGTAGGAAGGGAGCCCGTGACCGAGTGCGCCAAGGGCTCGCCACGTGGAATAAGTAGGCCCGCCATTCGAACAGGACGAGCCTCATAATATGAATGGTGCATTTGGAGCCCGGGCTCCTGGGTCCGGGAGGCAAACAAGGGGCCTCGCCACCGTGAATAGTGTGGGCCTCGTCATTCTCGGTCGAGGGACGAGCCCGTAGGCATGAATTGCAGGAAGGAGCCCATCTCTGTCCCGAGTGCGCCGAAGGGCTCGCCACCGTGGAGGCCAGTAGGGCTCGTCATTCCGAGCCGAGGGACGAGCCTCGTAGGCATGAATTGTAGGGAAGGGAGCCCGTCCCTGCCCGGGAGGCAAAATGAAGGGCTCGCTTCACCGTGGAATAGTAGGGCTCACATTCTGAGTTGCGGACCCAGCCTCGGGCAATTGTAAAGAAGGAGCCCACAAAGTGAGTAATCGGGCTTCGCGCCGTGGCCTCGAGGCGCCTGCCGAATCGGCGTATGTACTCGAAATGGTCTCGACTTCGAGGCGCCGCGGGCCCGTGCGCAGCAGGAGCTCACAAAGGGCAATCGCCCGGCCCCGTGGCCTTGCGGCGTTCAAGCCAAATGCATGGCGTAGCTTGAGCCGGTTCGACTCTCGGCGCGCCGCGGGCTCTGCAAGTGCAGTGCAGGAGCCGCGCCAGCGAGCACCGGGCTCCTGGCCCTGTGGCCTTGGTGGCGTTCAAGCCAAATGGCGATGTAGCTTGAGCTGGTCTGACTCTCGGCGCGCGTGGCCTCGTGCGCAGTGTAGGAGTCGCCAAATCGGAAAGGCATATCGCATGCTGACTTTCGTTGTGTGAAGGGCTTTGGTGAACTGAATCACCCTGCATGATTTTCAGTATATGAAGAGCTTTGGTGAACTGAACCGCCCCGCATGATTTTCAGTATGTGAAGAGCTTTGGTGAACTGAACCGCCCCGCATGATTTTCAAGATGTGGCTAGGTGAACTCGAAACGCCCGCATGCCCTGAAAAGGGGGCGAACCATCACACGCCGCATTTATGGGGAATTTGAAACGATCACGTGAATTCTCAAGCCTTCGGGCCTCTTATAAATGGTGGCTCGTTTGCCTCGTATCTTATGTTTCTCGCTTTCATACTGGGTAGATGAAGTTCCGCCGTGGATGGATGCTCGATGTCTCGACCGTCTTCGGGCTTCTGAGTTCCCGATGCCTTTGACTGCTTCATTCGATCTTCATGTGTGGAGTCAAGTTTTCCCTGGGCCTCCCCTTTACGGGAGTCATGTTGTTCCCTGCTTTTTGCTGTGTGGAATGCAAGCCGAGGGGGCTATAAAACCTCGCGGCCGCACCGTTGCTTTTATCTTCTTCCTCCTCCTTCTACCCTTCTTCCTCTCTTTCTTTCTCCCTTCTTTCTTCTTCCACAGCTTTCTCATCCGCTTCTTTTCCCTTTTTTCCTCGTTCTTCTCCTTTGTCTCCATCTTTTTCCCTCTTTTCTTTTTTTCCCTATCACACCCTCTCTTTTTCTTTTATTCTGTCTTTTCTCCTTGCTCTCCTCTCTCTCTCAAGGCGCACTGCTTGTACCGAGTGTTTTTCAAGATGTAATCAAGGACACCACTGATCAGGGAATCGAATATGATCTATTTGAATAAAGAGACTTGAATTTTCTCATTGTATGTTTCTTATATATCCTGACTGTTTGAGATACTAAATTACTCCGCGTGTGTCCGACTGGGTCACATAAGAATTGATAAGGCCTGTCACAAACCTAAGGCTCACCGGTAAAAACGCCTGTGTGCCCGCTCCATGTATGTCAGAAGATTTTTCCTCCTCCTGTTGAGCCTCATAATCGCTCTGTCCGACGACTCCCAAGTTATGTAAGGACCTTCCCAATGGGGGCCTAGTTTCCCATGCGCCGATCTTCCTCGTCGGCGTAGTTTCTTTTAAGACCAAATCCCTAAGATGTAACTTCTACTGTCACTCCGTCAGGCACTGGCCTATTCTCTCTCCTTGATACTCTTCTCGTGCGCTGGTTGAACCTCGCTCACGTTTTCATCTGGGGAGTTCCAAGTTCGCACGCAGGCTCCCAGCCATTTTGTTCCCTCCGATGCTAACTCGACTCTAGAGATTTTATTCCAACCTCAATGTGGGCTACTCGGCTTCGTGCCAAAGGCTGGGGGCAAAACGAGGTCTCCCTGGGCCACGATCATGGTCGTCCCGTAGCTCCATAGTACCTCGGGGAGGTATTCTACCCAACTTCCTTTAAGATCTTCTAGCTTAGTCTTTAAGGCAGCTTTAAGGGTTCTGATGGTGACTTCACTCGCCCGTTTGATCATGTGTGCCGGTGACGAAAATAATTTTTAATTCCAAGCTCCCGGCACAAAAATCCTCACTCGTGTTGTCGAACTGTTTTCCATCATTTGATACTAGGGCTCTTGGGATACCGAACCTGCATATGATGGCTCGCCACGCAAAGTTGCGTATCTTCTGTTCTGTAATCGTGGATAAGGTCACTGCCCACTTGCAGTCAATTCATCGCGACGATTATAATTTACATCGCTTCCTGCGAACTGCAAAGGCCCCAATATGTCCAACCCCCACTGCTGGAAGGGCCAGGGGCTGGTGATTGATGTTAGGGGCTCCTCTACTGGAGGCGTGATATTCTCATGTCTCCATTCTACATCTCGACCAGGGCCTGTCAGATCTTTAAATATCGCAGCCAACAATATCCCTACCTCAAAACTCCTTCCCAACGTCTCAGCTCGATATGATTTCGCATACTGCGTGTACCTCCCCTTAGTACATACTCGTTGTCTTCATATGCATTTCAGAAAGGTGAAGATTCCTCGCCAGGGGCGTTGCCACCCTTGTGATCAACCTAGGGAAGACCTCACCCTTATCTTAGCTGCCCCTTCGAGTCAGTTCCGTGTGGTTCCGCTTATTAATATAATCCTAAATGTGTATCCATCCAGCCAAGTATGGATCCTATCGGGCAATCATCATGCCGTAAAGGTCGATAGAGGTTCCGCTGTATTCGACAGCGCTGACCGATATCTTCCTCGCAAGGTCGCGGGCCGCTGCTAAGGTCCGTCTGGGCCGCTCAGGACGTACTCGACCAACGAACTTTTTATAAATCACCTGCTTTTGGAGATATAACCATCGTCTCACTCGCCTCGTATGTATCTTCGACCGCCCGACTACCCGCCATTGAGTCACTATGGACCTTTAGCTGATCGACCTCTAATGAATGAGCGAGGTTGAGGCCGCATGATCGCCCCACCTCCTACTCGCTGTCAGAAGCATGGAAACCAAACCCAGCGTATTCAATGCTCCATTCCTTCCGGTGAGGTCAAAATTGCTTCTCCGCCTCCGCTCCCTCGTACTCGAGGCCCGTCCCTACGAGTTTCCCCATATGGGAGGTCGCCCTCTGAACGAAAGGGGCTCGCAAGCTATTTCTGAGCGAATCTCCATGACGTAAGTCGGCCAGACCCGTCCCCTTTATAGCGCTTTGGTCAGACCGATGTCGAACTCGCTAGCTCTATGGTCCACCCACGCCCTTCCGAAGACTTCCGGGCCTGTGTAACACCCGCTCTACTGGGTACCCAGTCAGGACTCTATGGTGTGAGCCCGGAAACAGTGGACTCGAGCTTCCGGTCAGCAGCCGCTCATTACTAGTATCAATTTTTCCATTCTCGGGTACCTCTCCTCCGCTCCTCTCAAGGCTCCGACCGCAAGAGTAAACCGGTGCTGTGACTCGCCCTTGTCTCTCGACGTAGTACCGGACCGGGTTGAGAAATCCGATACTAGCCACGAGCAAAGTAAGGAGTTCTCCTTCAACGGACTTACTAGAGTTCAGAGGAGAGCTTAGGTATGCTTAATGCCATGAATGCTTCTTCACATTTTTCGTCCTAATCGAAAGGCTTTCTTCTCGTAACTGGAAGAAAGGCTGGCATTTATCACTCGCTCTGGATACGAAACGGCTTAAAGCTGCAACCCTTCCTGTCAGCCGCTGGACCTCCTTTATTCCTGAAGGCGATGGCATGTCGAGCAATGCTTTTATTTTATCTGGATTCGCTTCAATCCCCCTGTGGTTAACTATGAAACCCAGAAATTTTCCACCGACAAGTCAAGGCGCATGAATGGGTTCAATTTTCATGTTATAATTCCTCGTGATCCGAATGCCCCAGAGAGATGTAAGATATGTGGAGATCTGAATTAGTGGATCTTTACCAAGATGTCGTCTATGTATACCTCATCATTGCATCTATCTCGCTCTGGGAAATTATCCGGCTCACTCAGTCTCCTCGTAGGTCACTCCCCAGATTTCGAATCCAAACCATTACCCGATAACAGTAGGTTCCTTATGCTGTGACGAATGAAGTCTTTTCTTGGTCCCCGAGGTCCATGCTGATCTGATTGTAGCCGGAAAATGCATCCATGAAACTAAGGAGTTCGAGCCCTGCTGTGGCATCCACGATGAGGTCGATCCTCGCAGGGAGCCCGCCCTTCCATGCTTTGTTTATGTCTGAAGTCGATGCAGAGTCGCCATTTGCCATTAGCTTTTTTGACGAGCACAACGTTAGCTAGCCACTCAGGGTATTCCACCTCTCTTATCGCTCCCGCTTGGAGGAGCTTGCCGACCTCCACATCGATGGCCTTTTCGCTTCCTGAGCGAAACCATGCTACTGACCTATTAAAGGAGGGGTCAGTGTTCAATCCGTGAGTGATCATTGTGGGTCGATTCCTCCCATGTCCGATCAAGTCTCCATGCAAAACATTTCCTATTTTGTCTCGTAAACCGAATGTGAGGAGGCTTTCGAGGTCTTCCGCTAGTTTGATCCGATGTAAGCGTAGATGTTCCGGTCACATTCGATATTGGTTCCACTCCTTCGAGGGCTCCTGGCCGTGAGTTCGCCCCGCATGTCAAGCTCGTCTACATTCACGTTGTCGATTGCTCTTTATTTCATGGAGGCTACGTAGCATTCCTCGCCAATTACCGGGATCTCTTCTGACCTCATCCCACCCCATTCTCACCGCCGGGAATTTGATTATCCCGTATGCCGAGGGGATGGCTTGGCGGTGTTGAGGGAGGACCCTCTCCCAAGAAGATATTTATAGGTCGATGGGGCGCTCCACTATAAGGAACCCATCGACGTCGTTGTTCGCGTGGGGGCCCCCTGTGGTCAAGACCCATTGACCGAGCCCAACTGCAATACCCTCCCTCTCCTCGAAAATCCCTCGCATGTAAGGACAGTATTCAGCTTTTCCCTTCCAATACCCATTTTATCGAAGGCTGACGCGAAGATGATGTCAGCCGAACTCCCATTATCAATTAAAACCCGATGAACCGTTGTATTGGCCACACTGCGCGAATCCACAATGGGTCACACTGGGTGTTGGCACCCTTCCAAATCTGAGTCAGAGAACGTGATGGTAGTGTCGGTCCGTGGCAATTTAGATAATGCTTGTATTTCCCCCATGTCAGCTGATCTTATGCTACGTAGGTGGGCCTTTCGAGCTAACTAGATTCCTCCTCCCTCCAAAGAACCCCGAGATCACATGGATTTCTCTCCCAGGGCTACCGGTGCCGAACACCGCCTCGCCGAGGTGGCTCGCTGCTTCCAAGTTAGGTTACACTTTGGGTCCGACTCGGGTTTGATTCGAGCTTGATTCCCTGAGATATGAAACGCTCGAAGATATCCGCGCCGTATCAAACATTATATTTCTGGGCCAGGCTGCGCCTGTCCCGTGGCGATGCCCATACCCCGGAACTCGCACTCGTGTTATCCTCGTCGAGGGATCCGATTTTCACCGAGCTCCGCCATCTCAGAATTGCTCGCTTCGCACCTCATGCAGACTTGTGATACTAAGGTCAAGTAGCGGGAGTGAAGTGTTGTGGACGGTGATGCTCGTCGCCGCCCTTCTGCTTCGCTGGCCCAAACTGCCTCTCGAGACTTCCTCTCCTTTTAGGATCGCTTCCCCGCTTCGGGCCCGATTTCCTCCGTCGCCTGCCTTTCGCTCCGCCCGTCGTTTCATCCTGCTGCCCCTCTTCTTTGCGGGCGAGGAGCTTCCTTCTTTGATATGAGGGCTCTCGCTTATGTACTTTTCTCTCGCTGGGCGTAGGACCTCGCCATGCTAGCTTCGAGGGTTCTTCGAGATAGAACATCAGTCCCGATCGTACGCCCAACCCCGGCGAAAGCCGTGATGCTGAATTTTTCGTCTGCACGCCTATCTTCGTGGACTCCTGCTGGAATCTCTGCATATGATTTCAAACTTTCCCGCGATCCTCGTCGATGGTCAAGACAGAAGTTCTACTTCCTGACGCCCTGGCCCGCGGAAGTGAGACGAACGCAACAGCTAGTCCCTTGAATGACGAGATAGATGAAGGGGGAATTCTATTGAACCAGGCCAAAGCTGGCCCTTTGAGCGTGGTGGCGAAAGCCCCCAGACGCATGGTCCCGTACCCATGCACATCCGATTGCAAGTATTAAGGTGATCGACGGGATCTTTGACTCCATCGAATGTTTCTACCTGAGGCATTCTGAATTTCGCTGGAAGGGGAAAGTGTAGCACCTCGGCTGTGAAGGGAGATTCCGTTTGCTGCACCAAGGTATCCATAGTATCCGGGGCCCGTCCCTTCACCACTTCCTTCACGCGGATGAGCCTGGCTGGTTGCTTCAACCTCTCGTCCCATGACTTGCTCCTCGTTTCTAGCTGATGGTGATTCGCGCCCGTCTACCGAACCCGCTCCCCCGGGTATAGCTGCCCTCCGCGGCGCCAACTGGCGGTCCCCGCCCGGGCCTCGACTGACTCTCGCCTCGCTTCAATGCCTCTGGGAATGTCTCGACCAAGCCGCTCGCTGAGAGGTTAAGGGCCTTCCCGGGCCTGCCGTGGTCTCCCGTTGATGTCAGACTTCGGCCTCGTAAGTCGCCACTCTTCGAATTCGCACGCTGGTTGACGCAGGCGGCGCTTCCACTTCGCTTGTATCGCTTGCATCGCTTTCCACCGCCCCAGCGGCCCGTCGCTCATATCGCCTTCGTGGATCCCGTGATCCCTGCGTGGATTGCCGTTACTCGCCATGCCTTGTCGATACCATCGTGAATCGAGGAATCGCTATGTTTACGGAGGAACCGCCGCTCCTACGACGCGCCAACCGATGATGCCTTTTCAACCGAACTAGCCGGGCGTGTCGGGTCAGTCGGGGCTGGACCAAGACTCATCGAGGGGCCGAACCGAAGGATGCCTGACCGTTCGTCAGGATTACCGCACGTCGGTTTATAGGATCCGGTGCGGCACTCCGCAGTTAAGAACCGTATGGGTTATGGGCCGGCGAGGGCTTCGCCCGGGGCCGCTCCGACGCCCAAGTCGCATTCTTTCCGAGAAAAGAAAGGTCGCTTAGATCGCTTAGAATTCAGCGTACCTTCAAAGGGTGGAGATGGCCTCAGACTCAGATTGACATCGATCCGGGCCATAAGACCCAGTCTTTCCCATCGAGGGCATGTTTCCTCACATAGTCAGCCTTAGATTTAGCAATGGATTAATCAAGGGAGTTCATTTGGTATAATCCTCTCCATCTTTATCGAGAATGTCCAACTGATGATCTTTTATCGATTTTCTTCCCTTTATAATAGACTCGATCGACGAGTAGATATCTTTTTGGCCAATATTCTTATCTCTTCTCTCAAGGTTATCGGGAAGGATATGGGTTGACTGGCCGTGTAATGGCTTCCTATTTTCCAAACCCATGTTCAGTTTAATGAACTGTGCCCTGCTTTTCTCATATGGAAGAGCAATGGCTGTGGGCAAGGACCCCATTGCTCTATCGGGCCGGCGAATGGGATACTTGGTCCAATTCTCAATCCCCATCAGTTATAAATAAGTCTCTAGAATTCTCTACAAAATTTCAATCGTACCCTCATTCTAGAGAACTCTATGGAAATATCTAGAATAGGCTTCTAGAAGTTGGACTAATATGTTTTTAACAATTTGGGCTTTTATTTAAATTACTAAGCCCAAAACCTGATAACTCAAAATCATTTCAACTAAGACCAAAACTGCAATCAAGTTTAAGTTTCAACATAAGGTGTTTCAACAATTAGTATCCTATACATAAAATTGTTGGGTAAGATCAATTATCAACACCAAGATTCACGTGCATTTTTTAGGAAAAAATATAAGAAATTACTAGAAGCTTACGTCATTGAAGTGAAGATCTATTTGATCTCTCTTTTGAATGTTCAAGAGTTCTTGGAACTCTTTCCAATGAGGCAGTGTCAAAATTTCCCCTCCGTGTGAAGCATTGATTGTCAAAGTTCGTCCATTCTCATCATGGACTAGAAGTGTTGTCATGCATGTACTCAGAAAATATAATATGAGAGGAAAACTTGAGTTATGTGAATTTCTTTATTATCAATCTAATATACCCTCTTGAGGGAAATGATTTGATCTTGCCGTGGGATTGTTATTTTGCAAAGTTGACATCTAGGCCATAGTTAACGGGTAAAAACGTAATTTAACCCTTTTAAAAAAATTTAACTATTTTATGTTAGTTGCTTTAAACACGAGTAATATTTTGAAGGGTGTGTGTATACTGTGCTTCTTTTGTGCTTCTTCAAGTTAGTCTGGGGAGACTCATGAGGGTTCAAAGATGAAGTTTTCATCATTCTCCACCTTGGTAGAGCACTCTCCAGCATATGTGTTCATCACATCCAAGTCTTCATAGTAGTCATCCACATTTGGACAAATGAGGCTTTCCATGTTAGCCCTGCTAGAGTGTCACGATGCACACTCCTTTGATATTAAATCCCCCACATTTGACATGAGTTTCTTATACATGTTACACCATGGTCATGTTCTGAAAAGTAACTCGTGATTAGGGTCTTTCCTACAATTTATTAATGCATTGGGAGGTGATCACTATGAATGATCTTCCTAAGATGATTGGAACATGATTGGTTCCCATAGTGGATGGCTCTATGTTGAAGAAAACAAAGTCAATGGGATTGAAAAAATTGTCGACTTGTACAAGCACATCCTCTACTATTGGGTCAATTGTGCCAACCGTATCGAATTCGGGTCAATATTGGGTCATTAGCACATGCTCCATTGGTGATGAATCATGGAACTCATAAATCTCCTATTGTTCATACAATGGCCTACATGGGGAAGGAGAAGTGTTTATTGTTATAGTACGAAGTCAGTTGTCATCCTTCCATATCGTTAACGAATGAGTTCACATTTTTTTATTCATGAACACCTCAATGGATGTAAACGATTCATCACTTACTCAAGGGTTATGTCAAGTACATATTACTTGTCAGATATTATGGGACTTCGTAGATT
Organism: Tetrastigma voinierianum; assembly: GCA_016808115.1. Lineage (NCBI taxonomy): Eukaryota > Viridiplantae > Streptophyta > Magnoliopsida > Vitales > Vitaceae > Tetrastigma > Tetrastigma voinierianum. Next base: position 661,819 of record JAEQBH010000055.1, read on the forward strand.
CGCATTCTTAAGGAATTAGAAGCAGATGATGCATGCAATATATTGAAGTATAATTGATTGGATGGTGCTTGGAAAAGGATGGACAACTCTGAAGGTGGCATTATTTCTCGTAAGCCTTCTTCGAGCGCTTTAAATTGAGAGCAAACGATATTGATCAGACATATGTTTACTATTTCTCATCACAAACATCCATGCCCAAGTTGCCTACCTGCCGGCAAGAATAAGAAAGGTGAGCTTCCTAAGAAAACAAACATACTCATGATCGTATCAATTCTCTAATGACTCATACCTTGGGAAGAGTTGGAGTTTATTGGGGGAGAGTGGAAACTAGATGTGTATGGAACCTCCTTTGTTCATATCCTGATAAGGAGTTGATTGACGAATTAATGTTTGATTTTCATGTATCTCAAGCTTGCAAGGAATTAGATTTCATGTAAAACAAATCAATTTTAAACTTTTAAGTTTTATTGTGATGTGGAATTGTATTAAAAGTTTAATTGTGATGTGGAATTGTATTTTCTAGTTTTGGTTATCTTCGTATCATTGTTGAACCTTAAGTTTTCTCTTATCTTTTCATATATTTTAATAATTTTTCTTTCTTGAAACATATGATCTATTTTTATGTAAATTTTATATTCTTTTATTGAAGTACATGGATGGGAATTAAGTGTATTTCTATCTCTGATTCTAATTAAAGTTAGCAAAATTAGTTTCTCAGTTAAAGTAGAATTTCATGATTTGTTCACACTTCATAGTTATTTTTTAAGAAAGGTTTTTTTAATAAAAGTTTCAAATTGCAAATATATTTTTATTTTTTAAACATCCAATTGTTTCAAATTTTGAAAATAAAAATAAAAATTTTTGGAACAAAACTTTAATACTTTACCAAATTATTATAAATTATCCTTCCAATCTTGTTGGTTTATTTCTTTTTTAATTGATACATTTAATAAAAACAAAGAAATAGAAATAAAATTAAAATAATGATTAAATTTTAAATTTTCAAATTAAATTTTCAATTCATTTGAGGTCATTTTAGACATTTTTAAATATTAATATACTTTATATTAATTTTCAAAATTTGATACTTTATATGGCCTGTTGATCGAATTATCGGGTAGTTATATGACCTACTTCATTTTTTATTTTAAACAATTATCTATATGGTGGAGGAGACTCGTGTCCACAATTCTTATCATAAGAATTTGCGCTAGAATGAAACTTGATGGAAAAATTGTAGGGTCTATTTGGTTCCGGATTTTTAAAATTGTTCTTGAGAACAATTTTTTTTTCTTAACTATAATTGTTGATTTGCGGATCTGAATTCTCGGCTGGGTTTATGTCTGGATCTGATGGCCCCACAACAAGAGACTTTAGAAAAGAAATGTTAAAAACAAAAAAAAAGGATATGTTGTGATATGGACCTTCTCGTTTGATATTATTTTCGTAATATTAACATACTATGATTTATTCTATTCCGATGTATTTGTAATCATTCTCAGATTCATAATGAAGTTTTATCTCCTATTGATGATTTTTCGTGAGAGTGATTAGTGCTCAAAAAGTGCTATTTTGAACCATGTTTATTTCAGGTTTTGAGCAATTTTTGTGTACTAATCAGCGTAATTAACCCGAATTGCACATTAAGGTCCCTGCTATTCTACTGATCGCATTTTGTGACTAATTTTGTAGTTTTTACAAGCTATTTATGTCAAATTTGTTGAGTCGATCCAAGCACGAAGAATTTGAGTCAAACTTAGCATTGCAGATTAAAGACCAGAAGGAAAGAAGAGTAGAAAATGCAAGGAAGAAGGAGCACAACAAAGTTTTCGCATGGTTGCGAAAATTGCTTCGCTGGACATCGTTTCATCCCGCAGTAATCGCTCATCCATCCCGCACCGTCGACTTCCCTACGCCTACATACTTTTTGTTAAGCAAATTTTTGTTTCTTCCCGCCATCCCCTGCAGCTTTTGGTTTTAGTTTTTTTTATAATTTCCCTCACTTCGGCGATATGTTTAGAGTCAAGGTCTGTAAAAGGGATCAATTCATCAATCAATAAAATTAACGAGGAAGCTTTCGCCTTCTTCGCTTCACTTTCTTTTCATTTTCCATTTTCAAGCAGCAAATAAACATCCTTCGAGGGGATGACAACCTCGGAGGATGAGCCGCTTTAAACCCCTTCTCTGGAAGCACGGCTGGGCTACCGGGGTGTCAGACCCCGAGGCAGGCCGAGTCCCCCGTTTTCACGTAAGTACTCACCGCCGTCATGCTCTTCTCCTTCTTTAACTCTAGGTTTAGATCCCTTCGACCATGCTGAATGGTCGCATTTCTGGTACTCCTTTTAGTGCTCACTGATGTCATTACTAGATCTCGTGGATGTCTTATTAGTTATCATTTATTACACATTGTAATGTGAGTCATGAGACCTGCTTGAACCGACCGAGAACATTAACGCCGCGAACCATTCAAAGAAATTTAATAAGGATTGGTTTTTATAGCTACATGAAGATCCTGGGCTCGAGATGACTATAGGTCATCCTCCTCAACGCGGAAATGACCCCGAAACCCCGCCTGCCCTAGATCCTAATCCCAATATCCTGATACTTCAAGGAGATCTCTTTTATTATTTTTCTTATTTTACTTCAGTTTATTTCCAGTTTTCACCATCAAAACCCTCACTGTTTTTACAAAAACCTTAAATCCTAATTGACATTCACCATTTTCAATTCACTATAAGTCATTTGTACGAAGAAAACTCATCCCTGTATTCGACCTTTTTAAACCGGCGATAACAAAGAATCCTTGCTACAGAGTAGGAGGAATTTTAGGTTATAAATATTGTTGATTTCGGTTCACCCTACTGTGGCATGAATCAAATAGCGTCGTTGGCGGGGATGGTGCCTAAGTGCAAATGATGACCTGATGAACACTTATGATCCTCATCACAAGATCTGGTGAATTTTCTTTATTTTTTCTCATACTCAGCTTCCCAGCTTGACAATTTTGCTTCTTCACAATTTTTTTAGTTACATTACCCTTTTGGTAGAGAATTGTTTTCCTTTTTTCCTGTTTAGTGTCTCGCCTGCTTCACGTAGGGAGAACATGTTTCAATGGGTAAGGAATTCCAAGTGTGCCATCAAAGTCAATTTTCCACAGAACTCTGACTCAATTTGGAATACTAACTAAATGGAAGAGGGAAAGCAAGATGAGTATTCAAGTGAGAGAAACCCTAGTGCATACATGCTGTCGAGGGATTACGTAAACCCATGGCGTAATCAAGAACCCGGTGGAGAGAGAAATCCAAACCCACCCAGGTCCACGAGGGACTATAGAAACCCTCCACGGATGAGTGCAATCTTTCGCAGTGTTTCCCAACCACGCACCACTCGACAATACTTACAACCCTAGTTGGGGAACCAGCCACAAATTCCTCACGGGACCAAGACCCTCCACGCATGCACCTCCTGCTTCTCCATATTATGCCTCAACTCCTCAACCACCACAACCACCACAGTTGACATCTTCAGTTGAGCAAGCAATACTGAACTTGAGCAAACTAGTGGATAATTTCATAGAGTAGAAGAGGGCAGTGAATGTCCAGGCCAATCAGGAAATTGACATAGTAGAGAGCTCCCTGAACAAGGAATTGGATGTGTTCCAGAGCGGAATTGATCAGGAATTTGACATCCTACAGCAATCCATCTCACATCAAGAGGAGGAGAATCTGGAGGAAGAGTGTTGATCAGACACTATTTTCAGAACAGCTCAACAAGAATTTTCTGTGGAGGAATTGAAAGAGGACCCAATAGAAGCTCCTGAGGAACTACAGGATGCCCCATAATCATGTGTTGTCTATGGGCCATGGAGGAGAGAAGAAGAAATCCTTCCCTTGTTGACTGAGGAAGGCGCTGGGAGTCGAGGCGTTGGAAGAACATCAAGAGCACAATTTACCCCTGCCCCCTATTGACTCAGTGTATATCTTGCCCACACTTGCAACACACTTGAACCCTAAAACACCTACTCTGCCACCTAACTGCAGACCGCCCTCAGGTTTAATCCTTAGAAGTTAGGAGGTCACTACTCATATTTTTGCCACTACATCAAATACATTGGCAATTGCCTATACCGCATGGCACAGTGGATGGTTCGCAAGTCGGTTCGTATATGGAGCACCTAGACCTCGCATTTCTCGTAGTCTCCACTACGAAAATCTCTAAAGGCTTGAGAAATTGCCTTGGGGAACAATACTCTACTTTTTTTTTCATTTTTCTGGGTTTTATTTTATTTTATTTTATTTTGATTTCTTTAATTTTTCTTTTTAGATGTTCTCTAATTTTTAGTTAATCTTTGTTTTTAGCTTAATTTTCAATTTTCTGCAATTTTTCTTAATTTTTTCTGTGTTTATTTTTGCAGGTCAAATTTTTGAAGGAAGCTAGAAGTGTAAGAGCAAATTTCGAGCACTGTACGAATTTCGCGCATGCGTGAAAATTCGTACACTGCGTGAAAATTCGCACATCACTAAAATTCGCGCATGCGCGAATTTTTCTACTTGCACGAAGTTGTCCTACTTCCCGTTTTGTTTCGCCCATAACTTTCATCCTAACTCCGTTTGATAATTTCGTATCGTTGGAGATTAGAGAGTGTAATCCAAATATATCTAGAAATAACACTTTGAAATTATAATGAAGGTGTAATTTTCAAAATGCTCCAACTGGTCACTTTTTTCCTCTCTTTTCTTCTCCTAACTTGTTCATTTGAAGTCCAAAGGAGTGAATAAGGTGTCGGTGGAAAGCTTGTGAAGTATCCTATCCAACAACGAGTAAATTTCATCAAGGAGGTAGCACTTCTTTCTCTAACTTTCCAATCCAAGCCCCATTGCGGACAATGTGACATTTGGTTGGGGGAAGAGTTAACGAAGAAAGTGGCATTTATTTATGTTTTTGTTACTATTTTGAGCAAGCCCATTTTTATGTTCGTTGGCTTCGTCGGGCTTCCTTTGGTGAAGTCATGAGTACTACACAAAATTTTACTTTTTCAACTCAAATTGCAACCATTTTTGCACCCATTTTTTTGTGATTTTGCCTAACCTGCAAGTTGGAAAATTGAAACTTTGTCTAATCCTGTTGATGTTAGATTGATTCCATGCCTAGTTGAGTGGATGATTAGTTAAATTCTTGTTGCTCTCGACCTTTTTCTTCCACCTCTGGCCAACCACACACTACGCACATTAGGTTTTAAATAATAGTCAAGAACTCCGCTCAACCTCCTAAACTTTGCAAAACCTACCCTAGTTTCGTTGACTACCTTTAAATAGGTTAAGGACCCCCATGAAAAGAAGGCCAATGTGTCTTCCAAAATAAAAAGAATTGAAAAAGAAAAATAAAAAGAAGGAAAATCTGCACCGTCACCAAAACCCGAAAGCACGGTCCGAGGGTATATGGCGAAAGCCTCTTGCCCAATGCCCTAATCCAACTCCGGCTGGGTGATGGTTTCACCGACTCAAGGCTCGCTACACCCGGGTGGATGGGTGGAGTTTAGCGAGTCAGAGGGTGCCGGGAGTTCGAATTATTCGCAGTCCGTAGTGAAACCTCAAGAGTTAGTGGCCGAAAGACCCTTAATCGGCTCCGGGAGTCACCTGCAGATCCTCGTTACATGGACTTTGTGAGGTCGATTCCTCAAGATTGCACCCCTACAAACACAAAAAGAGCTGTGAACAAGAGCAGGTCCCGATCCATTTAGGGTGGTTAGCGTCCTAAGTGTAGGTAGTAGCTCGTCAGGAGTGCAAATGGCAATTTCTATCGTTGAGAACTAAATCAAACAAACACTTTAGGTTTTCTGTGAAGTCTCCTCGCTGATTCACCAAGAAGGAAGCTCTTTTTCGATATTCAATTTTCAGATGACATTCATTCTCTCGAGATAGTTATCGCGTGGTTTCAAACATTCTCATCGGCATAGTATTACTCATTCACAACTCAAATATAATAATTTTTGTGAACATCATTTTGTTATTGTTTTGTATGCTCTTTCTTTCTTTCTTTCTTTTTTTCATTGCTAAGGGACTAGCAATGTGTAGGTTGGGGGGTGTGATTAGTGCTCAAAAAGTGCTATTTTGAACCATGTTTATTTCAGGTTTTGAGCACTTTTTGTGTACTAATCAATGTAATTAACCCGAATTGCATATTAAGGTCCCTGCTATTCTACTGATCGTATTTTGTGGCTAATTTTGTAGTTTTTGCAAGCTATTTATGTCAAATTTGTTGAGTCGATCCAAACACGAAGAATTTGAGTCAAACTCAAAGATTGCGCATCGTGAGACCGTATGAAAGAAGAGCGTAAATGCAAAGAAAGCGAGTACAACAAAGCCAGACGTGATCAAGAAAAAATTGCTTTTGCTTGACATCGCTTCATCCTCGCAGTAATCGCTTCATCCATCCCGCACCGTCGACTTCCCGCGCCCTTTTTCTTGATACTTTTGTTAAGCAAAATTTTTGTTTCTTCCCATTTTATCCTCGGTAATAGCTTTTGATTTTAGTTTTTTTTTGTAATTTCCCTTGCTTTTAGCAGTATATAAACTGGAGTCAAGGTCTGTAAAAGGGATCAATCCATCAATCAATAAAATTGACGGGAAGCTTTCTCAAATTTCGGCTTCTTCTTCTAGTACTTCACTTTCTTCATTTTCTTTCCATTTTGGTACTCAAACACCCTCCGAGGATGACAACTCCTGAGGATGAGCCGCTAAAACCCCTTTCTCCTTAAAGACGAAGGCTACCAGGTCGGATCCCGAGGCGTGTCGAGGGAGTCCCCTGCTTTTCACGCAAGTACTCACCGTCGTCCTGTTCTCCTTCTTTAACTCTGTGTTTAGATCCCTCTCGATTCATGTTGAACGGTCGTAAGATTGTAATCTTTAGCCAGCCACTTGATGCTTATTAATAGACACGGATGTCTTATTAGTTATCATTTATTACCCATTGTAATGTGAGTCAAGGAGACTCGTTTGAACTGACTGAGAACATTAACGGCCAGTGAATGCCATTTTCAAAGAAATTTAATAAGGATTAGTTTTTATAGCTACATGAAGATCCGGTTCGGGAGATGACTATAGGTCATCCTCCCCCAACGGGAAAATGACCCCTGAAACCCTCGCCTGCCCTAGGATCCTAATCCCACATCCCGATACTTCAAGGTGATCTCTTTTATTATTTTTCTTATTTTACTTCAGTTTATTTCCAGTTTTCACCATCAAAACTCCCACTGTTTTACAAAAACCTTAAATCCAAAGTGACATTCACCATTTTCAATTCACTATAAGTCATTTGTAATGTTAAAAACTCATCCCTACTGCTCTCGACCTTAATTTATACTGCAGCAGTTTTCATACTGCTAATGTAGGAGGAATTCTTAGGTTATAAAGCCATTGATTTCTGCTCACTCCCATCGTGGGTACGAATCAAGGAGTTTCATGTGAATTTTCAGGTTTTTCTTTGTTTTCATATTTATAATTCGCCATTGATTTACCAACAATAAAATTAAACTCATCCACTTAAGGATCCATAATAAAAGGGCCATTTAAGTTAGAAACATTCAACAATCTCATATGGTTATAAAAACTTCCAATGCCCTATATATCCTTCTAGAAGTTGGAGTTATAGTCAAAAATAAGACTGGTTTGTGAAATTGGTCATGAGTAAACCTTGAAGTGTTATAACTAGATAGTTTTGAAGCTACAAGGCAGGTGGAGAGGTGAGAGGCATGACAAAAATTTGTCGATAAAACCCAGCGCATCACTTCGCTAATTCAGCATTAAAGACGTGAGCTGGAAATTAAACATTCTTCATTTTCATTGCTATGATATTTAACTACGATTTCCATTGTACTAAAACTATAATTACATAAAATAAACATATATCAAAGTTGTTAATAAATAAATCACTCGATAAGTTTGTGGGAATAAACATCTATAAAAAAGCAATTTTTTAACGAAAGGGTATTATTTACAAAAAGTTATTAACTTATACCAAAAGAATTGTTTACATGTCTAATTTAATTGGTATAGCGTTCAAATATTAAAAATATAGGATCTCATAAATAGGAGGATGCTAGGGAGACAGTTTATTATATTATAAAAATGTACTTAGTTATCAAAAAATCCTTATAACAAATATATTTTTAAACTGTCTATTTATTTTCGTAAAATGAAAATAAAAATTCGCAGTAAATAAACATTTATCAAAATTCTAAAAAAAGGGTAAGTTTGAAATTAAAACAAAGAAAAGGGTATTTTCATCATTTCTAGAAAGTTCCACAGCTCTCCGGAACCAGTGTAGAATGAACAAACATAATCGAAGTCCCAATTCTCTCCTCTTTTTTCTTCGTTATTTCCAGAACCTTCCTCGGTTTCCTATAAAAAGTAAAAGCCCAGGCCACCATCTCTAATTTTATCCAACATTGAATCTCTTCTACATTCGCAGTTGCAGTTGTTATCAATCTCAAACCAGCAATTTCAAATCGACATGACGGAGGATGATGGTTTCGATTTCACTCTTCCGCCCTGCAACACCTGCATCGACGCCGGGCGACGACCCGACAAGTCTGTCAGCTGCCCCTCCTGCACCTACGCCCGCGACGCCAAGGCCATGGCGGCGACGGCGGCCGGACGTCAGGAGATCCCCAAATTCATACGCCTTCATCGTCGACATGCCAGGGGTGAAGTCCAGCGACATCAAGGTCCAGGTGGAGGACGACAATGTTGTGGTGATCAGCGGAGAGAGGAAGCGGGAGGAGGAGAAGGAAGGCGCCAAGTACGTGAGAATGGAGCGGAGGGTCGGAAAGTTCATGAGGAAGTTCGCGTTGCCGGAGAATGCGAATACCGATAAGATATCGGCGGTTTGTCAAGACGGAGTGTTGACGGTGACCCTTCGAAGCTGCCGCCGCCGGGCCGAAGAAACTAAAACCATTGAGGTCAAGATTGCTTGATCAATCTTCATGATTTTCCGGCGGGTAATTGCAGCAGATCAGTCAGGCTGTTTGATCGGTTTAGTGTGAAATTTGTGTGGGTTCATTGGTTTTCTGTATAGGAGCTGATGAACCTTTTTGTTACTGAGTATGAATTGAAAGCCTTTCAGTTCTTCTCTGTTATTCTTCTATCATGCGTCCTCCTGTAAGAACTGATCTTCCTAAGCCTGAAATTTTAATGGTATTTTTATTTTATTTTTTTGGATATAAGCGTGATTGGAGAAATGGGGAAAGAAAGTGAAGGGAATTTATCAAATGAAATCTGCGATAGTGAAGCGTAATCTATTAGTGAAATGACAAATGATGCATCTCTACCACTATAAACAATAACGAAAAGAATATTAAATCCTGAGAGGTGCTATGTCAATTTTAAAATCTATATTTTAATTGATAAAATTTTGTATCTCAATGAGATTAAAATCTATATTCTAATTATTTTAAAAATAAAAGGTTTTCTTTTTGGTTATTCACATATAATTATTTTTATTTTCACACAACACAAATAATAAAAACGGGTAACCCTTTAAAAGTGATAAATGGAAAAAAAAATGGGAGAAGTATGTATCGGGTGTTTTATTTTAAAATAAAAGGGATATAGGTATTGATGATCTTATTTTTCGGCCAGGCTGGGTTGGAGCGTGTTGGAGTTGTTAGGTTGGACGAGGCTTGTTGAGGGCGAAGCGGGGATGTCCCGGACCGTTTAGGTGGGGTAGGATACTTGCAATCTTTGGTTTATAGGATCTAGGGTGCGGCACTCTCTGAAGAACCCGGAAGAAGGGCCGGCGGGGGCCGCCGTGAAGCGCTCAGATGCCTAAGTCGGATTAACTACGAGAAAGAAAGGATGCTTAGATTGCTTAGAATTAGCGTATCTTTCAGTGGTGGAGTGGCCTTGTATTTGTAGTGGACATTGATCCATTTTGGGCGGTGACTCGGGGTCTTTCCCATTGGAGGGTATGTTTCCTCACATAGTCAGCTTTAGATTTAGCAATGGATTAATCAAGAGAGTTCATTTGGTATAATCCTCCATCTTTATTGGAGAATGTCCAGCTGATGATCTTTATTATTTTTCTTCATTTATAATAGGGCTCGATTAGACCCAGTAGGATATCTTTTAAGGAATATTCTATCTTACGTTATTTGAAGGATATGGGTTGGCCCGGCCGTGTATGACTTCCACTATTTTTCCAAACCCATGTTTAGAACTTGTAGGCAGATGCCTCTGTTTGAGTGCTATGGAAGAAGCGTAGATGAGACGAAGGACCGGTGGCTGTCGGGCCGGCGAATGGGATACTTTGTCCAATTCTCAATCCCCATCAGGTAACAAATAATTCTAAATACATTAGTTAGTACATTTGGAAAAAAATAATTGTTTTTGAGGAACAAAAGTAATGAGTAGGTACAAAATTCTTAAAATACCCCTTTTAGTAATCCAATCACTATTCTAACTGGAATAAAAAAAATTAGAAATTCTCAGATGTCTGTCAAAATATATTGAAACCCCATTCTTTTTGATGAAAGGGCGTAGGTACTAGTCTAATATAATGAAAGTACTACCTTAATGTACTATAGGTACTATCTTACAAGCATCAGGTACTACCTTAATAGAAATGCCCTAAACTCCTATTTACCACAATTTTCTTGCCCCTCTTAGTAATCCAACTACTATTCTAGTTGGAATTAAAAAAATATATATATATCAAAGGTACTAGTCTAATATAATGTTTATGTCAAAATATATTGGCTTGTTTCCTTTGAGTGCGTAGTACTAGTCTAATATAATGCAAGTACTACCTTAATGTATTGTAGGTACTACCTTATAAGGATCAGATACTACCTTGTCAGAAAGGCACTAAACCCTTATTTACCACATTTTGTTTGCCAAATACTCAGTTCTCATCTCATATATATTCCATGAAATTGGTGAATTATAGTAGGACTCCTCAATGCAAAACCAAATTAGGTACATATGTGAAATGTTTAGGCATTCTTACTTCATTTGAACATGAGGTCCATACGTGGGGAAATAAGTGGTAATCGATTCTAGTAATTTTTATGTCAAAATATGCTCAAACCACCTTCCTTTGACCCCGAGTGTAGGTCTTAGTCGATATAATCTGAAGTACTACCTTAATGTAATCAGGATATTACCTTATGGTACTAGGTATTACCTTGGCAGAAGGCCTAAGCCTATTTACCACATTTTGTTTGTCAAATACTTAGTTCTCATCCATTTATATTCATTAGATTGTCTTGGCGTGTGCAAAGGGAAAGACTTAAAGAACGACAATACACTTTGGCTTGGTTTGCATCGCGAAATAGAAGATTGTATCGCGGTATTCTATTAGCCTCTCTTCATTCAACTATATTGCGATACAATTCCTTGTATTGCGATATAACTCCTCTGCAACTCAATGAATTATTTTGCGATATAATAAAATTATATCGTGACATACTTTCTCTCAGCTCTAGTGGTTTATATTGCGATATAGAATAGACATCGCGATATAGATTCTCTTCGACCTGATCTTCACTTGGTTTGTATTGCGAAACGGCCGATTGTATGTGACATTATGCCTTGCTTTCCTCACATCCAATTGTATTTGTGATATAGAATATTATATCAGCGATATGACTACTTCTTATTTCAGTAAATTGTATTGCGATATAATGAATTATATTCGCGTCGCGCTTTCTCTTTCGACTCGAAGTGGTTTATATTGTGATACAATTATATGTATCGCGATACACTTCCTCTTCGATGCTTGTGACCTTCACTTGGCTTGTATTGCGATATAGAATATTGTATCGTGATATAACTTCTCCTTTAGCTCAGTGACTTATGTTGCGATACAGTTCATTGCATTGCGATATTACTCTACTACAGCTCAGTGAATTATATTGTGATATAATAAAATTATATTGCGATATAACTTCTCCTTCAACTCCATTGGCTTGTATTGCAATACATCTCCTTGTATTACAATATAACTCCTTTTCAAATTCAGTGACTTGTATTGCGATACAATAGAATTGTATCATGATATGCTATTCATCATACGCATTAGTTATACCCACGATACACTCCATTGTATTTGCAATATTCCTCTAGTGCATTGAGATGGTTTTATATTGCAATACAAAGGTTCGTATTATGACCACAAAATCTTTAGTTGCATCCATTATATTGCGATGTAATGTGCATTGTGATACAATGCTTTTACTTAATTACCTTCATTATATTGCGATATAGTAAACTATATCGCGATACAATACATTGTGATATTTTGATCATTTTTGTTGCTTTTCTTTGCCTTTTATTTCTTTTTCCTCTAGAACCTACAAAACACAAGTTTCTAAATATTCCATCTTTCAATTCAAAATCAATCAAATATATCTCGAAAATTGCTAGAAAAATGGTGGAAATTAGATTAGATTTTGTGCACTTTTCCCGAATAAGGACCTCGAGCTCATGGAGTAAGAATGCCTAAACATTTCACATATGTACCTAATTTGGTTTTGCATTGAGGAGTCCTACGATGAATTCACCAATTTCATGGAATATGGGATGAGGAACTTGTATTTGGTAAGCAAAATCAGTAATGGGGTTTAGGCATTTCTATCAAGGTAGTGCACAGATCCTTATAAAGGTGGTACCTACAATACATTAGGTAGTATACGATATAGACTAGTACCTCGCTTGCACGTCAAAGGGAAGGGAAATTTCAAATATGTTTCTGACATAAACATTATATTAGACCAGTACCTTTGATATTTTCTTGTTTTTTTTATTCCAGATAGAATAGTAGTTGGATTACTAAGAGGGGCAAGAAAATTGTGGTAAATAGGGGTTTAGGGCATTTATATTAAGGTAGTACTTGATGCTTGTAAGGTAGTACCTACAGTACATTAAGGTAGTACTTGCATTATATTAGACTAGTACCTATGCACTTTCGTCAAAGGGAAGGGGATTTCAATATATTTTGACAGACATTTGAGAATTTCTGATTTTTTTTATTCCCGTTGGAATAGTGATTGGATTACTAAGAGGGGCATTTTAGGAATTTTGTACCTACTCATTACTTTTGTTCCTCAAAGACAATTATTTTTTCAAATATGCGGCGTGTATTTAGAATTCTTTGTACCTATATCCCTTTATTTTAAAATAAACAGCGATACATACTTCCCCCGAAAAAATTTACAAATCTAATTTATTTTGTTAAAAAAGTAAAATATGGACATATTTACCCCTATAATCATCATGTAACAACTTACACTCATTTTCCCCCAACTTTTCTTTTCTCTTTATTTTCCTTTCCTTATTTCTTTTTCTCACTTCTAGCTCTTTTCTTTTTTAGAGTTGATACTAAATAGAAACTTTGTTATAATGATTAAGTCCAAGATTTGATATCAAGTTTATTCAAATATATGGTTAAGTTCAATCTAAATAGCTACTCTGTTACAAATCTGGACTTAATTCATTTCAAGTTTATTCAAATACAACTTAACGATGGTTAAGTCCAAATTAAATAGCTATTATGTTCTGAGCGACCTGATTTTCTCAAAACAAAAACCACCTGTAGAAAGCTGGATTAGTCGACTAAGAGTAGAGTGAGTCAGAGTGCAGAGATCGACACGCCGAACCACTGGGGAAAAGGTATGCTTAAGTTCTTTTTTCTTCTTTTTTTTTTCAGGCAATGATCAATCAATGAATCAATTTCTAGGGTTTTTTTTTCTTTCACCAACAAAAGATTGCATTTTTTTTTTTGAAATAAAAAAAAAGTCTCAATAATCTCCAATCTCACACGAAGAGAAGGAAGAATAGAAAAAAGTGAAGAAGAATAAGAGAGGGGATGCATACCTACCTTAGGGATTAGGGCGGGGAGGTGGAAATCCGAAGATTGATGTCGCGGGGCGCGAGTGTGGCCCTATTGTTCGGTTCAAGCGGCGGTATAGAAAGGGGCGCGTGCGAGATGACAATGCTCCATTGGAGGCACGTCATGAAGACGAAGTGGGTAATGGGGGGGAGGAAATGTTGATTTTCAATGCAATTACAGAGACAAATATATAAAGGGTCATATTATAGAGTCAAGGCTCACCTGTTGAAAATTAAAGGGATCGGGGTTGCATCTTGTACTAAAGTAACGAATGAAAATTTAGTTGAGATGCGAAGGGTGGTGGAGGAAGCTGAACAAAGGGTGAAACGATCTAATCTTAAGAAAGTTCCTTTACCCACATCAAGCGTTGGAATGTCTAATTTTGAGAATTCCTCTTCTAGTGCTAGTGCTATTAAACCAAAAAGGAGAATGGAATTCTGATGGATCAATTGAAGGCATTCAATATGGGTGCACGTAAAAATAGTCGGCGAGTGAGATAGCTAGGATGTTTTACACTGGGGGGTTGTCTTTTCACTTTACTAGAAATCCTTATTATGCTCGTGCCTTTAAAAGTGCAAGTCGACTTCCGAGTTATGTCCGCGGGCTATAATCATTAAAATTACATTATTGCGAGAAGAAGAGTAATATTGAGAATCCCATTGGAACGATCAAAGAAGACTTTGAATGAGAAAGGAGTGAGCATTTGCGGTGATGGATGGTCGGTCTCAAAGACCACTAATGCTTATGCCGCAGTTTCAAAAAAGTGGGCGATGTTTTGAAAGCAATAAACTGTGAAGGGGAGACTAAGGACAAGCACTTTATAACTGATTTGTTGACTAACACTATGTCAGCTAATCGAAGCATCTCATACATAGGAGTTGTAAGGCTAAGGATATAATCCACATCCATCCAAAAGTCTTCATTTAGGATTTTATCCTTTACTTCTTTAGCTTTCACAACATCATCTTCTTTATGCATCTCCTATTCTTCACTTATCACTAGTAACCAAGCCTCTTATTGTCTTAAATAGTTGAAGCAAAACATGTGACCCTTTGAATGTAACTTTAACATAATGGTGCTTCAAGCATTGACAATCTCATTGCATGATTCATAATGAAATTATTGATGAAAGAGGCATCACTTGAAACCCAAGAGATCCAACCACATTGTTTCATCACATCATCATATCTTGGGTGTGTTGATGGTGCACATATGTTCTTCAAAGCAAGATTGAGAGTGTGAACCACACATGGGATCCAAAAGATATGCCGAAACTGTGAAGGGGAGACTAAGGACAAGCACTTTCATCAATAATTTCATTATGAATCATGCGATGGCTGTCAATGTTTATCATTACAGAGACCAAAACCCATTCCGATGGCAATACGATTTTGCTTATTGTAAAAAACGATAAAAAACTGGAAACAATTAATGATAAGTGAAGAATAGAAGATATAAAGATGATGTTAATGGCAAGAAGCAAGGATAAAATCTAAATGAGACTGAATGGATGTGGACCATATCGCAACCTTACCGACTCTATGTATGAATGCTGATTAAACCCATTGTATTTAAACCTTGCCTTCACAATGTTATGAGTGGTGGGATTCGATGATCGAAAGAAGTGAAGGAAGCCATCTATAAGAAGAACATAAAGCTTCACAGAAAATTCAAGGTATAATTAAGATTTATTAGTTAAATATTTGAGTTTTTTTTTTTTTTTTTTTTTTTAATTGAAAGTTTTAATTATATTTGAACTTATGAATTGTTTGTAACATAGGTTTTTTTATATTGTAGATGATTTTGGTGGAAAGATGGACTAAAAGCCACACACCTTTACATTCTTTAAATCCAAGGTAATCTTAAGAGTTTAAATTGTAGGCTTTCATAATTTAAATATAAATGATATTCTATAATGTTTAACTTTTTATAAATTATGTCATAACTCAACTTGTAGGTATTATAGTCAACAATGGCTTGATGAGTCTCATGATTGTGTTCCACCACATCGAGATATGGAAGTAGTAAGAGAAAGAAAAAAATGTTTTGAAAGATGTTTTTCAAATGAAGTTGAAAGGAGGTGAGCAAATGAGGAGTATGCTACTTTTTCTATAGGATTGGAAGATTTTTCTAGTAGTGATTCCATCAATGACAGGTGGCACATGAGTCCTATTAAATGGTGGGTTGTTCATGGAACTTTCGCACCAATGCTTCAATCTATAGCATTGAAATTTCTAGGACAACCTTGTTCATCCTCATGTTGTGAAAAAAATTGGAGCACACATAATTTCATTCACTCCATGAAGAGAAACAAGTTGACACCACAAAGATCTAAGGACTTGGTTTATGTCCATAACAATCTTCGTCTTCTGTCAAGGAGATCTCCAAACTATAATGAAGGCGAATCTAAAATGTGGGACATTGGAGGAGATGGTTTTGACTCAATGGATATAGAGAATGATGGAATTCTTGAGATTGCGGATCTTTCTCTTGACGAACCTGAACTGGAAGCCATTTTATTTGATTCAGAAGGAAATGCTAGTCTTTAGTTTTAGTATTACTTATGTTTGTGTTTGAACATTTGTAAAAACAATGTTTGAGCACTTGTTTATTTATCTAAATTGCTTTTTAAGGACAATATTTGTAAGGATAATTATTTTTATTTTATCGTATTATGTCGTGTCCTTGCTGTATCCATATCCTAATTTTTTGAAATTTGTCGTGTCCCCGTGTCCCTCCATGTCGTATCTCCGTGGTCGTATCCGTGTCCATGCTTCTTAGCCTCTCCTAATTCCTCCTTCTAGAACCTTCCTCTACTTCCTAGCTATCTCCTATAAAAACCATCGCCTGCGAATATTCCTTAAATCGTCAGAAAACACTCTTTTACTAAGTTCTCTGAAATTCAACATGGATTTAAAGATGATGGCCTTCGACGCCCACTCTTCTCGCCCCTCCAACATGCTTGACGCCGCCGGTCGACGACCGACGTCCGTCGCCCCATCCGCACATACGCCCGCGGCGCCAAGGCCATGGCCATACGCCGGCGGACGGACGGAGTATCCGACTTCCCACGCCTTCGCCATCGACATGCCGGCTGAGGCCTGACGAAATCGTTCAGGTGGAGGACGGCAATGTGCCGTGGGATCGCCAGAGAGATGCCAGATATATGAAGGCGCCGCCAAGTACTTGAGGATGGAGAGGAGGGTCGGGAAGTTTATGAGGAAGTTTGTGTTTCGGAGAATGTGAACATAGATAAGATCTCTGCGGTTTGTCAAGACGGAGTGTTGACGGTGACCATTGAGAAGCTGTCGTCGCCGGAGCCTAAGAAGCCTAAGACCATTGAGGTGAAAATCGCCTAAGATGTTTGGGATTTTAGGAAGGCTTTTTTTAGGGAGGGGTTGTGTTGGGTTGTGGTTTGTTTATGGTGATGGGTTAGATTCAAGTATGAATCCTGGTTGTGTCGTGTGTGCTTTCTTGTGTGAGGTTTTCTCTATCAAAGCATGGATGTAGTCTCAGTCTCGACTACAATATCAATGAAGTATCTTTGCTTATAAATGATAGACATTGTTTCTCTTCAAAAGCGTACATTAATTCTAAAAGGAAACTCGAATCAACAACGGGAAATAGATAGACTAGGATTTTTCCTAATAATAGGCAAAAGAAAAGCATTTTATAGTGTCCGGGATTTTGGCTGTTGGAAGTCCCTACCTCATATGAGGACGTATCAACACCTGACAACCTAGTGAAGCAAAAGGCATCACACATTTAGAATAGTTCATAAATCATATTTCTTTACTGTGTCACGTCTTACGATCGTTCCAAGCTTCTGGTAATGCTCTTTTTGATGAACAGAGTAATGAAGAAGCCCTCTTTGTCCTCGACAGGAATTGTTTGAACCAGATGTTTAGCTGAAAGTTTATGGAGAAAAAAGCAATAGTTGTTAATGAATATGTGATTATGTTAATTTGAAGACAGTATCTTGCTAAAAGATTACTTAAATCCTTCAAAAATAAGGAGACTAAAGGG
Organism: Tetrastigma voinierianum; assembly: GCA_016808115.1. NCBI lineage: Eukaryota > Viridiplantae > Streptophyta > Magnoliopsida > Vitales > Vitaceae > Tetrastigma > Tetrastigma voinierianum. The sequence continues at coordinate 679,732 of JAEQBH010000055.1, forward strand.
GAGGAGTCTTTGACCAATCTTGTCAGAGCCTATTTCCGGCAATTAAAAAGTTTTCAATCCCCTTTTTGGTGTGATGAGTATCCCTTTAATAGTCATCCCGGCTGCATTGATCGTATGTGTATAGAGTCGAGACACCATAGGTGTTGTATCTGCATTAAATACTACATAGGTAAATGTTTGATAAAATTCCTATGTCGCACCTGAAAAGCAAGAGAGTTGGCTCCATATGGCATGTTCATGAGTAATTATGACTACGGGCTCCTGTATGTCGTCGTATCAATTGTATCGCCTCGGCTGATCTCCAAACCCATCTAGGTCCTCATGAAGCGTTTTGGGTGAAGTCCTTTGTTTCACGTCGTTCTCTTTATCTTCATGCCTGAGCTGGTTGTTCGAGGTAGCTCACTTGCCTTTTCCTTAGGTGGTCTCATCTTCATTCTTGAGCTGGCATTCGCCCTTCTATCCTTCTCTGCTTAGGCTCAAATGCTTGTAATTGGGTTAGGTCTGGATCATGCGTACTCAATTGGGTCTAAGTTTGGCTCCCAATAAACTCTAACTGCATGACACGTGTCCTGGGACTTATCCTACTCCACTAGCCCCCCTAGCATTGTTTCAAGCCATTGTAGTTGGAATGACACTAAACTATTTGGTCGTCCGAGCGATATCTCCTGGAGAACATCTCAGGGAGGCTTGTAGGGACTTACGCTACCTGAGGCCGAGGACCGTCCAGGGCCAACCGCTTAAGGCATCATATCATGGAGAACATTTCAAGGGAACTGCTCAAGTATTGGGCTCATCCCATGGAGATCATCTCAAGGAGGCCTCTCGAGCACATGGCTTATCTCATGGAGAACATCTCAAGAAGGTAGCTCGAGTACTGGGTTCATCTCATGGAGAACATCTCAAGGACGCCGCTTGAGTGTTGGCCTTATCTCATAGAGAACATCTCAAGGAGTTGCCCACTCGGGCTCATCCTGATGGAGATCATGATCCAATCGCCCCTAGGCATCCTCGAATCAACACTTATACCTAATACTCCTCCTACTGTCAGAGCATGGCTAATGCACATACGGCTCTAGGATCGTCCACGGGGATGGGTTTTCTTCGTATAAATGAATAATATTAAGGTTTTACACTGGTGATTGTGGTTTGGATGTTGGGGTTTGATAAAAATAGTGGGTTGTAATGGTTGAAAACTTAAAATAAAATAAGTTAAAATGTAAAAGAGAATTCTCATGTTAGTCACAGTTTAGGTTCCTAGCAAACGAGGGTTTCTTGGGTCTTTTCCTCAAGGCCTAGGAGGGGATTTTAATCTATAGTCATCTCCCGAACTGGTTCTTGATTTGACTATAAACTTTGACTCTCAATAACTATCCTTTGAAAATGGTATTCACTATGCATTAATGGTCTTAGACAGTAAAAACATATCTCCTTGACTCACCTTCCAATGACTAATAGATGGTAACTAATGAATCTCAGTGGATCTAGCAATAAGCATCCACTGAACCTAAAAGATTATCAAATACGGATCATTCAAGGTGCATCGAAGGGATATAAACCTAGAGTTCAAAAGAAACACATAAATGTCACGAATAATTGCATGAAAACATGAGAGCCCCTGGTTTACCTGGGCATTCCTTGCCCAATGTCTTCTACTTCAAGGAAGGAATGGATTTAGCTGCTCATCCTCTGAGTTTTCATTCTCAGAGGGTGTTTAGCTAGTGAGAAAATGAGATAAAGTGAGGGAAAATGAGAAAGAGTGGAAACTGCTACAAGCTTCCATCCAAAAAATCTGTAAAAAGTGAAAAAGTCCTCTACAAGTCTGTCTCTAATTTTATAGCCAAACCTTACTACAAATTACCAAAAATACAAAAACACTATTATAAGGGACAAATTGGGAAGAGATGCGGGCCAGTCAAAAGTCAACAATGGTAATAAAAATTCAAGTAGTCGCGACCGCGCAGAAATCTCCTTGCGTTGGCGCTCATAAATTTCTCAGAGCTGCGTGAAATTTCATAGCCATAAATCCTACAGAAATCACAGGTGTGTTTCCATTCTCGTACAACTTCTCTTCTTCCAGTTTATGATCTGCAGCTCTGAGTTCAACTTGAATTCTCCGTGATTGAGCTGACTCAATAACTTTGACATCAATGGCCTGAGAAAACTAAGCAAAATTCGCTATAAATGTGATCGTGAGTATAGCTAAGTCCTTGACATGTAAGTCGGGTTTAATGTATCGACATTATGTAAGTGCTCAAAACCCGCAATAGCAGAGTGCATAATAGCACTGTTTGGGTAATAATCACTCCCCCCAACCAACACATTGCAAGTCCCTTAGAAATGAAAGAAAAAGAAAGCAAACAAACAAGATCGTCTATATATGTCCATAAAAATGATGTTTCAAAAGTGTGGGGACAATGCACAACCTTCAACAAGAGTCACCAAAATTCCTGCCCAACAACTATCTCAGGAAGATTGTGTGCTATGCAAAATCAAGTTTCAAAAGAGGTTCAACTCCTAGAGAACCAACCCGATGCCTTCCACAAAAACCTAAGTGTTTGATTTGATGAGGTTTCAAAAATAGACTGTCAAACTGTTCTCTCCCCCCAACTTAGCTCTTATCTAAACCTAGCAGCCTAACCAACCTCAATAAATCAGGACCCAACTTTATTCTATAACTTCCTTCTTTTTTCTTTTGTGTAGGGGTGCAATGCTAAGGGTATCGAACTCACAAGTGTCTATGTAATGTGGGTCCACTAATGACTCCTAACCAATTAAGGTTTAGTGGCATCAAGTCATCGATCTTTTCGATCACTAGCCTTCGTGCTCTCACCTTGACTCTAATGAGTTTGAGACTCCAAAGACCTGCCAATTTGCTAAAATCCACCCATTCACCCATGTAACGAACACAAAGTCAGTGACTCCTAACCAGTTGGTTTAGGGCACCGGGCTTTAAAGACTTTCACCATATACCCTCGGATCATGCTCGGGTTTCAAGGCAAAGTGACATAATTTCTTTCTTTGCTTGAAAGACTCACTGGTCTTTTATTCAGGGGTCCTAACCTATTAAAGGTGGTCAAAAGTACTAGGCCGGACTTTCGCGGGGCTTAGGAGGTAAGGCAATCTTTCAGCTTATCAAAGAAACCTAACGTGCACCGTGTGTGGTTAGTTCAAAGTGGAAGAAAAAAAGGTTGAAAACAATAAGAATCTCAACTGGTTATCAACTCAACTAAGCATGACCACATTCTAGCATCAACAGTATTGGAACAAAATTTCAATTTCTCATACTGCAAGCTGGGCATTACAAAAAAAAAAAATTGTACATGAAAAACTGTAAACTTTAAGCTTTATAAGATGTGTTGAAATTAAAGGCATTGAACTACACAAAAGAACTTGCTCAAAACAAAAGCAAATACATAATATAAAAGCCACTATAAAAGCGACTTCCTTCATTAACTCTCCCCTCCAACCAAATATTGCATTGTCCTCAATGGGGTTCGGATTGGAAAGTTAAAGAAGGAAGTGCTACCTCCTCAAGTATGTGCAGAGGGTGGAATGTCATCCTCATCCCGAGCAAGATGAGCAACCGTTGATGAGACTAGAGGAGAAGGGGCAACTAAGGGAGGGACTGTTGCTGCTGCTGCAAGGAGATCCAATGAAGCTATAGGGAGGGGCTGGGTGGCCAGGTGCTACTGCTATTAGTGAAGGAGCTGGAGAGGTTTGGGAATGCATCGTTGAACTTGGAGGGATTTGAGGCAAGCCCAGGTGGCTCTGAATCTACATGAGGATGGCATTGTTCTGAGCAATGACGGCTTTGGTGCGTGCCATCCTCTCGACCAAGGCAACATGGGCATTAGTGAAAGAGGCTGAAGTAGTTGCGAAAGTACATACTGCAGTTATGATGGCTAGAAAATCACGGGGATAAATAGAATACCTATAGGTAGAGCGTATGTCTAGGTCTAATGAATCTACAAAATGGAGGCATTGGAGGTGTAGTTGATGAAGGAAATGGGGCAGTGGCTGATGGGGCTGTGGATGCTTGATTAGTGCCCAAAAAGTGCTATTTTGAACCCTATTTTTAATAGGTTTTGAGCGCTTTTTGTGTACTAATTGTTATAATTAACCCAATTGACATGTTCGGGTCCCTATTGTACTTCTGATTGCATTCTAGGGCTGTTTTTATAGTTTTTGCATGAATTGGAAGCCAAATCGTCGTGTTAATCCAATCATAACAAAGTCGGGTTGATTTCCATCAATTTCATGGTTTTCTATCAATTTCAGCAAGCCGAATGAAGAATATCAAAGCAAGAAGAAATGGAATAGTGCAACGTGAATAGGAGCAATGGAACAGTAGCCAACATTGATGAACAGTACAAAATTTCGTTACAAAATTGCGCTAAATTCGCCACATAGCGAATTTTCGCTAAATTCGCTATGTAGCGAAAATTTCATATGTAGCAAAATTCTCTGCTCCCTCTTTTTTGTGTACAAATGACCTCGTTTTTGGTTAATTTCATTTCTACCCTCACTGTAATTATGCTATGTAGGATAGATTGGTATTTTCACCTTTTTGTAAGGCTATATAAGCCATTTTATGAACAATTTGTAACCTAACTAATTTGTTACTCTTCATTTCTCTACGCCCCGCTACCATTTTTCTTCTCTCTTTCTCTTTCCTTTCTTCTCACTTTCTAGGGCAACTAAACACACCCTTTTGAGGATGACAACTCAAAGGATGTTTGGCTAAAGCCCCTAAACTTGGAAATTAAGAGGGTTGCTAGTTTCGAAGTAAGGTTTGCATTTTGTTCCCCCTGCTTTTCACGCAGCAGGTTTTGACATTTTTGGTTCCTAAATTTACAACTTAGGTTTAAAGTTCTTCACCGTCTTCGGGGCCAATACATGCTGCTTTTAGGGTTCGTTGTATTCTTAGCTTTAGATACACCGATATCCATTAGTCAAGTATTTTTACGAGCCACCTGAGGTAAAGTTAAGGTTATATTTTCACTGCATGCATCCTCTCATTGATCAATATTTGCAATCTTTAGAGTTCAATGGATGCTATTATTAGATCCAATCGAGATTCATTAGTTTCCCTTTTACGAATCATTGTAGGATGGGTCAAGGTGATTTTCACTGTAGGAACCATAAATGCTAAATAAATGCTTTATATCAAAAAAGGAAAATTATTGTGGTTTAGTTTTAAAGCTAAATGAAGATCCGTTCAGAATTGACTATAGTTCGCCCTCCTAACGAGGAAATGAACCCGAGGACCTCTTTGTAACCCTATTAACCCAACCTAGCAGCTCAACACTTCAAGGATTTCTTTTTACACTTTATTTTAGTTTATTTCGTTTTATTTTCAATTTCCACAACATCAACTCCACACACTTTTTACACCAAATCCAAAATCCAAAACAAATTCACCATTTTGAGCCTACTCAGAATCATTTGGCAACGAAGAAAAACCCATCCATGTGTTCGATCCTAGATCGCTATAATCGCAAAGAGTTATGCTACCAGTTAGGAGTAATTTAGGTTATACCTCATTGACCATAACACCCACCGTGGCACGAATCAATGCCGAACGTAGGCTCTCAAGAGACCTCGTAAGGGGTGGCGCTGATCCTCTACCGACCCGGGAGAGGAGGGGCACTTGGTACAAATTGCCACTTTTCCACAGTGAAAACAACGTTGCAAACTCGACGGCGCTCTAAATGGGGCTCAACCGGAAAACCAAGGTGTTCTAACACTTGAGAGAGCAGCCGCAGAAACAGGAGGGGGATGGTCTCATCTTACTATGTTCTATGGTATTCTTTTTCCCCAAAGTGGAAAAGAGCAAATGGCGCGAGCTCGTAGGGCAAATCCAGAAACCCTCGAAAATGTGTTAAAGAGCCTCCAGTATGGCTCCCCTTCTCTGCACCAAATGCTGAAGAGGAAATAAGTTTGATCGCAGCACATGGTCAATAAAGAGCATCCCTGGTGGAAGCCGCTGCCTAAAACAAACGGGCCTGCACGGCGTGTCTTCGAAAGGATGCGCACTATCTCCCGAGGTGAGGGACGCCGGCTAACGCTTATACTTCGCTGAAGTCGCTGTAACAACCGGAAGATTGAATGTGGCGTCTATATCAGCGGCATGAAGTATCCCTTCACGCCATCATAAAAAGTGCGTGGCAAGATTCGCGCTATGCTCGAAGTCATGGTATGGTAAAATTCGATGACAACAAGCGGATAGAAGAACTGGCGCAAAGTCATGAAAGGCTCTGTATTGCCGCACAAGTCCTACGTGAGTCTCGTTTAGGAGGGCCGCAAAGCCTAATGTCATAGAAATTCTCATTGTGCAGATCCTTGCCACTACAATATGAATTACCTACTATTAGGCCATAGTGAAAAAGAGGCCTCGATGATGCCGAGAATGGTGTCGAGGACTACCAAGAGGGGTCGGCTCTGGTAGCGAAGACTCCGCAGGCTCTCAGCCGTGAATTGGAGGATTCATCGTGGCCTGTCCGAGCCCCTTGGAGGCTGGCCCCCAAGTTGGCTATGGATGTGAAGGGGAATGAGGTATGGTCCCCGCCTCATCTCATATTAGCGCGGGGTAGGAACAATGCAGTGTACCGACCTGTGGCACTTCAGCAAGCAAGGGCAGGGGGTAAGGATCTCACACGAGGCCGACGTGATCGAGCCTGGCCACCGCTGGTTTGGCCATTGTGGAATGGGTGAGACCGGAGAAGATAGGGGGGAAGGTTTGCCGAGGCAGTGGAATTCACGAGGAGGAGGAATGAGGGAATGGTTATGTACAAGAAGGGGAAAGCGATATAAACAAAGGGGGATGGGGAAAGTGAAGGGTCTAAGGAGAGAAGGGATATTTAGTAGCAATTTATGGGTGCAAACTTTGGAGGTGCCATGAATGGGGAAGAAATGAATGGGGGTTGCTGGAACCGAAAGATCTGGAAATGAAGAGTCGATGGCATTAGATTGGTAGGGGGGGCAAGATTTTGCAACCCTGCGAAAATTCGCAAGGGCTGTGAAATTTCCCAACCCTTGCGAAAATGGAATTTTCAACTGCAAACACCCGCTGCACTGAGATGAGCAATTCTTGCAAAGAAAACACAATAATGAATAAAAACACAGAAAAGTGAAGACTCAATCTGCACTCAGTTTAATCAGAGAAAAGAAGGGAAAATAGATAAAATTTGAAATGAAATTAAAGCAAAATCTTGACAAAAGGAAGTGGACTTTTGCATTCTCTAGAGAGACTAAGCCCACCCAAGTCAACTCCTTAAAACATCCTGGGGCCCCAAAGAGGTCGAGACATGGCTTTTGAGTCTGGGCCATCTACTTTGAATAACTGCTGTCTTTGAGTCAGCAATCTAACGCTTTCATTAGGGTAAACATGATGAATAATGAAGGGACCAATCCACCTCGATTTGAGTTTTCCTGGAAAAAGGTGAAGCTTTGAATCGTAGAGCAACACTTGATCTCCTTTCTCGAAATTTTTTCGAGCCACCATATGATCATGCCACTTTTTCAATCTCTCTTTCGCAATTTTTGAATTTAGGTAGGCATCGTTTTGCAGTTCTTCTAACTCATTGAGGTCGAGGAATCTTTTGAGGCCGACTCTTCCTAAATCCAGGTTCAGCTTCTTGATTTCCCACCATGCCTTGTATTCTATTTCTACAAGGAGAAGGCATGCTTTGCCATAAACTAGGCGATAGGGGGACATTCCGAGAATTGTTTTGAAGGTTGTTCTGTATGCCCATAATGAATCCAGCAGCTTGAGGGACCCGTTCTTCTTGTTGGAGTTCACTACCTTCATCAGGATAGTCTTGATTTCCTTGTTGGCAAGCTCAACTTGTCCACTGGTTTGAGGATGATAAGGGGTGGCCACTTTATGCTTCACTCCATATTTAGCTAGGAGGGTTTCAAAGGGTTTGTTGCAAAAATGTGAACACCCATCACTAATTATGGCCTTAGGTACCCCAAATCTGGAGAAGATATTCTCCTTTAAAAACTTAAGTACCATCCTGTGGTCGTTTTCTTTGCAGGGAATCGCTTCAACCCATTTAGATACGTAATCAACCCCCACCAAGATATATGAAAATCCGAAGGACATAAGGAATGGCCCCATGAAATCAATGCCCCATACATCAAATAAGTTCACTATTAAGATTGGGTTCAAGGGCATCATATGACGGCGAGAAAGGTTCCCGGGCCTTTGGCATCTATCGCAACCTCGACACATATTATGAACATCCTTAAAGAGGGATGGGCCAAAAGAGAACCCGGGATTGGATCACCTTCATAGTTGTTCTTCGGCGAATGACCACCATGTGCATTTTCGTGGCAAAGGGTCGAGAATCCCCATTGCTCCCTTCGTGCAATACATCTCCTGATGATTTGGTCTACACAGTAAGTTTGAACATAAATGGTTCTTCCTAATAATAGGAATGAATCTTTGCGAAGAAGTATTTCTTATCCTGTGCCTTCCATTCAGCTGGAATATCCCCTGTTGCTAAAAAATTAGCAATGTGGGCATACTGTTGACCTGACCAAAAGACATATACAAATTTATGACACTATTACCAAAGGACTATTGTCTGATCCCCGGCAACGGCGCCATAAAACTTGTTGGCTTTATACTATATAAACCAAAAATCTCCTAGAGAAAATCATTTTCGAATTATGGTTTCGTCCGATATTCGCAAGTGCAATGTGCCTACAAGTAATAAAATGGATTTAAGTCCAGATATCGATCCCATAGAGGTCTCAAGAATTTTAAATCAACTACCCTGACTACTCAATTTCCATACTATTTGGACCACTTAATGATAGTAAGATCCAGCATTAAGGTGTTGGAAAATTAAACGAATCAAAGGAAATGACTGAAATGAACAATAAACTTGAATATAAAGAATAAAGAATAATTAGCAGGAAATGAATAGAAATTGAATAATTATCGTTCAGAGAACACATTAAAATCAATGCTATTGTGAAGTATCAATTCCAGTTGTCAACTTGTAAATTTTTCTTGTGAATTCCAGATTTCAAAATCTCATTCATGCTAATAGTTCACCGATCTCTCCACACTACATTTCATTATCTAATTTCGATCCGATTCTCTCGAATACGTGTGGGAATTAGATAACTACTTTTTAACAGGACCTCCTAATTGAAAGTATTTCTTTTGCAATACTTCATACCCATTTTATGGACTGCACACCTTAGCTCCTAAGTTATCGGTCAAGGCGATATACAACTTCAGTTACTCTTCCTCCAAATTAAAATAGATCACCCTCTCCTTGATTGGGGATCTCACTAACACGGGGTTGGCTTCACTATTCGAATTGAGGTGAACTCTCTGCTTGTTTAAATTGATAACTCATTCAACTCATAACTTGATTTCAAGTGAGAAGAGGATTTATCAAGTAAACTCACAAAGCTCATTAGATCTCTAATAGCAGATTCATATACCTTCAAAGAAAGGTTCATAACTCCCAGGATTGTCATCTCTGTGTCACTCAGAGGACCTCCTTGAAATCAGAGCAATGAAACACTTCTTAATACGGGTTTAAGAAACTAATATTCAGATCAAAGACTTTAAACCCATAACCGAAAGTAAATTCATAAACTGAAATTCGCAATTTGCTGGAAATAACAACAGGAAAGATAATTTCGACAAGATTCACTTAATGTGTCGGGTTCCCAATTCACTCGACCACACCCTGCCAAAGATCTCCCGATCAAAAGAATAACCGCATTTCGAAACCGGATATGTAATTCCGTAAATTTGTCCTAACTTCAACATTCCCGTAGTAATTTGAAAGAAATGAATTCGTGATTCGCCTTTAGCTCGTAACGATAACATCCAGTTCCCGAAATTAAAAGAAAACTAGAACGATAAATCTAATCTAATCTCTAACTATCGACATTGAAGATAAAAAAAATGAAAAGAAAAGAAAAGAAAACAAAAAAATAAAGAAAATGAGCCTTCAGCTATCCAGACCTCTCGTCTGTGGCCGCCAAGCTACTTTCCTCTTCCGATAGTCACAGATGATGTGTGGCTTCACTGGGCCCTAATCCCAATGTAGCCCGCAAAGGGATTTTAGAGTATCCAGCCCAAGTCACTCGTCAGCGACCAATTCCTTGTCACATCATCCATGTTGCGAATTGACACGCCGCGACCTAGTCCTCTGATCCAGTGACGCTTAACATCATCACATACATCCAATCCCCACGATATGTCATCGGTCATCGATATCATCCCACTCCTGATCACTGATCTTTATTTATCTATTAGATCCAACCTCAACCATGCCCATCATTATCCGAATATTATCCATCATCCAATGGGGTTGTAGTCTTCTACTTGAGGGCTTTTGGTGTCGTGGATTTAGCCAAATAAAACTCACCAAGTTAATGGAATTTCTCGATGTCGCGACATCAACTTAGTTCTTCGGGTCTTCAATCGGTCGTTTCATTGCCACGATTAACAATCTTCATGACATCTAGTCACGCTCCTTTAGAGCATTTAAATCGGGTCGTTTGACGCCGCGACCTGATCTCACGCCGCGACGCGCCTTCGCTCTTCGTGATCATTCAACTTGTCTTCGATGTCGCTGACACCCGCCGTCGTGACATCAACCGATTCCGCCATTTCAATCTTCATCTCTAATGCGTATCTTTCCGATTGCCTACCGTCGCGACATCAATCCCTTGTCGCGACATCACTTCATGGCTCCACAAGTCTCAACTGCTTGTTCCTGATGTCGCGACACGAGATCTGTCACTTCCGATTCATGACTGTAGCTTTGAACTCAGAGATCTGATGTCACGACTTCGACCACGTCGCAACCTCAAATTTCATTTCTTTACAAATTTTCTCTACGAGCAAATCTCACAAGTCATGATTTCTATAACTTGTTATCCATGTCGCACTGCATCGTATTCCTTCACTTCGATGTCGCGACCTCATGACTCCGGATCAGGTAAACCCCAAAACCGTATCATTGACTCACCCAGCTTCTTTCAATTCCGCTCCGCCTAATCGACCGCACTTTTATTCCAATTTATTTCTCGCATTTTTATACCGCATTTTCTTTCTTTCTTCCATTTTACCGCTAATAAATGTATGGGTGAGCTTTTCATATTTCTCGCAAGAAGTAATTGTCTCTTTTGATATGAAAAATTCAAGCGTAAAATGGACTAAAATAGATGACTTTAAGCTCATCAAACTCCCCCAAACTTAAAGTTTTCATTCATTCCTCAAGCAAAGAAAAGAAAGAATTGTCTGGTCTCAAACAAAATAAAAGAAGAATTCAGATGGGACATTTTTCTCTCGATTCATCCGCAAAGGGCATTTAATTTAATTGCAATGCAAGGTATGCATAATTTTGCACATCACTCTTCAAGTCCAGCCAGTTGGTCTCTACTTTATACTTATGCAAAACTAAACTGTTGAAATTGTTTTACAAACAAAATATTCATTGGATCCTGTTGAACAATAGATTATTTTCCTTTCTCATTTTCATACTGAGTCATTTAACTCCCTAAAGTCCTTCACAATTTTGATTATTTCTATTCTTCCAAATTCCATAGGCTTGTTTTTCATATTGATCTCCACTAATGTGATGATTTTTGTACTTTCGCATCAATCAGTCTTTTGGGCTTCTTATTGTTGGGCCCTGGGTAATGGGTAGATGAAGGAATTTCAGGTTAAGATTACCTCAACCTTTCTCTCCTCTCCTTTCCGCCCCTTCTTTCTTGTAGTTTCATAATAAACTCCCTAAACTTCATGTTTGGGAAATCTCTTTAATTTCTTCAATTCGAACCGTATGCCCTATATTTTACTCAGAATTCCACCTGTGGAAACTTCCTTGTTTGTCAACATTCAGAGATAGATAGTGCAATGTTTTAACTTTTTAGGCTTCTAACACTCTTAGCGAACTTTGGGTTAGTAGCCCCATACCGTATGGCATTAGGGTACTAGGGTGCTGAAACACCCCTAAGAACTTAATCAAGCTCAGAGAGTTAGCCACAAGATAAAACTTATCCCTTGAACTTCTTTCTATTGCATTTTCTACTTTGTCTTTTCTTTTCATTCCCTTTTTGAGTTCCTCAAAAATCTATACTCCCCCAAACTTCATTTTTTTTCTTCCTCCTTGAATTCCTGCAATCATGGGCTCTCATCGAAGGATTGATAGTTTTGTGATGAGTTTGGTTTCCATCGGGTCTATTTTTGAAAATAGTTAGTCAGCTCAATTTCTAATCACTGTATATGCATCAAAGATAAGAATAGGGATGGCTAGAATGGCTCCAAACTGCCCAAGAATGGCTCCGTATCATCTCGTCACCAAATATCACCTAGATTTCGCCTCAACTAATAATCTAACAAATTCTAGAATTTGGTTTGAACATTAGACTAACCATAGGAGTACTCACTCATTTTTTGCAGCAATGAGTATTTAAATTAATTGGTATTCAATGTGTTCCTTGATTTATTGTTCATACCACAAACTCAAAATATGTCTCTGTGACCTTCTATCAGATACCTTTCCTCAATTCGGACTTAACAGCCCAAACTTAAGTAACTTTTGCACTCAGGTTTAATCAAACTCAGATGATTACCTTTATTTTACATTTCAGCTCATTCCTAATCTAACTGCTTCATTCAATTCAATTCATTACATCACAACAGTTTTTATTCTTGAACTAATTTCTACTTTAATTTCCTAATCATTCAACCACAAAGCAAAACAATCATGAAATCAAACAACTAACTTAGCACACAACAATTCAATATAAATTTTTCATTTTATTACTGATTTAATTGCAGCAGTTGGATACACAGTATGAGAGAAGGATGGTAATGAAAGTTAGGCAGGGAGAAGGTCTATTTTTTTCTTTTGAAATATCCAGGAGCAAAGATGTTGGGCGGGCTCCAGCTCCAATGTACCTAGACGTACGGAAATTCAGAATTTTCATTTCTCTTCTTTCCTTTCTTCTTGGTTTCCTTCTCCATTTGTTCTTCTGAGGGAAAATCTCATTAGAGAGATCAACCTTTCGCTCAAATCATCCCCGCCTTCCCAAGCTCATTCATTGTATTTTCCATTCTACCATAACTCTGTGAATTTGGCCATTGTCGTTAATCGTATCTAAGTTTTCCAACCCATTCTTTCTCGCTTTATAGGATTCTCGCATCTTTTGCTTCATGTCTCTATCATCCAATTTCTTCTCAAAATCCTTTTGTGTAGACTCTGTATAAAAACTTGAATCCTTCGACTAAGCCCCAAATTTGATTTCGTCTCGTATCTCTTTCCTTTATCATAGTTAAGAGTTGAGAATCACGCTCAAACTGGTTGTTATAAAAAGCTTCATGACTGAGTTTGAGTTTCTGCAACAGATTGTGATCTCTTCCCTTCATTTCTTTTTTAAACTCTTCCCCTTGTTGCTTCAAAATTCTTCCCATCTGTTCTTCTTTTCCTTTCAACTCTTCTCTCCACCATTGCCTTCACGTAGCTCACTTCATGCCCTTTCTTTCTATTTAGCCTTTCCTCCCATTGCTGGTCTCTTCTCTTCAATTCTTTTTCATGTTTACTTTCCCGAATTCCCCGTCGTAATTTCCAATCCTTCTTTCATCTATTCTCTTCTCAGCAGTGGCACATGGAGCTTCCAAGATCGAAGCTGCTCTCTCAGGCTCCCTTTGAACTTTCTCCAGTTGGAAGTTTCGTTCGCACGTGAGGAGCACTGGCCAAGGGATGAGAGAAATCTATTGGGCCGTCATCTTGCCCCGCATTGTCCTGCAAACATGTAATCATTATTGTCCGTGAGTTTTCCGGTGCTCTATTCCTTGATCAGCCTCATTTTCCGCTCTTCACTGGGCTTCTTCTCTCGTTTCTACCAAAGACTCCCCTTTTCTTCAGTTTCTTCGTCCCTTGCTAACTCCCCCGTCGAAGGAGTGGTGAAGTTCCTCGGGGGTACTTCTTCTCTCCGACTCCCAATTCCTTTGACCCCACTTTCCGCTAATGCAGTGATTGCTGTCGGGGTGAGGTATAAGACCTCTTTGTTCCTTCATGATATCTCATGATAGAATTCCTCGATGATAACTCCTATATTGATCTTGTACTCTTGAGTATGGAGATACAAAGAACACGCCTTTCTTGTTCTCCTCACTCCGTGCATACATGTTTTGTTGGGACCAAAACAGGCTTAAAATAAACCATACTTTAGCCTCTTCAAAGCAAGGCTTCCTGCTCACCGTTTCGTCTTCCTTCTTCGTTCAACCGCACCTATCGTTGGTGAGCTTCTTGTACCTTCCAAACTCTGGTTTCCTAACAATTTCTTGAATTTGGAACCATGTTTGTGAACTCGTCAAAACCATAGGCCTCATGATGGCTTTCTGCTTCGTAAGATACCCAGACTTCTAACAAAAAACCGTCCCATCCTTCCTTCCGACCATATTCAATAAAATTCTTTACTCGTCAGGTACCCTCGATTTTCGTAAAAGGTGAGAGACTCTCCCATCCTCTCTCGCTTCTATCATCTCCTTTGAAAGGAGTAATGTGGTTTTGAATCTCCTCTCCGCAACAAACCCCTTGTTAGCATAATACTTCTTCCATCACAATACGCCTGTCGGATAATGAAATCTTCTACTTCTTCTTCTTCTCTCCTCTTCCCTTTCCCTTTTCTCGCTTCTTCGAGAAGTTGTCGGAGCTTCTGGTGTTTTTGATGAGCCTCGCTTGCTCTTCCCAACGAATCTCATCTAATCGTTTTCCTTAAGTAAAGTTTCTTCTTCTTCGATTGTTCGTGTTCCTCATAATCTCGTCAGGTTAAAATCAGTGGGAATTTCAACATCGGAGACAAGAGGAAAGCTTTTCAGAAGTTTGGAATGCTAGGTTTTCGGAGGCTAGATTCGTAAGGGAAGACGAAGGTGAATGGTTATGTGGGCTGGAGAAGGAAATAGTTTCCAATCAAGGTAATTCAATCAATGTTCGCGGCTAATTAATGCTTCAATTAAGAATCGTCGCGACTTCAATTCCGCCTCTTATTTGAGGTCATTAAATTTAGGGCTTTTTGAAGTGAGTGGTTGGCACATGTCGCACTTTTATGTCGCGACCTACCTAATATGTCGCGACAATACAGGGTTCTCCAGGATTTGTTTGATGTGGCGACAATCCTTCTTCTTTTTGAAACTTAATTCACTGTCGCGACATGTATCTCCCTTCCTCCATACTCACTAATTGTTCTTTCCAAACTCGGGTCACGACATCAATGTTTTGTAGACAATGCCTTGTCGACATAACTCGTCTGTTTTAACAGCTTCCAATCTGTTCGATTTCAAAAACTTTGAATTCTCTTATTGCTCCTAACCCGCTTAGACATCTCTTCGTATATTTTAAGCAAAGATTTAACAATTAATTCAAATATATCTACAAATCAGTTAGGAGAAAGTTACTCCCTTTTTCTCATGTCGCGAATTCTCCGCAAGTCACTGAATTACCCTGTAGTTGCCTTGCTATTCATGTCTTTAACCCGTTCAGAAGATCACTGCAATATTCAAGAAAATTCTAATTAAACTACAATCTATTTCTAAAAATTAAATCTATCCTTCTAGAAAACAAATCTGACCTAATTTATCAACAAATAAAAGAAAAGAAATATTTCAAAATTTAAATTCGAATTTAAATCCTCATGGGTTGCCTCCCCATTAGCCGCTCGCCTCAGTCCCACTGACTCATTGTCAGGGTTCTTCTTCTTTTCCTCAAGAACCTGAGTTCTTCACTTTCCTCTTCCCCGTTGAGATAATGCTTAACCTTGTCCATTGACCTTGAATTCTTCCCCATTATCGCCTCGGCAGCACGCTCCAATGTAGTACTTGATACCACCGTACGGCCCACTCCAATCGGATTTAATTTCGAAACAACTTCGCCAGAATTAAAAGACCTGCTCTCGTTTCAACTCTTCCTCGTGGATTTTCTCGATCATGCCATTTCTTTTTGTCTTCATTCTTGTATATTCTAGCATTATCATAGGCTTCATTTCTCGCTTCTTTCCAATCTTATAGTCGGGAGCAATCTTTTCTCCTCACAAATTTAAAATCAAAGTTTAACCCCAACGGCCCACATCGGGCTTTATCTCTAATTCAAGAGGTAGGATGACATGGTTTGCCAAAACAACTCGTATGGGACATTCCAATGGGGTCTTGTATGCAGCCCCGTAAGCCCAAAGTGCATCATCAAGTTTGGAAGACTAACTTTCCCGTCAGCTCACAGCCTTTTCAAGTATTCTTTGATCTCTCTGGCTGAAATTTCGCTGTCCATTGTCCGGGGATGATAGGCTAAACTCATAACATGCTTGATCCCATACCTGCTCATGAGTTTTGCAAATATTTTGTTTGCAAAATGGGTTCCCCATCACTAATGATGGTTCTGGGGGTTCCAACCTGCTCAAAATATTCTTTTGCAAGAAACTCACATCCGATAGCATCATCTCCGATTAAAGCTAACGCTTTCCACCCATTCGAGATCGCAATCTACCGCTAGCAGTACGTGATAGGTTTCAAATGATGGTGGGAAAGGTCCCATAAAATCTATTCCCTAAACATCAAAATTTGTATCACCATAATACTTTTAGAGGCATTTGACCTCGTCTGATATTTCCAACTTTGGCATCGATCACACAATTTTACCCACTCCGCACAATCTCAAGATAAGTGGCCAATAAAACCCCGATTGGAGTATCTTGTGAGCTGTTCTTTCTCCGGAAAAATGTCCCCCATATGGTGATGCATGGCATTCATTTAAAATGTTGCCTGCTCACCTTCCGCACACATCTCCTTATTATCATGTCGCACTCTTTCAATAAAAGGGTCATCCCAAATATAATATCCGCTGTCGGGCCTGAGTTTCCTCTTCGTTGGTAGCTGAATTCTCAAGGCATTACTCCACAAGCCGATAATTCACAATATCGCGATACCATGGAAGCTGGAAGGAAACTTTAAACAATTGCTCATCCGGGTGTCAAGAATCGACATTTTCTTCTTCGGGCACGCTTCTTTCTACTCTGACAAGTGGCCTACTATCACATTGTCACATCCCTTTTATCTTGGATTTCCAAATCAAACTCTTGCAACAAAGAAGACTCCACCTTATCAATCCTCGCTTAGCCCCTTTTTCGACATCAAGCATTGATTGTCGATGATCAGCAGGAATTACTACATGGGATCCCCAAAATGTATTGCTCTAAATTTTCACAAGCAAATACTATGGCTGGCATTTCCTTCAGTTGTTGAGTAGTTCTCCGGTGTCTGAAGGTCTTACTAGCATAGTATATACGGCCCCAATACTTTCTTTCTTCGCCTAACACAAATGCCTCCCATAAGAAAATCATCATATCACATTATTTCAAACCCTCGATCCCATTCTCAAAGAATTATAGGTGCCTAAAATTCAATTTGAGCTTGATTACTAAAAGTATCTCTCAAGAGGAGTCATCAAAATTAAACCTTGTATCTTTTCCAAGAATCGCATGGTCCGGCTATTTTGAAAATCTTTGATAAATCTCCTTTGTAAAAACCCAAAGATGCCCCAAGAAGCTTCTTACCCTCTTTAATCGTAGTAGGTGGTGCAAGAGTTTTGATAATGGACACTTGGATTGATCAACTTAGTCCAAGAGTTAAATTTTATGCCCAAGAACAAATTCCTTCACACCATAAATGGCATTTTCCAATTCAATGCTAGCCGCTTGTTCCCGCATCTAAGTACCGCTTTTCGATTGTTTAAACATTGATCAAAGCTGGTCCATACACAAGAAAGTCATCCACAGTAAATTTCCATCACTTCTTCAACCAAAATCGAGAATATGGACATCATACACCTCCGGAATGTAGCCGAGCACATAACCCAAAATAAGATCCTTCCTCAAGGCAAAGGTGGCCATAAGGGCATGTGAATGTGGTCTTCCTCTCTTGATCCTCAAAAGTAATAGCAATCTGATTGTATCCCGAATACCCATCCGTAACAAAGTGAGGGTGTCCCGCTAACTTGTCCAACATCCGGCCAATGAAAGGCAAAGTGGAAATGATCTTTTCTGCGTCGTATTCAACTTTCAGAATCAATACATACCTCCATCCCGCTACGTTCTTGTTGGAATCAATTCGCTTTTCATTTCGATCACAAGAACCCCCTTTCTTTGGAACCACATGGACTGGCTCACCCATGATTGTCCGAGATAGCATAGATAAAACCAAAGATTTAACAATTCGAGCACCTCCTTCCGACTACCTTCATCACCTGATTCACCTCCTCCGTGTTCTACGATGGTTTTGAAGTCTCTTCTAGCGTAATCTTATGTATCTAAATCTGATGGACTGGAGCAATTTTCCACTTCTTTCAATGGACTAAGCTAGCGATTCTTATGCTTCCTTAATATTTCCAAGAATCTTTGTTCCTCATTCTCACTTAATCCGCTGAAATGATCACCGGTTTTTTCTTTGGTACTTAAGTAAGCATACTTAAAATGACATGGCAACTCTTCAAAACAGCCCTCTTATACCGGTTTGATGAATTTCCCCTGTCGCTCAACATTTTCCCCATTATCATTTCTGTTATGCTTTAAACTCAACACAATTTCTATAGAATGAAAACCATTGCATGAGATTCGTAATAGACATCTTCGTGATAATCGGGAATTCATCTCTTTCATTGATAAAACTGAGTGTTACAATCATTGTTAAATCCAGAGTTGAAGTATAGACTAAATCAGCTACATTGCATCTTTCTTTGTCTCTGTCTATATTTTGTATACCTTTGATCAAATTGAATGCAGCAGCTTCTTCTCCAACCCTCAAGATAAGAACTCCTTTTCGCATATCAATCAGAGTAGCTCCAGTAGCTAGGAATGGTCTTTAAAAAGCAGGGAGCTTAGAATCTTCTTTCCATGTCCGTGATGACGGGCCCATCGGGAAAACAAATCAACAAGGGACTAAGACATCTTCACGACTCCTTCTGTGTTTTACTCATCGGGACCGTCTCGCCATTCAAGAGTAAATACAGGGGAGTAAGCCCCCAAACTTAGTTTCTGGGCAAATGTAAAGAGGCATTAAATTGATACTAGCTCCTGAGTCACGTAGAGCTTCTTGAATTCAGCCTCCAACAATACAAGGAATTGTGAAACTCCCGGGTCCTTCATCTTACCGGAAGTTCTTTCGACACGCATCAAAGAAGTGGCAAGTGAGATTCACTATTCCTTCCTACTATTATTCTTTTCTTTGCTTAGTAATATGTCCTCGTAGTCTTGCACAGAGTGGCATTTGAGCTACCACTTCCGCTAGAAAGGCATACTTATTCTCCAAACTTTTCCGGGAAGTGCTTTCAAGAACCTCGCAAACCGCTTCTTCCATTTCACTTCGCAATTTTTGTGAAATGGGACTGCAGCTTTGATCCCGGATGTTCCTCCTCTCTATTCTTTTCTTTTTCTTTCTCCAAATTCCTCTTCCCTCCGATCTTGCTGGCTCCTTTGTTGTCACATCTTCTCTCTTTCATCTCTTCTAAATTCTCCTCACTCCCGAGCCGCACCGCCTACGCAAATTTTCTGGCCTTCCTCAGGTCACTCTGGGAAGGCCTTCCTCCGGCTTTGCGTGGTTAGGGCCAAATTGGCCTCTACTTGTGTCTCCGTGTTCTTCAAGGTTAAAATGGTTGTGTTCAAAATTTGAGAATCTGGTGTAGTTGCTTCCAACTCAAGTAAACTACTATGGAGATTCAACAGCCTTCTTATTATCCCCTATGAAATATTACAAAGATCTCATTTCAAAAGATCGGGCCCTCCTCCGACCCCTCGGTATTCATTCCTTTGCTCATTTCATAGCCAAGGTCGGAACCTCGTGGCTGCCGAGCACCTTGTCGAGGCCTCATTCCCTCGCCTTAGGCCTTGAGAAGCCCTCCACCATAATGAAGTTCTCATGCATGGTTCCCGAAGGCCAAGATAATAAATGGTTGTTGATTGGGGTTTGAAATGGTAAGCCTGGTCTGAATTCTAAATACGAATCCCACAAGAACATAAAGTTCTTCGGGCCACCCTCTTAGCACTTCCCTCTCTGACAGTCCCCTTCAATCGCTTCCTATCATGAGCAAAGCAGGTACCCTTCTTCGCTTGTCCAACCCCAGGCATACTCATCCAACTCGCTTCCATGGCTGTCATCTTGCTCAGCTCCATGATCCCTTTCCTCTGTTGTTTCTCTTGAAAGCTCAGAAGGAGTTTTCATGTTACATTTAGCCATGTCTTCAATCGCCTCCTTTCATTTCTTCAAAGACTTTTTCGTTTGAATGCTCCACAGAAGCATCAATGATCCTCGATATATCATTCAAAGCATGATATACAACGCCCATCCGAAGTTTTCGATCTATCCTAAGCATTGGACATCTTCTCAGCAACGTTTGAATCTTCCTGTGCTACATACAAGCCATCTTCCCGCTGAACACAATGATTTCCTCCTTCTTTCCGTAGGAGGGTCAAAGAATCTACCTAAGTAGTTCTACTAATTCCTCCTAAGTATCAACAGAACCATATGGTAAAGATTCAGCCATAGCTGTATCTCTTAGAGAGAATGGGAAGGATGCTTTTATGACTTCCCGGTCTCACCTATCTCGCCTAATGATGGCCATCCCGAGGAATCTTCCTGTGTGCTCGCTTCGATCTTCGCTGGATTTGACCCAAGAACCGATGTCGCTGGACCATCAGAATCATGGCCGGCTAATTCAAAATTATTAGCATCTACCGCAGCTGTCTGACAAGGAGTATTCTTCCCGTATAATTGGTCTCCCGTGAATCCTCCATTGTACTGCTGACTGAGGCCTCTAGCTTCTTCTATATGTATTTGAACCCGATCCCGTCATCCGCCTATGGCTGAAGTTTCGCTCTTCGGTCTTTCTCAAGCTTCGAGCATCCTTTCTATTTCCGCGTGTCGCCTGGAATCGATCGTTGTCTGCTTTCCTATGCATCGTAGTTTTTCCAAAGCAAACACACTCCCATTAATAGGATTAGTCAAATCATAAAATATATTCAATATGGTTCATATGGGTTAGTACTAAACGAACTAATTGCCAAAATCTATTTTTGTTCTTTTTTTTTCTTTTAAATGTCCAAATTGTATTTCCTTCTTTTGTCTCAATATTGATTTATAAAATTCTTTCGATCACTGCAAAGAATCCGCGCCATAAAACCAAGGACCTGACCAAAAGACATATACAAATCTTATGACACTATTGTCAAAGGACTATCGGTCCCGATCCCCTGTGCAAGAACGGCGCCATAAAACTTGTTGACCGGACCAAAAGACATATACAACTCATGACACCTACCAAAGGACTATTAAGATCCTCAAGAACGGCGCCCATAAAACTTGTTGGCTTTATACTATGTAAACCAAAATCTCCAGGAGAAAATCATTTTCGACCATGTTTTCGGGTCCGATATTCTCGCAAGTGCAATGTGCCCATTGGGCAATAAATGGATTAAGTCCGATATCGATCCCATAGAGGTCTCAAGAATTTTAAATCAACTACCCTGACTACTCAATTTCCATACTATTTGGACCACTAAATGATAGTAAGATCCAGCATTAAGGTGCTGGAAAATTAAACGAATCAAAGGAAATGACTGAAATGAACAATAAACTTGAATATAAAGAATAAAGAATAATTAGCAGTTAGGGAAATGAATAGAAATTGAATAATTATCGTTCAAAGAACACATTAAAATCAATGCTATTGTGAAGTATCAATTCCAGTTGTCAACTTGTAAATTTTTCTTGTGAATCTGGGATTTTAAAATCATTCACTACATTGCTCACCGATCTCTCCACACTTCACATTTCATTATCTAATTTCTGATCTGATTCTCTCGAATACAGGGAATTAGATAACTACTTTTTAACAGGGACCTCCTAATTCTGAGTATTTTTCTTTTGCAATACTTCATACCCATTTTATGGACTGTACACCTTAGCTCCCAAGTTATCGGTCAAGCAAGGATATACAACTTCCAAGTTACTCTTCCTCCAAATTAAAATAGATCACCCTCTCCTTGATTAGATCCTCAGCACATCGGGGGGTTGGCTTTACTACTCGAATTGAGGTGAATCTCGCTTGTTTAAATTGATAATCTATCTCAACTCATAACTTGATTTCAAGTGAGCAAAGAGGATTTATCAAGTAAACTCACAAAGCTCATTAGGATCTCTAATAGCATATCTATATACCTTCAAAGAAAGGTTCATAACTCCTGTGATTGTCATCTCAGGTCACTCAGAGGACCTCCTTGAAATCGCAGCAATGCACTTCTTAATACGGTATAAGAAATCGATATTCGCATCAAAGACTTTAAACCCATAACCGAAAGTAAATTCATAAATCGAATTCGCACTGGGCTGAAATAACAACAGAAAGATAATTTCGACAATAGCATTCACTTTCACGGAAGCCGGGTCTCAATTACCGAATTACACCCTACAAGATTCTCCGATCAAAAGAATAACCGCATTTCGAACCGGATATGTAATTTTAAATTCGTTCGAACTTCAACATCTGGCGTAGTAATTTGAAAAGAAATGAATTACGGATTCGCCTTTAGCTCGTAATCCATAACATCTCGGGGCCTCCCCAAATTAAAGAAAACTAGAATGATAAATCTAATCTAATCTCTAACTATCGACATTGAAGATAAAAAAAATGAAAAGAAAAGAAAAGAAAACAAAAAAATAAAGAAAATGAGCCTTTAGCCTATCCGTATTCCTCTCACCGCGCCGCAAGCTACTTTCCTCTTCTCTCGATAGCTGATTTTATAGGGTTTTCCCAGCTTGGGCCCTAATCCCAATGTAGCCCGGCTATGGATTTTAGGAGTATCCAGCCAAGCCACTCGTCAGCGACCAATTCCTTGTCGCTGATTATCCATGTCGCGCCTCGATCTCACGCCGCGACCTTAGCTTCGTTTGCTACGCCTTGAACTGATCAATTAGTGATGTCACGACCCATTCTCTTGTCACTTACATCAACCAGCTTTTCCGCAGTTTCGCTGATAGCTTTCACATGTCGCGACATCATTCTCTTGTCGCGGACATCAACTAAATGAAATGCATCTTTCAACCGATATCTTCGCCGCCGCGACATCGCATCTCTTGTCGCCACTTTGCGGAGCTTCAACCTCAATCCAAGTGAAGTCTCGTGGTCACGACATCGATATATGGTCGCATATCAACCAATAAAGGCAAATTTCACTTGAGGCTTTGGTGTCGTGGACTTCACCAAATAAAACTCAAATGCCACTGGAATTTTCGATGTCGCGACATCAACTTAGTTCTCAATCTTCAATCGGTTTGCTCTTGCTGTCACGATAACACCCTTGTCGTGACATCTAGTCACGCCAGAGAGCTACGAACCGGTCGCCTTGACGCCACACCTCTCGATTCACGCCGCACGCCGCCCCGCTCTTCGTGACACCCAACTTGTCTTCATGTCGCGACTTCAACTGCTGGTCGCGGACATCAACCGACATTCCCGCTGCTTCACCCGCCCCCACGCAGGTCTTCCTTTGATCAGCCTTGTCGCCGCGACATCAATCCCTTGTCGCGACATCACTTCATGGCTCCACAAGTCTCAACTGCTTGTTCTTGATGTCGCAACATCAGTATCTTGTCGCGACTTCGATTCACGATCGGTACTAACTGCGGGTTCGATGTCACGACTTCGATCTCACTTAATTTTAACCTCAAATTTTTCATTTCTTTACGCCTTCTCACGAGCAGCCTCATGTCACACTATAGTTTGTTATCCATGTCACACCGCATCAGAATTCCTTCACTTCAAGGTCACGACCTCAGCTGATCTGACTGTAGAACCCTAAAACCGCATCAATGACTCACCATTCTTTTCATTTCCTTCTTCCGCTAATCGACCGCACTTTTATTCCAATTTATTTCCTCGTGATTTTCTAATGTGATTTTCTTCTTCTTCCATTTTAATTGCTAATAATGTATGGGTGAGTTCTCTCATATTTCGCAAAGCAATTTGCCTCTTTTGATATAGAAAATTGCTAAAAACTTAATTAAAAATAATTTAATTTTTAGTTTCTCTCATCACATACCAGGTACTTTCTACTAGCAAAGTAAAGGATTCCCTCAAAGGGAACCATCATCATCGAGGACTATGTGTATCAGGGCTATGGTCACCGAGAGGATCCGCCACAACATTCTCTCTACTCCCTTTCATTCCCCATCTCAAGATTAAATTCGAGTAGAGAATCCATCTTATAAGTTCCCGCTTTAGCATCCCTTGGTTAGTAGTATTTCCATACAGTGAGTGTCGTACAATATAATAATACCACCCACCAAGTATGCTCGAAACTGCCTAAGGCATGGGAAATCCACGCTTTAGCTTCTTTCAGGCAGTAATTTCTTCAGCTTCATTCAGTTTTTTGCTGTGATAATAAACCACATAGGGCTTTCCATCTTCTCTCTACCCAAGGACTGCCCCAATGGCAAGATTACTGGCATCACACATGACTTCAAAAAGTCAGTTAGTCGGGTGATTCATGCCACAATAGGTACCGAATCAATGAAATTTATATACCTAAATTCTCCTACTCACATAGCAAGTTACCTAGTATACGGCTTCAAGGTCGAACTTGTGATGGGTTTTCTTAGTATAAATGATTTTGATTCAAAATGGTGAATTTCACTGGATTGTGGTTTTAAAAAACAATGAGGTGAATGTTTGGAACCTAAAATAAAACAAAATAAAATAAGAAAAAGAATTCTCATATCGGGCTACTGGTTCGAGAGGTCGTATTTGCAAATGAGAAGTCGAGTCCTTTCTCAAGCTGGGAGGGTGACCTATAGTCATTTCCCGAACCGAATCTTCATTTAGCTTCAAAAACTAAACCCTATAATTTTCCCTTTTGGAAAATGGCATTTAATGAGCATAAATACTCCCAGACAGTGAGAACACGCCTCCTAAACCTACCCTGGCAAGAACTAATGTAGGGCAATTAACCTGGATATTAGTGGATCTAAGAATAAGCATCCACTAAACCCAAAAGCTTGCCAAATACAGGTTAATCAAATATATTTAAGAGATTTCCAGTTTCTGGTCAGAGAAGCAGAGACATAAATACCTATAAATGCTTGCATTAAATACAGGAGAACAATCATTTTACCTTAAAAATGGTACCCAGTAGCCCTACTCTTCAAGAATGGAGGGGTTTTAGGCAACCATCCCTTTGAGTTAACAATCTCAAGGAGTGCTTAAAGAAATTCGAGAAAGTGGAAGAAAATGAGAGACAATGGGAGGAAGAAGAAAAGGGAAAATCGAGCCCTTCGAAATAAAACTTTATTCATCGAAAAAGTCCTTGTTATTAGTTGTGTACAATCATTTATATAGCCACCAAGACAAGCAAAATTACCAAAATCAACAAAAGCAATTAACTGTTACAAGGACAAAATGGGAAGAAATAAAAAAGAGGAACAAAAGGCAAAACTTTAAACGGGCAGCAGGAACAAGCAGCAGGGAGAAGTGAACAAACAGTATGAGGCATGAATAAGGATGCTGTGAAGCAAATTTAGCTAGATGAATACAGTAGTTCGCGAAATTTCGCAGGTTAAATTTTTCCTATTAACTCCAATTCTTCCTTCTCGTCTCTCGATCCGCAATGTCAGTTTGACTCAAATTCTTCGTGCTGACAATCAACACTTGTACAAATAGCTTGTAAAACTGTGAAAAATTTTCCATAAATGCGACAAGAAGATAGCCTGACCTTAATGTGCCAATCGGGTTAATTACGATTAGTACACAAAAGTACTCAAACCTGCTAAAAATGTGGTTCAAAATAGCACTTTTGAGCACCAATCACACTCTAACCTACACATCGCTAGTCCCTTAGCAATGGAAGAAAGAAAGAAAGAGAGAGAGATACAAAACAAAACCAAATTATAAACACAAAATTATATTTCAAAAGGTTGTGAATGAGTAATGCCTAACCCTCAATGAGAATCACTGAAACCCTTGACTAATAACTATCTAGAGAGAATGAATACCATACAAAATTGAGTATCAAAAGAGCCTCTCTCGTGAATCAACCGCAGACTTCCACCAAAACCTAAGGTTTGTTTGACTCGCTTCAAACTCGTTTGAACCGCACTCCTAACCTAGCTACTGCCTACAATTAGGACATTAACCAACCTAAATAGATCAAGACCACTTTGTCTCCACAACTCTTGTGTTGTGTGGATGCAATACTCGAGGAATCCACCTCACTCAAAGTCCACATGTAAAGGGATCTACCGATGACTCAACCACCAAGGCTTAGGGCATCAAGTCATAAGGATCTTCGACCACTAACCTTCGTGCTCTTCAATTCTCGACTTCGAATGATTTCGAACCCAACACCTACAACTCATTAAACCTCACCCATCCACCCATGTAAATGAAAGCACTAAGTCTGACTCCCAACCAAATGGGTTAGCATCTGCTTTAAAGGCTTTCACCATACCCTCGGACTGCCTCGTTTCAAGGCAAAAGCGCTGCAATTTTTCTTTGTCTCTTTTCTTTCTTTTCTTTTCTCTTCTTTATTTCTGGGAAGACACACACTGGCCTTCTATTCAAAATGGGGTCCTAACCTATTAAAGGTGGTCAATCTAAACTAGGATAGGTTTCAAGTAAAGCTTAGAGGTTAGGCGCTTTTCATTTCATTGTTGAACCTGACGTGTACAGTGTGTGGTTAGCTAGAGTGTGGAAGAAAAAGGTCAAAGTAGCAAGGATTCAACTAATCATCCACCAATTAGGCATGAACAAATCTAACATAAATAAATCGACAAAGGTTCGATTTTTCAAACCGCAAAGCAAAGTGTGCACAAAAAAATGGGTGCAATTTTTGAAAAAGTAAGTTGTATAGTATAACAGCTTCATAAAAAGGAAAACTAGCAAGCCATTGAACATCACAAAATGGGCTTGCTCAAAATAGGAACCAAAACATAAATAAATGTCAATTCCTTCGCTAACTCTCCCCCCAACCAAATGTCACATTGTCTGCAATGGGGCTCGGATTGGAAAGTTAGAGAAGGAAGTGCTACCTCCTTGATGAAATGTACTCGTTTTTGGATATGATACTTTGCAAGCTTTCCATCGACACCTTATTCACTCCATTTGGGCTTCAAATAAACAAGTTAGGAGAAGAAAAGAGAGGAAAATAGTGACCAATTGGATAATTTTAAAAATTACACCTTCATAATAATTTCAAAAGTATTATTTATGGCTATATTTGGATTCTACACTCTCTAATCTTTCCAACGGTACCAAAAACGCCTAAAACGGAGTTCGAATGAGAAAGTTATGAGCGAAACAAAATTGGGCTGCGAAAAGTGGAGGCAGGCTGCGAATTTTTATTTTATTTTATTTATTTTATATTTTTATATTTTATATTTATATTTTTAAATTATTTTTATATATTTTCAAGGACCGCTTTTTTTTTTTAATATATATGAACGTGACAATATATGAACAAGGTAACTGCGAAATTTTATGTGTCATACCAGACTTGCCTTTTTGCTCCAAAAATTAAGCAAAAACCTGCAAAAATAAACACAAGAAAATTTTTTTTTAAAAATGCAAAAAAAATGAAAATTAATCTAAAAACAAAGATTAACTAAAAATTAGAGAAAATATAAGAAGAGAAATTAAAGAAATCAAAATAAAATAAAATAAAATAAGATAAAAGTCTAACAAAAATTGGAGTGGCTTCTATGTTATCAAGCAGTAAACCACTTATTCAGGTAGCCCTCTAAATTATGAGGTCAAGGAGGAGAAGTCTCTCCATGTTCACTGCGTGAGGCTTAGCCACAGCTATAGTTGAGCTCGCCCTCTGTTTTAAGCACTATGCCTTCTGGTGGTGCTGTGAATCAAGCAGGCCGGAGGAGGATCGATGCAAGTAATTCTTCATCAACTAGCATCGCTCTTCATCAATTCCTCCCGTAGCCTAGAACACTGCGGCTTCCTCGCACCCGCCAATCGTGCACTTCATCTGCGACATCGCCTCCGCCTCCGACGAGCTTGCCGCCTAGGTGGAAAATATTAAGCTCCAAAGCTCATCATATTGCCGCTGTAAGCCGCATGACTCCATTCCGCAATTGATTATGGCATTGGGAGCGTGGCCAAAAAATGGCCTCCCTAGTATGATGGGCACTTGGTTAGTGCCCTCTGCCACCGGCTCCGTATCGAGAACTACGAAGACCACCGGATAATAAAATTTGTCTACCTTCACCAAAACATCCTCAACTATACCTTTAGGAATTTTTACTTATCGATCGCTATATAAAGGCGATGTCATTGGTTGAATTCTCAAACCTAACCGCCAGGAACCGAGTATGGCAAAGAAGTTGACACCGGCTCCCCAAATCCAACAAAGGCCTTATCTATGCAAGTCCTCCAATGTTGGATCGAAATGGTGGGGGGACGGATCATTGTAGGGACATCGGGTCCGCATTGAATGATGGAGCTTACTTGCTCTGTTAGGAAGGCCCTCTTATCAACATTAAACCCTCTCTTAACTGTGCATAGGTCTTTTAAGAATTTGGTAGGTCGGGACCGCTTTTAATCATGTCAAGCGTTGATGCTGACCTTCACCCGTTCTTAGCACTTCCAAAATTTCAACCTTCGAGGCCTTTGCTCTTTGGGAGCTTGAGAAAATGAGGAGTATGCTTTCTTCATTGAATCTTCTTTAATAACTATTTGATCCGACTCCATTTCCTTTTCCCGGGGTTGGCCTTCACTGTGTTTGACATTTGTCGCTTCAATTCCTTACCACTTCAAAGTGATAACCAGCCTTTACTGATCCATTTTTCGCAAAGTTCACTGAATAGCTCAATTCACGCACTCCCCTTAGATTTGGTCAGATTCAGAAGGAATTTCCTCACTTCATCTCCAATGATTGGTAATCCCGTGATGGAATACCGCAGATTATCTACTGACAGATCACTGAGCCCACCTATCTTTTTGTTCAGTGGTGCTTCCATGCATCAATCTCTCTAGCTAATCGCAGACATTGATTCCTTTTCGTTTTTCCACAAACTCACCTACCACTCTCGCTTCAAATTTCATAACAGCTTGATCAATGTGAGATGAGGTTGGTGGTATCGTGGTTGAGAGATGGGGAACCACTCATGTCGCGCACCAAGGGAGACATGAGGCCGAGGGTCCAGCTTCCAGAGATTAGGATGATTTCCAGTCAACAGATGTACTATCAGGCGCATCATGATGGTTTGCTTCGACCAACAAATTCGCCCCGATCGTAAAAACATCTCTCTATCAAGTGGAATGGTAGACACCGCTTCTCCCACATGCTCGCTTGATCGACAAATGAAACATAGCTCGTCTCGTGAGGAACTTGATTAGCGCTCAAAAGTTGCCATTTTCAACCCCGTTTATTTCAGTTTTGAACACTTTTTTGTACTAACTCATTGCAGAATTAACCGCATTTACACATTAAGGTCCTTGTTATTCTATCGATCGCATCATGGCAAATTTTGCGCTTTTTATGAGCTAATCATGCCAAAATTGTTGAGTCGATCCAAGATGAAGAATTTGAGTCAAACTCAAGATTTGCATCGTAGACCAAGAAAGAAGAGAAACAAAGAAAATGAAACACAGAAAAATTTTGGTCGCAACCTGCAGAACTGCTCATGCCCGCCACTGTTCATCCTGCCACTGTTCACATTTCAGCCACTGTTCCCGCTGCCCGTTGGAATTTTTGCTTTTTTTTGTTCCTCTTTTGATTTCTTCATTTCTGTCTCTTGTAACAGCTTAACCGCCTTGTTGATTTTGTAATTTCGCCTAAGCGTATATGCTTCCGCTAAGCTAATGTAACGATCAATCAATTCAACAGTAAATTTTTTTGGGGAGAAGCTTTCAACTCTCCCGTGTTTTTCATTTTTTCTCCACTTTCCCTCACTTTCTCTCCTTTTCTCGGCTGCCAAACACCCTGAGGATGACAACTCGGAGGATGGTTGGCTGGGGAAATCGCTCCTTGAAGAGGAGTGGCTACTGGCAACGGTTTTAAGGTAAACTTTCTTTGGTCTCTCGTTTTTTACGCAGCGCTTTGAGC
This sequence comes from Tetrastigma voinierianum, assembly GCA_016808115.1. NCBI lineage: Eukaryota > Viridiplantae > Streptophyta > Magnoliopsida > Vitales > Vitaceae > Tetrastigma > Tetrastigma voinierianum. The sequence continues at coordinate 709,867 of JAEQBH010000055.1, forward strand.
ATTTATGTTTCTATTCTTCAATCTAGGTTTAAATCCTCTTAAGATGCCTCGATTGACCAAGATTTGGCAACCTTTTCGGGGTTATGGATGCTTATTGCCAGAGATCCACCGAGATTCTAAGCAATTGCCTTCTACGAGTCAACATGGTAGATCATGGACTGGGTATTCATCAAGGGGGAACATTTATGCTCTGTAAATGTTGCTTTTCAAAAGGATAATTATTTTAGGTTAGGTTTTATAGCTAAATGAAGATCCGATTTGGGAGATGACTATAGGTTACCCTCCCCAACGCGAGGAAATGAACACTGGAAACCCTCAGTTGCCGTAGGATCCTAAGCCCAGTATCCTGATACTTCAAGGAGACCTCTTTTTTTAATTTTCTTATTTTACCTCAATTTGTTTCCAGTTTTCACCATTAAACCCCCCCTGTTTTTATCAAATCCTGAAATCTAAAATGAAATTCACCATTTTGAATCACTGCAAATCATTATGTACGAAGAAAACCCATCCCCGAAGTTCGACTTAGAACTGCTTATATCGCAGCAGTTTGTATACGACAAAGAGGAGGAATTTAGGTTATAATTGGGATTCAAAATTTCTATCGTGGCATCGAATAAAATGGCACCGTTGCCGGATGGTGCCTAAAGGTACTGACGAGCTTTTTGAACACTTTATGATCCCCATCACAAGTTCTCGTGAATTTTCTTTTATCATTCCATCGTCGCTTTGGGCCATTTCACCGCAAAAAAAAAAAAAAAAAAGAGTTGTTGCAGGATTGTATTTTTTTTGTGTTGTCTTGTGTGCCATATTTATACAGCAGGATTGCATGTCCATTGGGTTTTAATTGTGACCAAATGGAAGAGGGAGAACAATACAGTGAGTATTCGGTGGAAAGAAACCCTAGAGCATACATGTCAATGAGGGACTATAGAAACCTTCCATGGCAGAATCAGCAACCCTTGGGGAGAAATCCAAACCCATCTAGGTCCATAAGGGACTATAAAAACCAATGGATGAGTGCACCCTTTTGCAGTGTTTCCCCAACTAATGCACCATTTGACAATACTTACAACCCTAGTCAGAACCACACAACCTCATGGAACCAAAACCTCCACAGTTTGCACCTCCTACTTCTCCATATTATGCCTCAACTCCTCAAATTAATCACAACCACCATTACGCTTGACATCTTCAGCTGAGCAAAGTAATAACAACTCGAAAGCAAGCTAGTGGATAATTTCAAAGAGGAGCAGAAGGGCATTGAATGTCCAGGCCAATCAGGAAATTAACACAGTGGAGAGCTCCTTGAACAAGGAATTGGATGGGTTCCAAAGCAAAATTGATAAAAAAAATTGACATCCTGTAGGAATCCATCTCAAAGCTCACAGATCAGCTTGTTCATAAAGAGAGGAGAACTTAAAAGAGTGCCTGATTGACACCATAGTGGAGGAGGAATATAAACAGCAAGATGAAGCAATTCCCCATTGTTGACTGAGGAGGGCAGTGGAAAGGAAACAGTGGAAGGGACCTAAGAGCCTATCCTTCAACCAATCCCTATAAATTTGGATCCTAGTGCCATTGCCCAACCCAAAAATAGCCCATCATCGCAGCGATCCTCCTGCATCTGTATATCCTCGTTGCTTATAAAGACAACCAACCCCCGCAAAGACAATCCACACCCAAAACTCCCGCCTCCCAAAGCTCATGCCACCCATCATCGCTTGTGCAAAATATCGAAGTTGGCAGCCACCGCTTCGATTTTTTGCCATCATCAAAGAAATTGGCAGTCGTCATACAGATAGCATGTTGGATGGTTCTGTGTCAAGTTCTGATTAGAGCACCTAACCCCGGCATCTCGCAAGCTCCACTCCGCCTAATAGCCTCCTCCAAAGGCTTAAAAAAAAATCGTTTGGGGGAGCACAATTTCCACTTTTGTTTTCATATTTTCTTATTTTATTTTTATTTTGATTTCTTCAATTTTTCTTTTTATATTCTTAATTTTTAGTTAATCTTTGTTTTCTTAGATTATCTTTCATTTTTTTGCATTTTTTAAAATTTCCTTGTGTTTATTTCTTTACTGTGCTTTGGAGCATAAGTAAAAATACAGAATTTGTTCTCGTTTAAATTTAACATGCGAAATTTCTGTGAGCTACACTCTAAGTTAGAAATTTCCCGCAACCTCGCGAAATTTCACAGTTGCTAAATTTCGCAACACTGTTCCTATTGCGAAAGTTTTGGTTTTCCTTATGCAATCAGTTCTCTATTATTATTTTATGAGAGAGGATATATATATATATATATATATATATATATATATATATATATATATATATATATATATATATATATATATATATATATTATAAAAATAAATAAATAAAATTGTGATTTGATTTTTTTTTTTCAAAAAAAAAAAATTCGCAACCCTCTTCTAATTTCACAGCCCATTTTGTTTTTATCATAACTATCTCATTCGAACTCCGTTTTAGGCGTTTTTGGTACCATTGGAAAGCTTAGAGAAATTGTAATCCAAATATGCTCTGCAGTTAACACTCAAATTATGATAAGGTGTAATTTTCAAAATTCTTCAACTGGTCACTTTTTTCCTCTCTTTTCTTCTCCTAACTTGTTCATTTGAAGCCCAAACAGAGTGAATAAGGTGTCGTTGGAAAGCTTGCGAAGTCTCATATCCAACAACGAGCACATCTCATCAAGGAGATAGCAATTCCTTCTCTAACTTTCCAATCCGAGCCCCATTACTTTAATAAATGAGACATTCGTCGGGGAGTTAGCGAAGGAAGTGGCTTTTACATTTATGTTTTTGTTATTATTTTTATGCCCATTTTGTGATGTTCAAGTGGGTTTGTCGGTTTTCAGAAACTGCTATACTATACAATTACTTTTTCAAAATTTGCAACTCCATTTTTTCACCCATTTTTCGTGTTTCGTTTAGCCTCTAGTTTCTGAAAATTGAAACTTTGTCCAATTATGTTGATGTTAGATTGGTTCCATGCCTAATTGAGTGGATGATTAGCTGAATTCTTGTCGTCGACCTTTTCTTCCACCTTTAGCTAACCACACACGCTGCACATCAAAGCTCTTCAATAACTGAAAATGTACTTACCTCCTAAACTTCGTAAACCCACCCTAGTTTCCTCATTGACTACCTGGTCAGTATGGACCCCCATGAAAAGAAGGCCAATGTGTCTCCCAAAATAAAAGAAGAGAAAAAGAAAAAGAAAAAGAAAAAGAAGAAAAATTGCAATGCTTTGCCCTGAAACCCGAGCACAGTCTGAGGGGTATATGGCGAAAGCCTTTCAAAGCCCTAAGGCTCTGCCAACCGAGCCACCGACTTAGTGCTAGCTACACGGGTGGATGGGGGTGGAGTTTATAGCAAGTTGTAGGTGCCGGAGTCTCAAACGCCCGAGTCCTGGTGAAACCCGAAGAGTTAATGGTCGAAAAGACCCTTATGACTTGGTGCCCTAAGCCTTAATCGTCAGAGTCACCAGAACTCGCCACTGGACTGCAGAGGTCGACTTCAAAGATTGCACCCCTACAACACAAAAGAGTTGTGGAATAAGAGGGTCCCGATCTATTTGGGTTGGTTAGCATGCCAGTTGTGGCAATAGCCCCGGTCAGGGGAGAGTGCAAGCCATGCTTTATTGTTGAGAGCTGATCAAACAAACACTTAGATTTTAGTGGAAGTTTCTGGTTGATTCACCGAGATGAAGGCTCTTTTGATGCTCAATTTTGTATGGCATTTATTCTCTAAAGATAGTTATTGGGAAAGGGCTTGATGATTCTTACTTAGGGTTAGGCATTACTCATTCACAACCTTTTTGAAATATATTTTTTATGAACATAATTTTGATTTTGTTTAAGATGCCTCTCTCTTTCTTCTTTCTTTCATCGCTAAGGACCAGCAAATGCAGGTGTCGGGGGTGATTAGTGCTTAAAGTGCTATTTGAACCTTGTTTATTTTAGGTTTTGAGCACTTTCGTGTACTGCTAATCGCCGTACTAAACCCGATTTATACATTAAGGTCCTGTTATTCACTGACGTATTTTATGGCAAATTTTGCGCTACAGCTAACGTGCCAAAATTGTCGAGTCAATCCAAGCATGAAGAATTTGAGAGTCAAACTCAAAGATTGTAGATCGTAGACCAAGAGGAAAGAAGAGCAGAAAACAGAAGAAAATGAAACACAGCAAAATTTTGGTCGCAACCTGCGAAATTGCTCCTGCCCGCCACTGTTCATCCTGCCACTGTTCACATTTAAGCCACTGTTCCTGCTGCCCGTTGGAATTTTTGCTTTTTTTGTTCCTCTTTTGATTTCTTCCCATTTTGTCCTGTAACAAGAACCGCCTTGCTGATTTTTTTAAAATTTCCTATCCCGAGCAAGATATGCTTCGCCAAGCCGATGTAACGACTAATCAATTCAACAATAATTTTTTTTAGGAGAAGCTCACTCTCTCCCGCTGCTTTTTCATTTTTTCTCCACTTTCCTTACTTTCTCCTTTTTCGGCTAACAAACACCCTAAGGATGACAACTCGAGGATGGCTGGCTAGACCGCTTCCTGAAGAGGAGGGCTATCAAGCAAATCTGGGCTTTAAGGTAAACTTTGGTTCCCGGTTTTACGCAGCGCTTTCAAGCATTTATGTTTCATCTTCAATCTAGGTTTAACCTCGAGATGCCTCGATTGACCGGGGCAAGATTCGCAATCTGGGGTTATGGATGCTTATTGCTGCATCCACCGAGATCTCGGCTATTGTCTCTATGAAATAACAGACATGGTAGATCGTGGACTCGTATTCACTGCGGGGAACATTTACGCTTTTCAGAAATGCTTCTTTTCAAAAGGATAATTATTTCGGGGTTAGGGTTTTATACCTAAATGAAGATCCTGTTCAGAGATGACTACAGTCATCCTCCCCAACGTGAGGAAATGAACCCCGAAACCCCGCTGCTATAGGATCCTAAGCCCGAGATCTTGATACTTGGTGAGACCCTTTATTATTTTTCTTATTTTACCTCGCTTGTTTCCGCCACCATTAAAACCTCGTTTAATCAAATCCTGAAATCCAAAGTGAAATTCACCATTTTGAATCACCGAATCATTTTGTACAAAGAAAAAAACCCATCCCCAGTTCCACCTAACCACTATACTACAAAGAGTTTTGCTACGATGTAGAGGAATTTAGGTTATAAATTTTGTCAGATGCAAGACTTCACTGCACGACCAGACTTCAATCACTGCCCGGACCTCATGTAGTCTTTTTCCTTTCAGTTCTTCCACCCTCATAGCCAAGGTAGATATCTTCGCCTTCAATTCCATGTCTTCTGGGAGTGAGTACATGCCTCCCCTTGAACTGGATGCAAGCCTCATTCTTTCTACTTCCCGGGGTCATTCATCCCAGACGCCTAGGAGGTCTCTACTGGCATAACCTCAAAAATCCATGGCTTCTTCCTGTAATTTATACTGTGAGTCCCCTCCACATGGTTTCTAACGCTTTCATAGCAGGACATCCCATCATAAAAGTGATTCACTAGCATCCATGTATCGGCTTTCATGGTGAGGACAAGACCGATGGTCCCCATATACCTCTCCCCAACACTAGTAGAACTTCTCAATATCACTGGCCGCAAATGTATAAATCCGCTTCAAGCTATTAGTCCTGTAGCACCTAAGAACTTCTTCAAAAATCCCATCAGCAGCTTCCTCGCCCAATCTAATGTAGTTCTCGTCTAGAATTAAGCCAAATTCGCCTCATTTTTGTGCTAAGTGGGAAGGCTTTCAACTCGCACTCCATATCAATCACGCTCTCCTCAAAGTCGTGCAAACTTCCTCAAAATCCCGAATATGTGCTGCATGGATTTTCATTTTCCATACTCATGAAGGTCGATGTGGGCACCATATAAGGCTCTGACAATCACATCCTCGCCAGAAGGTATAATACATGAGGGTGCACTAAATTTCGGTGGGTGTGATATGTCCCCTCATCGATCAGAGGCAAACAGTGGTTCCCCCGTCACCCCGGCTGGGCTCTACTGCACCTCAAGTGGAGTCTCCATCTGACCACTATTCAGGCTTACTTCAAAGCCTTGTTCCTATAGGGCACTGATCCTCTCTAGCCTGCTTGCTGTGTTTCTATCCCAGTGGTGCATAAAATCCTGTGGAAACAGCTCAAGACACAACACAAAACAAAAGCAGGGCTACCTATAAGGGTTACTATTAACTATAAATAAAGAGGAAAATTAAATCTGGATAGTGTAAAAATTTAAATCAGCCTAACAGTGAATTGCTAGGGGAAATAAAAGTAAAGGCAAAAAGAGATTGAAATTCACCAACACTTGTGATGAGGATCACAACTTCAACAAATCTTCACTACACTAAGGCACCATCTCGGCAACCCAAGGCCATTTTGATTCATGCCACAAAAGAGGTACTTAGAATCAACAAAATTTATATACCAAATTTTCCTATCACGTGAGTAAGCTACTAGAGTATAGCGCCTAGTGGTCGAACTCGTGGATGGGTTTTTTCAGACAAAATGATTCAAGTGATTCAAAATGGTGAATTTCACTTTGGATTTAGGGTTTTGTAAAAACAGCGGAGGTGAATGTTTGAAACTCGAAAATAAATGGGCCAAAATAAGAAAAATAACTCAAGCATCATACTGATTTGAGGTCGCACTGCAAATGAGAAGTTCTCGGTCCTTTCCTCGCGCTGTGAGGGGCGACTATAGTCATTTCCCAAAACCTGATCTTCATTTAGCTTTAAAACTAAACCCTATAATCTTTCCTTTGGAAAATGGTACTTAATGAGCATCAATACTCCTGCACGTTGAGAACACGCCTCCTAAACCTACCCTACAAGAACTAATAGGGCACGAATCGGATATCATGATCTAGAAATAAGCATCCACGAACCCAAAAGCTTGCCAAATACAAAGTTAATCAGGTATACGGCAGATTTGCTTCATTATGAGAAGCAAAGACATAAATACTCCATAAATGCTTGCATTAATACGTGAGAACAATCATTTTACCTTAAAACTCGGGTACCCGCAGCCTCCTCAAGGACGGAGGGGTTTTGACGCAGAACCATCCTCGAGTCAAGCCATCCCCAAGGGGTGTCTGGGCACCTTGAGAAAAGTGGAAGGAAAATGAGAGAAAATGGGAGAAAAGAAGAAAAGCGGGAAAACTGAAGCTCTCGCCAAAAAGTTTATTCATTGGAAAAAGTCCCTGTTACTAGCAGGTACAATCATTTATATAGCCACCAAGACAAGCAAAATTACCAAAATCAACAAAAGCAATTAATTGTTACAAGGACAAAATGGGAAGAAATCAAAAGAGGAACAAAAAGGCAAAACTTCAAACGGGCAAAGAAGAACAGTGAGAAGTAAACAAAGGTGCAAGAGGCTGAATAAAGGATGCTGTGAAGCAAATTCAGAGGACGACAGGTGCAAACTTACGAAAATTCAAGAAGCCGCGAAATTTTTCTTGCAGCCCACTTCTTGGCATTTTCTCGCCTTCTTCCTTCCGGGGTCTCAATCCGGGCAATGCTAAGTTTGACCTCGACCTTCGTGCTTGGATTTGATCTAACAATTTTGCATAAATAGCTTGTAAAAACTGCAAAATTTTCCATAAAATGCGATCAGTAGCATAGCCGGGACCTTAATGTGCCAATTGCACTATGCCGATTATACATAAAAAAGTACTCAAAACCCATAAACAGGTCTGGGGCCAGCACTTTTTGAGCACTAATCAGTTGGGTGCCCTCACTATAGGTGCAGTGGTCAAGTGAGATTTGAGCTCTACGAAGCTCTTTTGATAAGTTTCATTCCATGTAAATTTAGTATCCTTTCAATAGCCTGGCAAGAGTTTTTCTATTTTGAAAAAAATCTGATAAACTCTTCATAGAAGCCCGTATGCACCAAGGAATTGTCTCACAATTTTTATGATTTGTGGGAGGTGGTAACTTAACAATAAGCTCAACTTTAGCCTTATCAACTTCAATTCCCTTGTTGGAGATAACATGCCCTAGGACAATTCCTTGATTCACCATAAACTGGCATTTCTCCCAATTGAGCACGAGGTTCTTCTCATATGTGCAGCACAATTTCAAGGTTGGCTAAGCACTCCTCAAAAGTATCCCCATATTAGGTGATATCATCCATATACACTTCCATAATGCTCTCCACCATATCGTTGAAAATGATGAGCATACATCTTTGGAATGTGGCAAGTGCATTGCAAAGGCCAAAAGGCATTCTACTGTAAGCATATGTGCCAAATGGGCAAGTGAAGGTGGTCTTCTCCTGGTCCTCCGTTGCAATCTCTATCTGAAAATATCCAAAATACCCATCCAAGAAGTAATAGAATGGGTGCGCGGAAACTCTCTCAAGAAGTTGATCGATGAAGGGTAAAGGGAAGTGGTCCTTTCTTGTCACTTCATTCAATCTCCTCTCATTTTCCAGCCTGCAGTAGTTTGAGGACTTCAGTGCGCACTACTTCTTGCATATGTGGATTCAGTCGCCTCTGTGGTTGTCTTACTAGCTTAGCTTCATCCTCCATGTAAATATGATGAGTGCAAACTAAAGGACTAATCCCCTTTAGATCGAAAATTTTCCATCCAATGGCATGCTTGTACTTCCTGAGGGTGTCAAGAAGACTATTCTCCCGAGAGGCATTCAACAATGAAGATATCACAACTGGACATTGGTTACCCTCTTCCAAATATGCATATTTTAATTCTACAGGGAGAGGTTTGAGATCAAGCTTTTGGGGCTCTATGATGCTCCCATTGTCACTGTCCTCCTTAGTCAACAAAGGAAGGATTTCTTCTTTTCTCCTCCATGGCCCATAAATGGCACATAATTCTGGGGCATCCTATAGCTCTTCAGAAACTTCCATTAGTTCCTCAATCAACTCCTCTTGTAGCTGTTGTAATTTAGTATGTTCATCCAAAATGGTGTCGATCAAACTTTCCGGATCCTCCACCTGGGGTACGTGCCTCTTTGCTCGTGGAAAATATTGAGTTCCAGCATCATATTCCCAAATGTCAGCTGCATAACTCCATTCCGGCAATTAATGATCGCATTCGAGGTAGCCAAGAATGGCCTCTTCAGGATAATGGGTACATAGTTGGCTCCCACCGCAACTAGTCAGGCCAAGGACAAACGAAGTCCACCGAGTACGTAATTTATCTACCTGTACCAAGACATTCGACAAGGTTCTCTCGGGAATTTTAACTCCACTGCCTCGCAAAGATGTGGGTGAGGGTGGTAGGTTTCACTCTCCCACTCAACCGCATGTAACCGAGTGGTGGCAGCAAAGCCGACATTGCCCCCAAATCCAATACAAGGCTTTCTACAATAATGCTCCCCTCAATATTCACCGAGATGGCAGACAAACTGGCTCAGATTTCACCGAGGTTTTGGGTATCGATGATGTCACCGACCTGTTCTATCAGAAATCTTTCGGCCGATACTCAACCCTCTTTTACAAAGGTATAAGTCCTTTAAGAACTTAGCATACATTGGGACTTGTTTAATCATCTTCAAAAGAGGGATGTTGACCTTCACTTGCCTTAATACTTCTAGAATTTCATTTTGGTTGATCACCTTCTTTTTGCCTTTTAGTGCTTGAGGAAATGGAGGCATGCTCTTCTTCACCAAATTTTCTTTAATCATGGTTCTTTCCAGTTTCGCTTTCTTTTCTTCTTTGGCTTCTTCAACGGGCGTAGGCATGGGTTGCTCAACCTGTTTACCACTCCTTAGAGTGATGACTGCCTTCACTTCATCAATCCTGGGTAGGTCATCGGCACAGCTACTTCAACGACTTCGGGCTCTGGGTCGCGGCTAAAGGAACTCTGCCCTTTTCTTACACTCCTGTCAGCAGTCAATACCTCAAGACGGAGTACTCCAGTTGTCAAATCTTTTTGTTTTTATCATTCTGAGCCCATTAATTGTCTTGTTCAAAGTATTCTCCACAGTATCAATTTTTTGATTTGCCTGGACATTCACCGCTTTCTGTTCCTCTACGAAGTTACCCACCACTTTGCTCAAGTTTAGTATCACTTGCTCAACTGGAGATGTTGATTGTGGTGGTTGTGCCTGAGATGAAGAACCATACTGTGGTTGTGTAGCATGGGGTGCATACTGTGGAGACTTTGGTTTCCAAGAGAGATTTGGGTGGTTCATCTAATTAGGGTTATAGGTATTACCATACGCATTAGTCGAAGTCAGATTGACTAACAAAATTGGCTTGATCAACAAACATCTCTCTTATTGCTAGAATGGTGGGACACTACTCTCCCACATGCTCAGTTAACTGACAGATGAAGCATGGCTTGCTTGGCATAGGAGTCTCTGTCACTGCTTGCACCTCATGTTGTTTTCTCATTTCCAGTTCTTCTAACCTTCTAGCTAAGGTTGAAAGCTTTTCCTTCATGTACAAGTCCTCTGGAAGGGAGTACATGCCACCCCTTGTGCTGGATTGAGGTCTCATCCTCTCTATCTCCCTTAGGTTAGGCTCATCCCAACCTTTGGATGCTTCAGCTACATAATTCAGCACGTCCAAGGCTTCCTATGGGTTTTTGCTCAAGAAATCTCCTCCACACCAATTGTTTTATGGAAGGAGAAATTCCATCATAAAAGTAGTTGACTAGCAGCCATGTGTCAAAACCATGGTGAGGACAAGTATCTGCTTTCTATACCTTTTCCCAAAGATGTATAAATTTTTCATTCCCATTATCGAGAGTGAGATTTAATTCTTCAGCCGTTTGCTCAGTCATGGAGAAAATTTTCTATAAGAAATCAGCCTGCATCTCGGTCCAGCTTCCACGGTCTCGCCTTAGAGTTTGGAGTCAAATTTCGCTTTATCCTTCAATGTGAAGCGGAAAGCTTGAGCTCATTAAGTCCACAAAGGGTTGTATCTTCCCTTAAAGGTGCTTGCAAACCTCCCCAAAATCCCTAATGTGTATAGGTTCTCACTCTCCATACCATGGAGTGTTAAGTGGCACAATGTGTTGTCCGACAACTATTTTTAGTCAAGGCACAATACAGAGGGTGCACTTATTCGTGAGGGTGTATATGGTCCCTCATGACCTAAATGCATTGAGAGGTTCCTTTCCCCCTCCACTCCCGTCTGCTCTTCACGTGAGGGTTCCATTGATCAAAATTTAGGGTTCACTTCACAACTGATTCCCGTGGAACACCGGTTTTTCACTAATCTCGCTTTGTGGCTCCTAGTCCACTGGAACATAAACTCTTACATGGAAAACAGGACAGCACCAACAAGAAACAAAAACAATTCTACCAAAAGGGGTTAATGTTAGTAAAAAAAAATATAGACAGTAAATTGAAATTGACCAACCTAGCAAGAACCGCTATAAAGAATGATAAAAGTAAAGAAATTCACCAGTTCTTATGATGAGGATCACAAGTGTTCAGCAAGCTATCATTTGCATTAAGGCACCATCTCCGGTAATGGCACCATTTGATTTAATTGCCGTAGGGTATCCTGAATCAACAGAATTTATACTAATACCTCCTACTGCTATAGCATGGCTACTGCAGTATAGCGGCTCTAGGATCGTCCACAAGGATGGGTTTTCTTCGTATAAATGAATAATACCAAGGTTTTACATTGGTGATTGTGGTTTGGATGTTGGGGTTTGATAAAAACAATGAGTTGTAATGGTTGGAAACTGAAAATAAAATAAGTTAAAATGTAAAGAGAATTCCTCAAGTGTTGGGGTCATCAGCTTAGGTTCCTAGGGCAAATGAGGGTTTCTCAGGTCTTTTCCTCGCGTTGGGGAGGATGACCTATAGTCATCTCCCGAACCAGTTCTTGATTTGACTATAAACTTTGACCCTCAATAACTACCTTTTGAAAATGGTATTCACTAAGCATTAATGGTCTCAGACAGTAAAAACGTATATCCTTGACTCACCTTCCAATGACTAATAGATGGTAACTAAGCATCCACTGAACCCTAAAAGATTATCAAATACGGATCATTAAAGGTGCATCGAAGGGATCTAAACATAGAGTTCAAAGAAAACACATAAATGTCAATGAATACCTGCGTTAAAAACATGAGAGCCCCTGCTTACCACAATCCCTCGGGCTCAAAGGCCTCTCTACTCAAGGAAGGAATGGATTTAGCTCGCTCATCCTCCGAGCCTCATTCTCGAGAGTGTTCAAGGCTAGTGAGAAAATGAGAGAAAGTGAGGGAAAATGAGAAAGAGCGGGAACTGCTACAAGCTTCCCTCCAAAAAATCTGTAAAAAGTGAAAAAGTCCCTCTACAAAGTCTTGTCTTGGGGCTTTTATAGCCAAACCTTATTACAAATTACCAAAATATAAAAAACAAACACTATTACAAGGGGACAAATTTGGAAGAGATAAAAAATAGTCAAAAAGTCAATAAATAGCAATAGAAAATTCGCAACCCTGAGAAATTTCGTTAAGGTTACGGTACCCGCAGCCTCCTTACGAAATTCTCAGGGCTGCGAACTCGCAACCCTCGCGAAATTGCTAAGGTGTAAGCTTCATTATGCACAGCTTTTCTTCTTCCCAGCTCGACCGTAGCTCCGAGTTCAACTTGAATTCCTCTCGCGATTGAGTCGACCTGAACATCCTGGCATCTCTAGCCCGAGAAAACTACAAAATTTTCCATAAAAATGTGATTAAGAGGTATAGATAGGTCCTCGATGATGTTGGCAAAGGGGGTTTAATCGACTCGATTACTACGCAAAAAGTGCTCAAAACCCGCAATAGTAGAGTGCATAATAGAATTGTTTGGGTAATAATCAGATCATCTCAAGGAGGTTGCTCGAGTACTGGGCTCATCTCATGGAGAACATCTTAAGGAGATTATTCGAGTACTGGGCTCATCCCATGGAGCATTTCAAGGAAGCTACCCAAGTACTAGGCTCATCTCATGGAGATCATCTCGAGGTTGCCCAAGTACTGGGCTCATCTCATAGAGAACATCTCAAGGAGGTTGCCTGAGTACTGGGCTCATCCCATGGAGATCATCTCAAGGAGGTCGCTTCAAGTCTTCAGTCTATCTCAAGGAGAACATTCACAAGGAGGCCGGCCTTCCGAGTACTGTGCTCATCCCATGTAGAATATCTCAAGGAGGTCGCCCGAATACCAGGCTAAGAGATGGAAGTTTACAACAAGAGCTACTACGCAAAAACTTTCATTTAACATCCCCACAGCGTAAATATTTATTTTACATCGCAATTAAATCTATTAGAAATACTTTAGGACATAATATTCCGGGGCCGTGGCTCTATCCCGCCCCTCGTGACTCAGATTCTATGTGCCTTTACGTCTATCGTCGACGATAACGTAGGGTCCTTCCAAGTTTGGTTGGAATTTCTTCTGGCTGTCCGCCGAATGATGAGCTCACCTTTGTTAAACGCCTTGGGCTTGAATGGCCTCTATACTTGCCAAGTGGCTCGGTGATGGTACTTAGCCATTCAAATGGCTACTCGTTCCCTTTTTTCCTCAAGCTCCTCTAGAGCCTGTAGGAGTTCAATTGGGTTATTGGAGCAGAGTAAGTCAAGTCCGTATCTGACGCAGAACCCGAGCCTCAGCTAAAGGCCGTATTACGATATGTCTCCTATTAGCTACCTCGAGTTTGCTCATCAGCCCAAAGGGGCTATTGGTAACTCTGTCTACCCATTTGATCGCTGGTAAACCGCTTCAAGTAAATTCGAGCGCTGTTTTGTTCGTGACCTTGTCCGCCCATTTGATTAGGATACTGAGGTGATGAATTAGACATTCTCGGGATCCCATACTTAGATAAAATTCATCGAAATGCCTTATTGATGAACTGCGGCCCATTGTCTAAGACCAGCGAATAAGGAAACCCAAACCTACACACTATGTTCTTTTGCACAAACTTGATGAGATGTGTTGCCATGACCTACGCATAAGCCTCAGCCTCCGCCCACTTAGTGAAGTAATCGGTAGAAACCAACATGAACTTTCGTCATTCGTAGCTAGCTAAAAGCGGTCCCATACCTATCCCCACTTATAGAAAGGCCACGGGCTTGTCACGGAATAAAGTGCTTCGGCCGGAACATGAATGGCATTTCCAAACTTTTGGCACACATCACAATTGCACACAAACTCCAGAGACTCTTACCTCATCGTTGGCTAGTAGTAACCTTGCGTTCTAATTCGATGGCACATAGTCGATGTGCATTCCACATATGCCTTAGTGAATTTGCTCAATGACCTTCTCGGTCTCTCCGCCGAGCAAGCACCTCAAGTACGACCCTAAGAACGAACACATATACAACATTCCGTCTATGAAAGAGTATCTTGTTGCTCAGGCCTTTACCTTGACAGCCTTGGCCTGGTTCTCAAGCAGTGTTCCATGCGATAGATACTCTACGATAGGCGTCATCCAAGATGGTCCGACTACCGACGGCGGCCATGACAATTGTGCCCTCAGATGGATTCGGCTGATCCATGATGCTTATCTCGACAAGGTAACGGGTGTAAAGCCATGGTTCCAAATTGGAGTATTGTCTCACATTTCCTGATTTTCTAAATACGATGCATTACCTCAATGCGTTAAACGGGGCTTCACGTGGCCTTGATTCATCCAGAGGATATTGTTCCATTCTCTTATTCTTAGCCTTGTACTCTCCCCGCAGTTTCACTACCACCAGTTAAGAGTCCCACTGAAGATCTTTGTTTGCTATTGAAAGATACTTCGCCACCGTTAACCCTAATATGACTGCCTCATATTCGGCTTCATTATTAGAGACTGTAAAGGTGAGTTTGATTACTTATGCGAAGATCGGCCCTTCAGATGACTTCAAGATTATCCCGACGCCTCCGCCTTGAGCTAGGGATGACCCATCAGTTTCGAGTACCCACTTTTCGTTATCCACCTCTTGCTTTCGCACTTCTAACCTCTGCACAATGAAGTCGGCCAACACCTGCCCCTTGATAGCAGTTCTAGACCGATACTCTATGTCGAACTCGCTCAATTCCACCACCCACTTTAGTAGTCTCCCGAATGTGTCCGATTTGTGGATTATAGCCCTGATCAGTGAGCTCGTGAGCACCATTATGGTGTGAGTCCAATGGCCGAAGCTCTCACCATTCTGTGAGCTGCCACTCGCTTCAAAACTGGTGCACCGACTTCAACTTCGGAGAGTGCTTTGCTGACAAAATAAACTAGCCTTTGCCTCTTTTTTGAATCCAACCTTACTAGAGTGGAGCTGATTGCACTCCCCGAGGAAGACAAGTATATATAGAGTTCTTCCCCTTCGATCGACTAGGAGAGTGACAGGGGGGAAGCAATGTATTCCTTTATGGTCTGAAAAGCCTCATTGCACTCAACCCCCCTAGCCCTTTGCATCCGTCGCTTTCAACGCCTTGAAGAAAGGCTGCAAACAGTCTGAGTATCGCAAGATAAACTCCGCTCGTGGCTTCCAATCGTCGATTAAGAGATCAGATTCTACTTCGTCAGCTTCATTTGAAAATTAGCTCGGATATGCCCTGGTGCTATCTCGATCCCTCTTTGGTTGACTAAGAAGCCTAAGAAATTACCTGAGCCTACCCCAAACACGCATTTAGCAAGGTTCAATCGCAACTGATGCCGTCGAAGTAAGGTGAATGCTTCCATCAAATTATTCAAGTGATCCCTTTAGGCCTTAGACTTTACCAGGATGTCATCGATATAAACCGCCATTGTCTTTCCTAGTAGAGGTTCAAAAACCCGAGACATCATGCGCTGATAGGTGAGTTTCATACATTCTTTTATACCATTAATCACATATCAATCATATTCTTTTATGGTGTTTTTAACAGCTCTAATGCTTAATTTTATCATCTTATGGCTATAGGAACATTTTGAAGCAAAGAGAAGTATAAAGAGCACCAAAAAGATGACTTTTTGGGTAATACCATGACCTCCCATGGCTTCAAGATTGATATATATGGATTTTACACTTCTCAAGCTTTCCAACGAAATAAACATCACCCACCTGAGTTCAAATGAAAAGATACGGCTCAGGAAGTCGAGAGAGGATTTTCCAAAGCACCATATGCAACACCCATCAACGCTTGTGAATTTTCAGTAGCCTGCTCACTGATTCCAAATGACTAAACTTAATATTTATAAATTATACTCTCTCTTAGCTTTCCGTAGAAATGAAAATCATCGCATTTGGAGGTCGGATGAGAGAGTTATGATCATTTGAAGTCAGAATGTGTTCACCATGGCGAAGCCATTGTATGTTGCAGCGAATGCCTTCGCCGAAACGAACCAGAGCCATGCAAACAAGAGAGCTACTGGTTCGCCGAGGCGAAGGATGTCGGGCCTTTAAAAAATAAGCCATTTTTGATGATTTTTGGCCCTGTTAAGGGCCCATTTTCCATTTGCCTATAAATAGTGTTTTATGACTTCCTGGCCGGATTTTGGGATAGGGAACACCCTCTTAGGGTTTCTCCTTCCTCCTTTCTTCTTGAGCCATTTTTAAGATTTTAGTTTTTGTTCATTTCCACTTTGTTTTGGAGCTGATATTAAAGATCTATCTCATTAGAGGAGCTATTGCAGCGGTGGTGTAGAGTTGGGTACAAATGTCACCTTCCATTTGTTTTGTATCTATAAACTCTACTCTAGTTGTAAATCTTTCATTATTATATTTATCTTAAATATGATTTTGTTGGATTACTTTGTTGTAATGAGTAGCTAAACATCCTCTAGGGTTGATTGCTTGAAGTTGATGCTTGGTATAGATATATATTTTAGAATGGTTTTCTGAATTCATGCTTGTGGATGTTAGTTAGTGTAGTTCTTAGGATTATTACGGTTTTAACTAATTAATCCATGTTGAGAGTTGGTCTTTGATCATTATAATAGGGCATCCTTGGTGACGCTTGGATTACGCCTTAAAATATGGTTTCGGGTCTCTTGAGGTGTAAATTAGTTAATTGAAATACTAATTAACCTAATCAAAGAAGTTTAGGAAATTAGGAATGCCTAGTACTAGATGGATTTCATTAGGAGTAGCACCATCTGAGCATTATGTGAGGATCGTATGGACCGAGAGGTGATCGACTCAAACATAGTTCGAGTAGTCCTATTGTATGGACCGAGAGGTGACCAATAAGATTCTCGAGGAAAGAACTACCTTAGAAAAGTATCGCATTTAGATGGACTGAAAGGAGAATAGGGAGTTGGTGTGAGAAATTGAGGGGAGACACGAAAGTGTAAACCTTATATCGATTCCTTGGACATGTGCAAGTGTACGTTCACTTAATCAATGCTCAATGAATATAAACCATAAATGCATCAATGGAGACAATCAACCCTATAATATTTCCTTGAGTTTTATCCCCAATATCACTCCATTCCTTGTTAGTGGACATTGATTATACCCTACTTTGTTTTATTTTATTTTGTTTTTAAAACCTTGTTCCACCTACCCTATAGTCGCTCAAATAGTGAACGACTTCAGTAGCCAGGCTACTCAATCCTCGCTAAAACCACATCTTCCCTGTGGGATCGATATTTGGACTTATTAGTCCATTGTTTTCCTTGTGTGACTCGTGTGCTTGCGAAAAAGTGCTAACAAGTTTTTGGTGTTGTTACCGGGGACGGTACGGTTTGGTTTGGATTGATATTTTGGAAAAAGAGAAGTTTGCTAATTTGAGAAAAAAATTTCTTTTCTTTTCTTGTTTTTATTTGTTTCTTATTTGAATTTTGTATACTTCATTTTTCTTTTATTTTGTATATATATATTTTTACAAGGTGATAAGCATAATGTCGAACGAGGAGATGAATGAACCCTTCTACTCTCTCTAACAAGAATTTGCTTCTCGGGTAGTCTAAATAGCACCAACATGGGAAGAAATCGTCGTAAGACAGGCACAAACCTCCACAAGTCAACAAGCTTATAATTTTGGAGGGGTGAATTCTTTCAACAATGTGGGTTACATCTCTCAACCCCACAGCTATATGTCAAGCTACAATCATGAGGGTTAGGGGACACATAGGAATATCTCCAATGGACATCCAAGTGTTCAACCACAAGAAGGTTCAAGTTCCTATTATCAAGAGCAAATCCAACAACCATTTGATGAAGAGCTATTCCTTGCATTGAAAGAAGAAAGTAAGAAGGATAATGAGGCTCTAGAAATGAGGTTTCCAATTATGGAAACCAAGATGGAAGCCAACATGATAGCAGACATGGGCACCAATTTGAAAAATATCAATAGAGAAATGTATGTTATCATGGAAAGAACAGCAAGACAAGCCGATGAATTGGACAAACTTGAAAAGGAACAAGCTTCTCTCAAGCAACACAAAGAATGACGACATACGGGAGAGTGAAAGCATACCTTTAAGCCTTGAAGATGAATTTTCAAACCCGACATTGGATGAGGATAAGATCACAATGAAATATGACAAAATGTCCTTGACTCTTGAGGGAGAATTGCTAGTCCCGATATTTGTTGAGAAGAAGGAGCTTGCTATTGATGAAGAGCCATCATTGAAAGAGAAACAAGTTGAAAAGCAACATCCCGAGCTTATAATTGAAAATGTCTTAGTTGGAGTTGAAAATTTCTATTTCCCCCATAGAATCTTTGAATTTTGGCAAGGAAGAGGACTAACAAGTTTCATATATAGAAAGACCTTCCATTGCCAAAAGTCAAGTGTGGATTGATGCTGAACATTAGGAAATGACACTCCTTCTTGGTGAGGAGAAAATGAAGTTTGACCTCCATCAAAGCAAACCACTAACAGATGAAGAAAGGAGGGAGTGCAAGAAGATAGAGAGTTCACTTCCGCTCATTGAGGAGCAAGCACCTATGATCCTTCAAGACGACACTCTTGAAGTATATAAATTTGAAGCCAACTCTTTTCCCACCAAAGAGTTGGCATTTGAGCTTACATCGCCTATTCCAGAGGTGGAGGAAGTCAGCCTTACGAGCGATGAGGATGAAAAGGGAGTATTGGCCATAATGGATGAAGGGCCAAAGACTGGATTTGTTCGAAGTAGATGTTCAGCTAAAAGTTTATGGAAAAAAAGAAGCAATAGTTGTTAATGAATCTGTGATTATGTTAATTGGAATACAATATCTTGCTAAGACATTATTTACAACCTTCAAAAATAGGGAGACCACGCTAAGGCCATTGAGGAAATGTAGTTGCAAGTTGAAAGCCATGTGATGCCGGAAGGGTAGAACATATTTTATTACGTCTTCGTTTTCAATTTGGTGGATGGAGCATTTGTTGTACACAACTCTCTCCACTGCTGGAATTACTATAGAAGAGAACCTAGTAAGGATATGTTTGGTTCTTTTTTCTTTTTTTTTTAATATTCTCAAAAACAAAAAGGACAAGGAAAACAGGGGGAGAACATGTTTTTATTTGGAAAAACAGAGACAACATAGAAAATACTAAATTTAAATAACAAGAATACTTTTCATAAGAGAACACCAAAATAGTGTTTTTTGTGTTTTCAAAAACAAGAACCAAAAAGGTCCTAAATTTCTTAGTGTTCTGATGCTGAAGTCCTCAAAAATCGATGCCTAAATGAACATGATCTAATGAAGACACCTAATTTTTATCTTATATGCACCATGGAACAAATTGAAAAGAGATTGCTCTTATAAAATCAAACATTGCATTTGAATTTTGACATGAGGGCCAATGTCATCAAACAAATGTAGGAAGGTGATTACAATTCTGTTTGTTTACCATTTTTTAAAACGCTGTTCAAAACAAGGGAGAACAAGAGAACATAAAGGAATATTCTTTGTCTTTGGGTTTGGTTCTAAAACAAGATAACATATAAAATACTTCAATGAGGTCAGAAATAAGCAAATAGAATACTCAGTCAGGTTCTTTGGGGAGCTGTACTCAAGAACGCTTTTCAAAAAACAGAACCAAACACATCTTACACATCTTATCCGATAAACCCAACATGACCACATGATAAAATTCTAGATATGTGGAACATTGGAGAGAAATACAAGAGAACAACAAAATGTGAATCTCCTATGTAAAAAAATAGATACTTAAGGTGGCCACGTGTATGTTCAAAGCCTTTAAAGTGCTGCCTTAGCTGAGGTCTGTCCCTCTCTGCCTGCTAAATGAGAATCTGCAAGGGTCTGCCCGGTAATTCAGAACTTAAAAGAGAATGAGTAAAAACAACATTTTTAAATATACAATTTTTTTTAATGTTATTTTATATATACATAATTGGGTAAAAATTTTATGTTAGGTATATTATTTATATAAGTATAGATTGAAACATCAAATATAACCAAATAATAGGAGAGTCACTGGGGTATATATGTTTGTTCATATATTATCAAAGAGGTGCCAAAAAGGAGACCGAAGGGATACAAAAAGAAAAACTCACCCCCTTACAAAGAGAAACCACAAAAAAATATGTACAAAACCTCACCAAAATCAATTAGCGCTCACCTAATCAATAAAATGCATGAGGGTCGTGAGACCATCCACAAAAAATAACTTGGTCTCCTACCAAAGAAGATGTGCAAAAAAAAACAGCGAATCTCGTGCGGGAAAAGAGACTTCTGCTTTGAAACAAAGGCCATTTTAGACTTCTCCCAAACCGCCAAAAAATACACAGGCCAATGGGCCCTTCTCTCTCTCTCAGGTGCCTTGATATATATATATATATATATGAGGGTCGTGGGACCATCCACAAAAGATAACTTGGTCTCCTACCAAAGAAGTGAAAAAAAATGTTTTGACGTTTGTAAGGAAAAGACTTCATTCTTGAAAACAATGTCATTCCTAGTTCTCCAAACCGCCTAAAAAATGCACAATGGGCCTCTTCTCTCTCTCTCTCTCTCCCTTGATATATATATATATAGCTAGAAAAATATAATTTATGGATTAAATCCTAAAAGTACTTCATGATAAGGAGTGGGAGAGCAGGAACTAGTCTTCTTAGCAAAGGGTTCGAATCCAAAGGTAGAAGGGTCCAACATAATACCATGAACCTGTAGATTTTCATTTTGTTATGAACAAAGAATCTAGTTTGACTTGTAACATGCCGAATAGGAGACAAGCCCCCATTACATATAATAGCCATATGAGAACCTCAAAACATCCATGGTTATCTAAGCATTACCTTTGCGTATGATAGATCCATTGGATTCAGCTTTAAAAAGTCTCAATGCAAAATTTCTATCTATTAGGCATGTTAAGACCACGAGGACTCATAAATCCCATTGGTGATGAATCATGGAATCGGTAACCTTCTCTCCTGTCGCGAATACTAAGGGAAGGAGAAGGTTGTATCGTAACGTGAAGTTAGGGTTGTCATCCTTCCATATTCCAACGAATGAGTTCACTTTTCTTATTCATGAACCCCTTCCTGAAGTGATGTTGAACGTACCTATCGTATCAGAGTGACTGCAATATTACAAACAGTATTTGGTGGCTTTGCCAATCCAATCAGAATGTTAGCAATTGAGAGGCAAGGCCAATCCACTGATAAAGCGTCACAATTAAAGGGAAATGCTAAACCTCAAGAAATTAATCAACAATCAGCGGTCGCGCTAATCCACTAAATGTAAATAAGCGCTTGGGAGGTTAAGCCAATCCAGAATAAAAGAAGTAAATAGGTGGCTGCGCCAAATCTTCTCGAAAATGAAAGTGTAGATGGATGGCTAAGCCAATTTAAAGAGGAATTAAGGAAGATACATCACACCATATAATGAAAACTTAATAGGAAACTCCACATAAAATCCAAGAAAATAATTCCATTATGAGATGAACTGGCACAAGATGGTCACAGACTGCAATTATGCTCACAATCATCTCAGTTTTATCTCTCAGTACTCTGACTGTGAAGTACTATGTTTCTTGTCACTTTCCCTGGTGTGATAACCCCGACTGTTTCACACCAATCCTTTCAACTCTCTATGATTGAAAGAATGATCTCTGAATCTCTTTCACCCCGAATTCTATTGATTGTTCTCGTGTTTCTATTTAGGTAAGGCTTGATTTTGATGGATTTCATACAGCTGAAACCAATTTGATTGGCTAAAAACAATGATCCAATTTCATCCACATTAATATAAGATACGGCATTTTGCAACGTGGAGAAATATTTCTCCTAAGGAAAAGGTTGTTGATGTAGTAGCCATTAATGGGGTTGGACCCCACAAATCTCCCCAGACCATGAATAAACATGAGGGATTTCTATCTTGTATCCCATGCCCGTTCTGATGATCATGTTAGCTTTTCTTTTGCATGGATCTCATCACATCAATACCATCACTGGATCTTTCTATTTGGGACAATCTGTTCTTCAATTGCCTTCTCTTTGATCCAACTATATCTCACGACTGTGGTTCATCTGCACATATATTGTTTTTATTGTTCATCACACTTTGACTACATCATATGTACTATGAATCTTTCTGTTGAATCGCCAAGAAAACCGTCTATCCATAGCACTGATTTAACTCAGTCAGAATACATTTATTTCCATAGTAGATAGTGAAACACACTTTTGTAGCTTTGACAACCATGATATAGCTCCCCAAGAATAAATATACCATAAGAGATTTTCTGCTTTAATTCAGCCTCAGCCATATCTAATCTTATAAATCATATACATCCCCAAAAAGCTTTAAACATATCTTTGAGGTGCCTGGATATCGAATATCCATTTCATTGCTCACCTATGGTTTACAGACTATTAGAACAGTTACAACCCACTATGCCAGTAGGAATATTTGAATGCCTTTTCTTCTTCCGATGATGAGAGAGTTTATTATTTCCACTGAAATGTCAAGTGGTAGAAACCAGGTTTGAACTGAACTTTCTATATCAACTCTTCTGAAGATCCTACATGATATTTCGTGATAACCATCTTGTCGGCATTTTCTATCTGAGAATTTTATTCGCATATAGGGCCTTGGTATTGGTTTAAACCCCTCATGTCAAACGTCCTTGACAATTCCATTTTTAGCTTCTAAATCATATCGACATTCTGACCCACAATCAACATAGCATCAACATATATCAGGAGAATGATGAAGTTATCATCGTGGAATTCTAAATACAAACACGGGTGATCTTTAATAATATTATCACATCTTATCATGAAAGAATCAATTTAATACTATTGTTCAATCGCTAAGTCCATAATTTTCTTTAACTTGTAGACTATGTTCTCCTTCCCTTCACTTCAAGCCTTCCATGGGTCATTTCATAAAGACTTTTCATCAGATACCACAGAATGAACGAAGATCAAATTATTCAATCTAGATTCTATATTACACTAATCCTAGATGAATTTAATGAACATTTACGCAGACAGTGATTTCACCAAAGTCAATGACTGATTTAACCAACCACCACTAAACAAGCTCAGATTTCAATGTTCTTCTCATTTACATTTCAGATTAAATCAACCTATTATTTCTGGCGGCTTTTCCTTTGAATATTTGCTCTGTCGGAGTATCACTTTCCACTAAAAATTTATCTTTCTAAGGCTTTAATCTTGGCGAAGCCCGGTGGAGGACCGATTGGAAGCTTGAATCCCTCCCCAACAAATCAAATAATTGAAGAGGACTTTAAACTCTGACACCCTTGCAGATACTTGATGTTCCAGGTCAACGCCTCAATTTGTGTCCCTTCGGCGGAGGGACGATCCCCACTACCACTCCCATACATCACTATATCACCACACTTTTTCCTCTCATGACTAGTCTTCAGATCCGTCCCTTGGGTCTGATCGCACTGATCTCCGCTTATGAAGGGTATTTTTATAAGCTTGTCCAGCTAGATTCACGCTTCCATATGAGTTTTTCAACTCACGATCTTTCCAGATTTAATATTTGTTCGTTGTTACCACCGCCTTGCTTCAACGCCTTTGTTTAATCCTGATGAGTCGATAAATAAAACTCTGTCTATGATCCATAAGATGGCTAATGTTTGATCATCATTTCGATCTTGGTTTTGCATATGTAATGAATGTTTTGCATCCAAACAACTGGCGGAGAGTATAATCATCTTCACCAAACTCTTTTTGAGAATGATCATGTTCAAGGAACCGCTGTATTATGTTGGATTAGGTAGATCTACAGAGAATATGTCAATCTTAAATTGGTTTTAGGCTGAAATACTCTGAACAATACACACCAGACTCTTTCCACAATTGGTCCGTCATCCTCTCACAACACTTATTGTTGTAAAAATGTGAACTCATCCAAGATTCCATGTTTCGAGTAATATCTTTTGAAACCTTGAGATTTATTCTCTCACCACATCACTCAGTCACTCAAAGGATTTCTATGCCCTCTTCCATCATGGTATGGAATTATGAAAATTCTGAATAATTCACCTTTCAGATAATGAAAGATACCAATGTTCATGAAGCACCATCACGAAAGCACAAAGGATTGACACAACTCCAATTAATTCACTCCATGGTCCGCAAACATCGAATATACTAATCAACTTCCAATCTTTCTGTTTATTCCCTTTTAAGATATCTGTCATTTCCAAATAATAATATTCATATATTTGACATTCTTCTCAGCCACAGAACGATAACTGTTTCGCCAAAAGTTTGAACTCTCTCGCCATATAGATGAAGGTTTGAAGCACAAAATCCATGAGGAGGATCATCAATCTATATTTATTGTCTCACTGATCTTTTATTTGAACTAGAACTAAAACATAACTACTTCGCCTCAATCTAATGGTACTGATGATTCTTTGATACCATAATCACTGATTTGATAGTGTTTTGAAGAATGGACTGCTTGACTATCATCCAGGTTTTAGAACATTTTGTAATAAAGAGATAATAAAGAGGGCCAAAAGATGGAATTTGGTGAAAGAAATGGCAATCCCATGGTCAATCATATATTGATGAGATTTACACCTCAAGTCAACTATTCAAGTTCAATCTAACTGAGTTCTAATTAAAAAAGATACAAACTTAAAGCCTACAGAGATTTCAAACACACAACTTCAACGTTTGTGCATCATTCACCATGGTCTTAACGACTCAACACTGTTGAGAGATGAGATTCTACTCTCTTAGCTTTCCAATAGATAATCAATCATTGTAATTGATGTTGACTTAGAGATATAATCTACTTAGGGTCGGCTAATATTTGGTTTGCATCTTCACTTGGTGAACCCAGGAGCCATGTAGAGAATAGGCTGATTGGTTTCGCTCGAGATCATGATTCCCTCACTATGAAACCACTCCCTGCCTTCCGGCAGCAACTGGTCATTTTTTAACACTTTTTGGCCTTTAAAGGCCCATTTCCTAAAACTATAAATTTTTGTTCTTAGACTTATTCCAGGGTCTGCTTTAGTTATAACACCTTCCTGAGCTCTTTCTCCCTTCCTCCTTCGAACTCATTTTTAGGATTTAGTTTTTGGTTATCACTGGTTTGTTTCATATTTAGAAGATCAGCCCCATTAGAGAGCCTGTACATGCGTAGAGCTGAGACGTTTTCACCACTACTTTGCACTTCAAACTCACTACGGTTAATCTTCTTCAAGATACATTTGACTAAAGACTTGCTGATTTACTAGCTGTAATACATTAAACCCTCACAAGTGGATTGTTTCAAGTTGATGTTGGCTTTAGCAGTGAGAGCTCTTTATGATGATTTTGTGAATCCATGGTTGTAAACAATAGTTGGTGTGTTCAGGATTTGATATATATTAACCAATGATCCACACTGAGAGTTAGGTTTTGATCCCACATCATATGATCCCTTGGTGATGCTGAATACGCCAAAATTTTGCCTCGGTCTCAAGGCAAGGAATTTAATTGACCAAACATAATTTAATCTAACGCAGTCTTAGAGACTGAGAATGCTCTCAATATTAGATGATTTCATTAGGAGGAAAATTTATCTACTATTTATGAGACCGACGGAGGATTGATCCGGTCAGAATAGTGTAGCTCCACAAAGGACCCATAGTGTGAATTAATGGACCCGGCGAAATTCAATGGTCTTTAGAAAGTAATGTATCGGTAACTGATAATCAAACAGAGAATTTAGGGATTGGTGGAGAAATCGAGGGAGAGATAACAAAACTTATAAACTCACATCGATTCCTTGGAGGATACAAGTGTATGTTCACCGAATTAACGCCAATGAATATATAAACCATTAATGTACGAATGGCACCAATCAACTTTGGAACTTTTCGAGTTATGTCTCTATATCACCTAGTCTCAAGGGATATTTGACTCATGGTCCCCGCTGGTTTACTTTAGTTTGAGTTTGAGGAACCTTTTTCACCCAACCATCTACGGTTAAGAATGAACCATTTAGTGTTTGTGTACCTGCACCCACTCAAAACCATTATCTCCCCATGATTCGATGATCCCCACTGTTAATCCACTATATCACTTATGACAACTGTATGCCAGGATTAATCATTATCTAGCTAGAGGCTGTCAGACCAACTGATCTTATAGCCACTTTCAATTAATTTTAAATTGTCTTCTGTCACCACTGTGGAAGGCGCTGATTCGTCGATCAGACATTCTTAGCAAAGAGGTTTGTTAATCTGTTAAACAATTTCATTTTCTGATTTAATCAATAGTATACTGATTTTCTTATTTTTCTATTCTTCTTCTGTTCATCGGTTTCATTCAACCCTGGCTTTACTCATTTTCTTTATTTTGACTTTTTTACATGCTGGCATTAATTTAACAAGAGATGAAACAACCTTCATAATCATTGAAAATCAAAAGTTACTTGAGTCCCATTTGGGTATAGGGCTTCCTCTTGAGGCTTTTGGCACACAATCCGCTATTTAATTGTTCACGGATACGCGCAGGTCCATTTAGTTTTTACCTCATCTGTCAAGGATCATTTCTGTACTTAGGTGTTTGTAAACACCATCACATCGCTTCAGATCGGAGTTACATTCGAGGCTGAATTAGATGGATTCTCAAAAGCATTTACTGTTTCGGACTTAAGAAAATGTCGTCGAAACGAAGGGGAATGCAAGCCGAATTGATGCAGATGCAATAAGAGATCAGATTTTCGTTATGTGTATAGCGAAAATTTCTCAAGAAGGATTGCGAAAATTTCAAGAATCCTAGCGAAATTTTGCTATAACAAATTTTTCATATGATAGCTAAATTTCTACTATAGCGAAATTACAGCTTAAATATCGTGGCATAGCTTAAATTAAAATTTTTACAGGCCTACTACGGATTTAAATTTCATATCATAAATAAATTCACTATATAGCGCAATTGTCGCTCTGCTTTTATCCAAACGACCTGCTTTTGTGTAATTCCTATTTTGCCTCAGCGTAATCATATTATTTTGGGTTATTTTGGTATTTCACATCTCAAGGCTATGTCACTTGGATAACATTTTGTAACCCTAACTTTTTGCTAACTTTCAATCCACGCAGCTTTTCATTTTAGGTTACAGTT
This sequence comes from Tetrastigma voinierianum, assembly GCA_016808115.1. NCBI lineage: Eukaryota > Viridiplantae > Streptophyta > Magnoliopsida > Vitales > Vitaceae > Tetrastigma > Tetrastigma voinierianum. Next base: position 737,336 of record JAEQBH010000055.1, read on the forward strand.
TTTTCTCTTCTCTCTCTTCTTTCTCATTTTCTTACAAACACACCCCTTGAGGATGACAACTCTGCTGGATGTTGGCCAAGCTCCCAAAACCCTTTGAAGAGGAGGGTTCTAGGTTACACGGTGGTCATGTGTGTTCCTCTCGTTTAAATGAAGTAGGTACTCAGATGGTGTGTTTCAAACTTTCCAAACTAGGGTTTATTGCTATTTAATGTATTTCCTTTGGTCAATACTTGGCATGCTTCAGGTTCATGTTGTATTCTTTATTAGATAATTTGACATCTTATTATACATGATGAGTTACCAAAGTAGGTTAAATGTTTTGTTTCAGTCCGCAAACATTGAATGTTCAGTAAATGCTATGGTTCAACTAGGAATATTTTTAAGGGTTAGTTTTTAAAGCTAAACAAAGATCCGGTTTTGGCAATGACTATATGTCATTTGCCCTAATGCGAGGAAATAACCCGAGGACACCTTTATAACCTCATTAAGCCAATCTAGTGACTCCAAGCTTCTCTAAGGCTCTATTTACACCTTATTTTAAATCAAGCTTCGGGCTTAACCTAGTGACAACAATACCCACACTTTTCAATGCTAATCCAAAAATCCAAATGAAAACCTTACCATTTTGAACCATGATACAAATAATTTGTAAGATGAAAACCCATCCCCTTGTTAGGCCCTATCTGCTATCTTGCATTAACGACTCGTGATAGGAGGAAAATAGGAAAAATTTTGTTGATTAGGATCACCCTACCGTGCACGAATCATACACACCCTCAACAAGAATTTGCTTCGAGTAGCCCAAATAGCACCAACATGGGAAGAAATGGAGTTGCAAAGGAAGCACAAACCTACACAAGTCAACAAACATAATTTTGGAGGAAATTGAATTCTTTCAATAATGATTACATTTCTGACCCCAAAACCATTTTTCCAACCTATCATCAGTTAGGTTAAGGGACACTTGACAATTCTCCCTATGGAAATCTAAGTATGCTAAGTTAATAAGGAAGTTCAAGTTCCTATTATCCCAAAACAATTCTAGCAACATCTGATGAAGAGCTATTCCTTGCATTGAAGGAAGAAATCAAGAGGGATAATGAAGCTCTACAAATAAGGTTTCCAATTATGGAAACCAAGATGGACGCCAACATGATAGCAAACATAATTCGAAAGATCTCAATAGATAATTGTATGCTATAATGGAAAGAAAGGCAAGACAAGCCGAGGAATTGGATAAAGTTATAAGGGAACAATCTTTAAGGCAACTCCCGAGAGACACAAAGAATGATGATATACGGGAGAATGAAAACATAAACTTAAGCCTTGAAGAGGAATTTTCAAACCCGATATTGGATGAAGACAAGGACATAATGGAATGTTATAACATGACTTTAGTCCTTGAGGGAGAATTGAAAATCCCGTCATTGGTTGAAAAGAATGGGCTTGCTATCGACGAAGAGCAATCATAGGAAGAGAAGCAAGTTGAAAAGCAATATCCTAAGCCTATAATGGAAAACGTCTTCGTTGGAGTTGAAGACTTCTATTTCCCCATAGAATCTTTGACTTTTGGCATGGAATAGGACCAACAAGTTTCATTTATAGAAAGACCTTCCATTGCCAAAAGTAAAGTGTGGATCGATGCTCAACATGGGGAAATGACACTCCTTGTTGGTAAGGAGAAAATGAAGTTTGACCTCCATAAAGAACACATACGGATGAAGAAATGGGGAGTTCAGAAAATTAGAGTTCATTTCCATCACTAAGGAACCAGCACCCAAGATCCTTCAGAGGAAACTCTTGAAGGAGATAAATTTGAAGGCAACTCTTTTCCTACCAAAGAGTTGGCATTTAAGCTTACAATGCCTATTCTAGAGGTAGAGGAAGTCATCCTGTAACACCCCAAAATATACCCTAGTAGTTTTCAACATGTTAGGGTATTATGTCGGCATAAATTAAAATTTTCGTAAATTAACTGCGAAAATATAGAAACTTAGAGCTTCGGAAGTTGTGCAAATTATAAGGGCAAAACCGTAAATTGGCCAAGAGGACATCAAAGACATAGTTAATATAATTAGAGGCCAAAAGTATAAATATTAAAGTTAAAATGTAATTAAGGGAGTTGGAGGGAATGAAAAGGCAATAAAGCAAACTTAACTCTTTTGAGAAAAGAAGCAAAATCGTTTTGATGGCCAACAAACATGGCCTTAGAAAGATGGGATTTGAAAGACCAAATTGGTCTCAAATTGAGGAGAAAAACGTAGAGAGAGAGGGGGGAAGACGAGGAGAGAGAGGAAGAGGAAGAAGAGAAAGAGGAAGAAGAGAAGCGGCTCAAAGGTATGGAAACCTGCTTTGGCTATGGATTCTAAGGGGTATCTATGAATTGTCATGCTGGTTGGTTAATGGTTGTCCCAGACATAGGGTTTTGCTGGGGTTTCATGCCAACCCAAAAATGATGGCAAATGAGTGGGTAAAACCCCATATGGCCTGAAAAGCTCATGAAATCCTGCTTTGAGGATGGGTCATAGTTAATTAGAGTAATTGAATTAGGGTTTAGAATAAATCTAATAGAGCAAATCCTTGAGTTTGATTTGTGTATGAGTTATAACCCATATTGAATGGGTTTGAAGTAATTCATGATAAGTCTTTGAACGATAGAGTTAGTGTGTTCTGGTTGAGTGATCTGAGTGATTAAAGTTATAAGTGGTGATTGGGATCAGTTGCGTGATGGGATCACCCGTGCAGGCATTCTCGGGTGTCTTCTACCGGTAGAACTTAAGTCCTACCGGTAGAACTTCGTTACTGGTCGATTTTGGCCAAGTCCTACCGGTAGAAGTTAAGTCTATGATGGGACTGGTCTGATTTTCCAATTTCGACCAGTTTTCGTATTTTTGCCATAACTTCCTCATTTCTTATCCGATTTGAGTGATTCAAGTGGCTACGTAAAATAGACTTCAGAGAGAACCAAACTTTAAGAAGAGTATCTCCAAATTCTGAATCTAAGTAGTCGAAAAGCCACTCAAAGTGAGAGTATGTGCAGCCCATTTCTGCATCAGTTGATCATAGCGTAGTAGAGTTGTTTCGGACTAAATGTCTTGAAGTTCGGTACTCAGTGGGTGATTAAAGTTGGAATAGAGCCCTTAATATCTTAGCTTTTAAATAATTACAAGGACCTAGTGTCAAAATATGAAGTTAAGACCTCGGAAAAATGAGTAATTCAATGTCCCTCGGTAAAATCGATGCATCGACTAGTTGGCATGAAAATGCCATAACTTGAGTTTGGACGATCACAGATAGATTGACTCAATTCTGGTAAAATAGACTCATAGAAGAATAAGAATATATGAATAAGGTATGATTACATGCTCATCATACCTTACCGGCCCATATGGAATACGATATGGCGTGAGCGCGTAAAGTGGTAACAATGGCTATTATAAGATAGTAAGTTGCGAACTCATATAGTTGTAAAACTACCTAAGACCCGGTTATTAAATGACCACGGCACTCACGTACGATTGAGTGCTTGGCACTCCTTATTAGTACCCGGTACTCCCGATTACTCGGCACTCTGATTAGTGCCGGTACTCTGATTGTGCTCGGCACTCGATTAGTACTTGATTGCCGATTAGTGCTACGGCACTCACCTTTCCCGATTAGTGCTACGGCACTCTGTTACGATTAGTGCTTTCGGCACTCTGTCTGATAAGTGCTAAGACACTCGACTTGACTAATGCTCACGGCACTTCCGTCTTGTATAGTATCTTGGTGTACTTGTTATTATTTGTGTCTTACTCATTCGAAGTATTCTCTTTGATTTTAGTCAAACGAGTTATATGATAAATCTCTGAATAAGTTCTGTAGTACCTCGGGTACTCACGTATCACGAATAAGTTACGTCGTACCTACAGAGTGCCTTTGTTCTGATACGTTACTGCGGTACCTCACGGTACTCACGGCATCCCGATAAGTTACGTTACGTATCGATGCATTGTGATGCCTCACAGGTACTCTGTATTTGATAAGCTGCGTGCATGTCGGTCACGTTACGTAGTACCTACGGGTACTCCACGTATCTGATAAGTTACGTCTGCAGTATAAGTCTGTAGTACCCTCTGGTACTCACAATATCTGACAAGCTGTCTCGAATAAGACTCATGCAGTACCTACGGGTACTCCTGCATCCCCGAATGAGTTTTGCGGTCTGCTCTGGGTACTCTGTATCCGATAAGTCACATGCTCGATCTATTACGTAGTACCTCACGGGTACTCAGTATTTGATAACTCCTGTATCTGTTTAAGTTCTGTCGTACCTACGGGTACTCCTGTATTTGAAGAAACTCTATAACTCCTACGGGAGGTCCGAATAAGTATAAGTCCTGTAGTACCTACGGGTACTTATGTATCTGAATAAGTCCTGATCTGATAAGTTCCGTAGTACCTACGGGTACTCCTGTATATGAGTAAGTTCTGTCTTGTATCTGAATAAGTCATGTAGTACCTATGGGTACTCCTGTCTCTGTATAAGTTATGTAGTACCTACGGGTACTCCAGTATCTGAATAAGTTCCGTTTGTGATTAACTCCTATATCTGATAAGTCCTGTATCTGAATATGTCCTGTCTCTGATCTAGTTTGGTAATACCTACGGGTACTCTTGTATCTGAGTAAGTTCTGTCCTGTATCTGATTAAGCTCCGTAGTACCTACGGGTACTCTTGTATTTGATTAAGTTCTGTAATACCTACGGGTACTCTTGTATCAGTAAATAAGTACAAGTTCTGTAGTACCTACGAGTACTCCCGTATCGATAAAACAAGTATAAGTCCAGTAGTACCTAAAGGTACTCGTATCAAATAAAATAAGAAGTATATGTATACGTACGATCCGTACACTGCTCTGGACTAATGTCCATGCACGATGTGTATGCGCATACGTGCGATCCTAATACGTATGTCATACGATTATGATTAGTTAGGCTTATTGTACCTCACGAGTACCTTCGCCACTGAGTATAAAGATACGTAAAGGCCGATTATAAAATTACGTAATACATGTATGAAGTCCCGAAATACATGTGTAAGTTACACAATAATACACGTATAAGATCCGAAATACCGGTATGTGCTCAGAAATACCAGTATAAGTTCCGTAAGACCAGGATATGCTTCGTAGTACAAGTAAGATACGAAGTACCTGTATAAGTTTTGTAGTACTTACAAGTACTTCCGTATAAGAATAAGTTCGCGTGCGGTACCGTTCCGTAATCCCACAGTGAGTATAGGTACATAGACAGACAAAGACATTAGTATAAGTAAGAAGTCATGCATAAGATAAGTTACGTAACTCCCTCACGGGAGTCCCGAATGAAGGGAGTAAGTACGGTATGAAAGTAGACATAAGATAGGATTACGTAACTCTACGAGAGTCTAGAATGAATGTAAAGTGCATTATAAGTAGAAGTCACATAAGATAAGTTCTGTAACTCCTAAGGAGTCAGGCGAAAATAAGTCTATTATAAGTATAAGTCTGCATAAGAATAAGCTCTCTTGTAACTCCTACGGGAGTCAGATAAACATAAACTGTTATGAGCTTAAATGCCCATATCGATCCATGTTATGAATGCATGAAATTTCGATGTACATTGTGGTTGCACACTTATTATAATTGTGTATATGCATGTGCATCACGTATAAGTTATAAGATATGTTTCCCACTAGGCGTAAAGCAGCACGGGTTTTAATCCGTGTAGGTGTTCTGAGAGAGAGCGTGTCGACAAACATCACTTATCTGGTAGACGACACACGCAAGGGTTCACTACATGTAGGTTCCGTGCTCTGATTTGTAATGTAAAAGTAAAGTTTTGTATTTGTAAATGGGACTCAGTATATGTGTATAGATTTTGATGGACACCACTCGGGTGGTAGTTCTTTTGATTATGTTATAAGATGTGGGCCATAAACCACAGGTGCCCGTTTGCTTTTAAAAAAAAAAAAAATCGAATTCGAGAGTCCCGATTATTTGGTCTGGCGTCGAATCGGGCGTGACACATCCTCACGGCGATGAGAGGATTAAGAGAGTATTGGCCTGTGAACTAAAGCAAAATCTCGGACTTCCCTCACGAGTCTAGTTGGACTCTAAAAACGTAGCAGCTCTTGGGAGGCACCCCAAGCAAAAATAAGGATTTTTATTCACTTAATATTTTAGTTGTTTATTTGTAGTTTTTTTTAGTGTGTGTTGCATGCTGATTTTTATTTTTAGCTATTTGATCTTTGTTTTTCAAGACATTGAAGCTGAATTTTAGAGGGGATTAAGCCGAGACTCGCCACGAGCCTAATGATCACTCTTGATCATCAAGGGGAGTCCTCTGTTCCTATTCTTTCATTTTTAATACATTGAGGACAATGCATAGTTTAAGTTTGGGGGTGTTGAAGGAATTTTCCTTTGTTTTTAAAATTTTCCAACAACTTCAATTATCCTACCTTTAGCATTTTCTTTTAGTTGTTTATATATGTTTTTAGTTTTTAGGTTAATTTTTTCATTTTTAGGTTGTTTTTGTTTTATTTGAGCTTGTTTTGAGATAATTATGATGCCTATGATGAATAATGATTGAACCTTCTTTTACATGAAGAAAATGAGAGATATTTGAACATAAAACATAATGGTTTGACCACATAGTTGTAGACCTAACCCCTTGGTCTTTGTATCTTGAGCTTAAGTCATTTACCTGTTTTGGTCAATTTTGCTTGGTTTAAAGAAGAATTAGGTGATCATTTCATATTTTGATCTCTAAAGACTCTAGAACTTGTTCAATTATTGCTCAAGGCGAAATCCTAGGCAACACAAAAATTAGGAAATGATCTAGGCCATCCTTGGATCGATTGTGCCTTTCTAGCTAACCTTTTTGTGCATATGTCCATAGTCACCCAATTTGAGCCATATTAGCCATTTTACTTCAAGAAAAGTCAAGAATGAACCCCTTGTCTCTTTGTGTTGAATACCTTTTAGTCAAAGCCCTTGTTTACCCTAACATGTTGATTTCAATGCCAATATCTTGTGCATACGTGTAGTGTGAATTTTGAAGTTGGTTGAAGAGGGTGTGCCTTAATTGTGAACAAATCAAGTTTTGTGGTGGAAAAAAGAAGAAAAAGGTAGAAAAAAAAGGAAAAAGAAAGAATAAAGCAAGGAGGAGTAAGTTTGGCCTTGTAGCCTTCCTAACTTGAGCAAGTAAGTTTTTAGGGGTGTTCTACTCCTAGTACCCTGAGGCCAACTGGTCTGGGAGTTAGTAACCTAAAGATCGTTACATGGGGTAAGTAGAAAGCTTAAAGGGGTTGAACATTGCACTACTCCGTCCCTTGTAATATGAAAAATAAAGCTCTTGGTGTTCTTGTGAGGATGGTGAAAATAATGCAAGTTTGGGGGAGCTATGAGATAAAAAGATGCAATGAGCTAAGTTTGGGGGGAAGCTTAAGAAGTTCAATGAAAAAGAAGGAAATATACAAAAGGATGAACAATTAGTGGAGAAAAAAGGAAAATGTGTATGTTGTGGGTAAGCCCCAAAGAAGCCTAAATGATTTATTCGACTACCCTTACCTAAACCATACAATACAAGCTATATAAGACCTAATTGATCACAAGAGTTGTGTATAGCCTACATTAGTGGAGAGTGATGCCTAACAAGCATATGGAGTCTTACACTCACCATGTGAGTGAGAGATCCCCATTCCACTCATGCTCATCTAATTCCATCTGAACGACAATTTTCCAAAGAGGGGAAGACCACACACACACTTTTGAGAACTTTGGTTTAGGTTGTTCAACTCATAGTCAGTCTATTATTTTTTGAAAAAGGCAATCTCAAAGTTTTCTTTGTGTTGTCTGAAGGTTAGATCCTTGAGGAAATTTATCATATATTATCTCAATTTCATGCTCAACATACTTGTTTTGTTTTTTGAATAAGGGAAATGGTCTTGTTCTTTGCTTGAGGACAAGAAAAATGTCAAGTTTGAAGGTATTTGATAGGTGCTTTTTATACATTCTTTTATACCATTAATCACCTATCAATCATACACTTTTATGGTGTTTTTAACAACTCTAATGCTTAATTTTATCAACATATGGATCTAGGAACATTTTGAAGCAAAGAGAGCATAAAGAGGGCCAAAAAGATGAATTTTTGGGTTGTATCATAACCTCTCATGGCTTCAAGCATGATATCGATGGATTCTACACCTTCCAAGCTTTCCAACGAGTCCAAGATCACCCAATTTTGGTGGAATGAAAAGATCTTTGTCGTGAGACAGAGGATTTTTCATTGCTGCCACTTAGGCACCTCAACGTTTGTAAATTTTCGAGTATACGCCATAGTCAATGACTCCAAGATTGATATAGATAAATTATACTCTCTCTTATCTTTTCGTAGAGACCAAAATCATTGCATTTTGAGGTTAGATGAGAGAGTTATGATCATTTAAAGTCAGAAGGTGTTCACCACGACGAAGGTGTCTTTGCCTAGGCGAACAAGAGCCATGCAAAGAAGAAAGCTATTGGTTCGTTGAGGCAAAGGAGCCTTTGCCAAGGCAAAGGAGCCTTCGCCTCAACAAAGGACGTCTGGCCTTGCGAGTATTTTGCTGTTTTGGCCCTTTTAAGGCTACTTAAAGGCTATTAATTTTGTTCTTTGGAGCTTATCACAGGGTTACGGTTTTTTGGAGAAGGAACACCCTCTTAGGGTTTTCTTCTTGGCCATTTAGGAGTTTAGTTTTTTGTTCATTTTCTACTTTGTTTTGGAGGCATTTATTGAAGTCTAGCTCATTGGGAGCTCTTGCGACGGTGGTGTAGAGTTAAGGAGACATTTTCCACCTTAGATTTGTTTTGTATCTCTAAACTCTACTCTATTTGTTAGTCTTTCAGTATTATATTTATTTAAAATATGATTTTGTTCGATTACTTGGTTACAATGAGTAGCTAAACATCCTCTAAGGTTGATTGTTTGAAGTTGATGCTTGGTTTATATATATTTTATGATGATTTTGTGAATCCATGGTTGCGTGGATGTTAGTTCGTGTAGTTCTTAGGATTATTATGGTTTTAACTAATTAATCCATACCGAGAGTTAGGTCTTCGATCCCCACACTAGGGCATCCTTGGTGACGCTTGGATTATGCCCTAAAATCTAGTCTCGGGCCTCTTAAGGTATGAATTAATTAACTGAAATACTAATTAACCTAATCAAAGAAGTTTAGGGAATTAGGAATGCCTAGTCTAGGGATGGATTTCGTGCTAAAGTAGAACCATCTCAACGTATGGCAAGAGGATCATATGGAACAAGAGAATTGATCTGCTCTACGAAAATGATTGGTTAGTCCTATTGTATGGACCGATAAGTGTCTAATAGGATTCCCAAGAGAAGCCTTTGCCTTAGAAAAGTATACATTTGTGACTTAGATGGATCGAAAGGAGAATAAGGAGTTGGTGTGAGAAATTAAGGGGAGACACGAAAGTGTAAACCTCATATCGGATTCCTTGGACATGCACAAGTGTACGTTCACTTTATCAATGCTTAATGATATAAACCATAAATGCAACAATGGAGACAATCAACCTTGGAATCTTTCCTTAAGTTACATCTCCGATATCACTCCAGTCCTTGTAAGTGCAAATTGATCATACCCTACTTTGTTTTATTTTTAGTTTAGTTTAGGAAACCCCTTTTCACCCAACCATCTAGTCGCTCAAATAGTGAACGACTTCAATAGCGGTACTTAATCCCCTCTAAAACCACACATTCCCTGTGGGATCGATATCTAGAATTGTTAGTCCACTATATTACTTGTGCGACCCGTGTGCTTGCGGATAATCGCTATCAAGTTTTTAGTGTTGCTGTTGGGGAATTAACAACGAGTCTTTTGTAACTACAACCAAACACCACCACCAATGATCCCTTGGTGAGCTTCCAATTACCACTATTGATAAGAGTAGTTTGTATCCATCCTTGTCCGGCATATGCCGCGAAGTGGGTTTAGACCGCAATGCGGAATGTATTTTATACTCGCGTTAATGTGCACCCCATACTTGTTTGTATGCAGATGTCACCAATCCCCATGATCTAGGAAACACTTTTATTTCCCATCTTCACTGTGCCAAAGTCTCCTACTTTGTATGTTGATAATGTTACCTTTTGGGACCCTTGATGGTATGATCTTTTGCCAAGTCCACTACCCGCTCAACATCTTGTTACGCTACATGACAACAATCTTCTTGATTGCGGGTAAAAGATCACCTCACATTGTCATTGGTACATATTGTAGCGGCAGTATTTTTGTCGTCTTCCTCTTTCCGGCTCTTGTCTCCTCCTTGCTTTAGGATCTTGTAGTTCCTTTTCATGTGGCCTATTTTGCAACAATGATAACACTTTATTTTTCCTCTAAACTTAGATCTGCCTCTTGACTTGTTATGCCCAAATGGTCCTTTGCTTTTGCTTCAACCCCTATTCTCCTTGACAAGGGCATGTGTGTCATTACCCACAAAGTCCTTCCTTTGAATTTCTTCATTAAATAGGCTATTTCTAACCATAGCCAACGTGACTTTTCCTTTTGGGCCTTGATTGGGCTATTTTCCTGCGGTAGGGTGATCGGAATCAGCAATATTTGTTTCTATACTCCTCCCTGCGCCGTGGTCAAACTCTTTGCGATATAGCGATCTAGGGTCGAGACACGGGATGGGTTTTCATCCACGAATGATTAGCATTAATGTTTGAAAATGGTGAGACTTTTGTTTGGGTTTTGGTTGGTTAAGCAGGGGAGTTGGTTGTTATTTGGATAAGCTGAAATAGCTTAAAGCGAAAGTGTGAAATGGTAACCTTGAAGGCTTGGGTCACTAAGCTTGATAACATGGGAGTATACAAAGTGTCCTCGGGTTTATTTCCTCGCATTAGGGCTAATGACATATGGTCAAAGCCAAAACCGAGATCTTTGTTTAGCCATAGAGCCCCAACTAGAACCATACATTTGAGTCGAATCAAATACTAAGCATTCGATGTCGGTCGGTTTGAAACCCTAGCATTTAACCCCTCATTTCAATGGCTGCGTAAATGACATCTAAAGAATGTCAGTGCATCTACCATTAAGTGCGAATCCTAAAGAATGACAAGTATTGACCAAATGAAAGACATTAAATGGCATTAAACCCTAGTTTGGAAAGTTTGGAACCATAAATGCAGTACCTATATCATTTAAAGCATGAGGACAACCTACAGTAGCCCCAAAACCAAGCTAGCAACCCTCCTCTTCAAGGCTTGAGAGCTTAGCCAAGCATCCCTTGAGTTGTCATCCTCAAGGGGTGTGTTTGGCAGCCGAGAAAATGAGAGAAAGAGGAGAGAAGGAAACAAATAAAACCTAAAATGAAAAGCTGCAGGAAAGCTTGCATAAATGGAAAAGTTAGGGTTACAAAAGTTGTAGGGGAGCTTATATAGTCAACCCCAATGTGTGAAATGACAAAAAGGCCTAAAATATGAAATTACAATAGGGACAAAATGGTAATTAATCAAAACGTGGTCGTTTGGAATTAAAAGCAGCCAAAAACTTACAGGGCAGCAATTTCGCTATGTAAGGGATTTCGCTGTATAGAAAATTTAATATCTTTGAAATTTCGCTAAGCTAGCGAAAATCTAAAGACCTTGAAATCATTTCTCAATGAATAGTAATTTTGGCTAGGCTATGAAATTTAGCTAACAGCGAAAATTTGCATGCGAATTCGCTAAGTTGAAAATTTTAAGCTATGATTACTGAAATTTCGCAATCCTAACGAAATTTTTCGCAATGCATGAATGCGGTTTCCTCTGTTTTGCTTGCATCATCCTTTCATCAATTCCAGCTGCATTTCTTCTGTTTTTGGTTGGTGAAATCATGGCAGATCCTCGACGTCGGCCTGACTTGACATGTACTTGGGGAGGTATTGGGCGAGGCACGCAGCGCAAAATTACAAAACAAACTCGGGAAATGGAATTAGTGGTACTAAGTGACACCGCACGTATTAATTAAACCGATTCATATGATTAGTGCGCAAAAGCGCTCAAAACCTATCTTGAATAGGACTCGAAATAGCACTTTTGGGCACTAATCACCCCCAAGCAGGCACGTTGCTAGTCCCTTAGCAATGCTAAAAACAATAAAGGTATGCATCTTTTCTTTTACAAAAAGTGTATACGGTTCAAAAGTGTATGCAGACCGACTACCTTTAAAATGAACAATTTACACCACTGTCTGAAACCGACATGAAAAAGACAAAACCATATAAAAAATAGCTTTAAGGCAGCATGGTTCCAAGGAAGTCAACGAAGACTGCAAAATCTAATTGTTCTAAAGTAACGGCTTGATGATAAATTGCAAAGCTATTCCCTCCCCAACCTAGCTATATAGCCTTTAAGCGTGACCAACTTTGAATAGGACTGAATTTACCTCTTATTTATTTCTTAATTGCAATGCTAAAAACTCGACTTCACCAAAGTCCGTGTGCTTGAGGGTCCCGCAGGTGATGACCAATTAAGGTTTAGGGCATCAAGCGAAAAGGATCACTTGACCCGCAGGCTCTGGGCTTCACCGGGACTTGAATGACTTGAGAATTAAGCACCTACAACAACTAAACTCCTACCCATCCACCCATGTAGAGAACACTAAGTCGATGACTCCCTTAATTAAGGCAGGCATGGGCTTTAAAGGCTTTCGCCATATACCCCTCGGACCGTGTTCGGGTTTCAAAAATGACGTCAGTACTTTATTCTTCTTTTTCTTAACTTTTCTTTTTCTTTTGCTTTTCTTTTCTTTTCATTTGGAAGACTACATTGGTCTTCATACATAGGTAACACAAACCTATTATGGAGTGATCAACAAATCTAAAATTTGCTTTGCAAAGTGGAAGAGGTATATGGCTTCTCAACCTATTGGTACAATCCCGGTGTGCAATGTGTGAATTAGCTAAGGGGGAATCGAGGTTTAGATATCTTTGGAACTTCAATTGACCAAAAATAAATCATGCATGGAATTGTTCTATCATTAAGGTACTTACGGGCTAATTTCTCAACTAAAGGCAAGAGTAGAAACACAAAATGTAGGTACAAAAATGATTTTTTGGCCTTGCATGATGTATATAACCATTAAAACTAAATTCGAAAATTATAGAAAATTACCTCACAGTGATTTACGGCAGTGAGATGAAAAAGTTAGAGGATGGAACAGTACCTCCTTAAACATGGTGTGGGGAGAAGGTTCATCCGGTGGTTGATATTCTTTGCGGTGCACTAACCTGAAGCAAAATCAAGCGCCAAACTCGATTGCTAACAAAAATTTTAAACAAGAAATTTAGTGAAACTAAGCAATGGTCAGTGGCTTACGGAACGAAGCAAGAGCCACCCTTAAGCGTGAAGCTACAGCAGGGCTCGGGAGGGTCGAGGAGAAATTCTCACGGCGGTCTGGCGCACAACATGAAGGCCCACACCCTCTTTGTCCATTGACTTTGATCACCCTATTATCATTTGGATTGAGTAGGTCCAGTGAACCATTGGGGTATGCACGCGAAGCGTGAATGGACCAGTCCATCGCGACAGGCTTGCACGGGAAATAGATGGGTTTGGAGTCATCTGAGGAGGACTTGGTCCCCATGTTGAAATTTTGCCGGTTATCATTTGATCATGCCATTTTTTGGATCTTTCCTTTGCAATCTTCGAATTCAAGTAGGCATCATTTCGTATTTCTTCCAACTCATTGAGATCAAGGAATCTTTTGACTCCGGCCATACTTAGATCCATGTTCAGCTTCTTGATTGCCCACCATGCCTTGTATTCGATCTCCACTGGAAGGTGACATGCCTTACCGCCGGGCTTGACCGATAAGGGGACATTCGAGGATTGTCTTGAAGGCTGATACGTAGGCCCATGGCCGAATCAAAGCAATTTGATGGACCGATCTTTCTATTCTTTGTTCACCACCTTCGGTAAAATGGTCTTAATCTCTCTGTTGCTTAAGTTCCTACTTGACCACTTGTTTGAGGATGGTACGGGGTGGCCACTCTGTGTTTCACACCATATTTAGCCATGAGGTTTTCAAAAGATTTGTTACAGAAATGCGAACCTCCATCGCTAATTATGGCTTTTGGTACCCCGAACCTAGAAAAGATGTTTGCTTTCAAGAATTTAAGCACCACCCTATGGTCATTGGCACTGCGAGTTGCTTGACCCATTTGGACACATAGTCCACTCCCACCAAAATGTATGTATGACCATAAGATGTGGGGAACAGTCCCATGAAATCGATGCCCCAAACATCGAATAGCTTGACCACTAAAATTGGGTTCAGGGGCATCATATGACGGCGAGATAATTTCCCGAGTCTTTGGCATCTATCACATACACAGCAAATTTGGTGTGCTTCTTTAAACAAGGAAGGGGTTGAAGTGAGAAACCCGATTTGCGGCACCTTCATTCTTTGTCTTACGGGGCCAACAAAGTGACCACCACGAACCTTTCTCGTGGCGGTGGCTGAAATCCTGTTGTTCTTCCTCATACACACACTTCTGATTATCGATGCGCACGATTATTTAAACAAGAAGGAGCTCTTCCCGATAATATGAATGGATCTTAGCAAAAGAAATACTTCCTATCTGTTCTTTCCAATCTGAATGGGATTTCTCTGTTCGCAGTGGCGATGTGAGCATACGAGGAGCTTTTTTTCGAAATTGCATTAGAGACTCTTGGAAATTCATCATTGATGGGTGGACTATGAGTGTCATGGGCTATCGTTAACCTAGAAAGATGGTCTGCCACCACATTCTCTACCTTCTTGTCTTTAATTTGCAGGTTAAATTCTTGAAGCAGAAGAACCCATCGGATAAGTCTCGCTTTGGCATTTGCTTGGTCGGAGATATTTCAAAGCGGAATGATGCGTAAAAATGACTATATCGGACCCAATAAGTATGCTTTCGAAATTTGTCTAATACGTAGACCACGCGACAATTCCTTTCTCTGTAGTGGTATAGTTCCTTTGTGCTTCATTCAAGGCTTTGCTTTCATAGTATTAGACTACATGAGGTTTTCCATCTTCTCTTTGGCGAAACCTTACTTTGCTCCAGTAGCAAGATCATATCATCCTCAGTGGCGCACAATGGGTGCTCATACTATTGGTGTAGTGGTCAAATGGGATTTCAGCTCCTCAAAGCTCTCCTGGCATTCTTTTGCCCAAACAAACTTAGCATCTTTCTCTAGGAGCTTGTAAAGGGGTTTAGCAATCTTTGAGAAGTCTTTGATGAATATCTGTAAAGCTTTGCATGACGACCAAGGAAATTACTGCTTGTTTTTACATTTGTTGGAGATAGCGGCTTGGAGATAAGTTCAATTTTGCTTTGTCCTTCTATTCCCCTGCTTGGAAATAATGTGTCCCGGCACAATTCATAGTTAACCATAAAATGGCACTTCTCGAGTTGAGTACAGGTTCTTCTCTATGCACCTGCGCGAGGATGGCCTCCGAGATTAGTCGGACATTCTTCAAAATCGCCTCCATATACGGTGATATCATCCATGTATACTTCCATTATCACGCTCCACCCATATCGGCTGAACATGCTGATACGTCTGGAAAGTAGCCCAGGGGCGTTACTTGAGCGAGGCATCCTCCTGTACGCATAGGTGCCAAATGGACAAGTAAAGGTGGTCTTTTCTTGATCCTCTGGTGCAATCTCTATCTGAAAATATCCGGAATACCCATCTAAAAAGCAATACGAGGCAGATTATCGAGAGAATGCTCAGAAATTTGATCCAATGAATGGCAATGGGGAAGTGATCTTTCTCGTTACTTCATTGGGCCTCCTATAATCTATGCACACTCTCTCCAAGCGGTAGTAAGGCGGGTGAACAATTCCTCACCATTTTCATTTGCCCAGTTTGTCACCCACGACTTCTTAGGCACCACACAGGTTAGGCTTACCCAAGTGCTATCGAAATGGGGGTAAATGTCTGGCTTACTTAGGGCAATTTCGGAACTTCAATGCGAACTACCTCTGCAAGTGGGGATTCAACCTCCTACGTAGTGCCTAACTTGACCCCTTAGACTCTTCTTCTAGATAAATGTGATGGAGTGCAGTTGTTGGATTTATGCCTTTTAAATCATAAATTTTCCACTTGATGCTCGCTTGTTCCTTTTGAGGAGGTGCGACCAAGTTATGCTGCTTGTAGAAGTGGTCAGCGGTGATGAAATCACAACTAGATTGTGCCATTCTCTTCCGAGGAATCATACTTTAACTCAAATGGGAGGGGTTTGAGCTCTAGCCATTGAGAGTTCCTTTGGTTCGTCGCAGTCAATAGGTAGAACTTCTATTTTTCTCAGCCAGTACCCACCTTTAAGCTCATGCATTGAGGTTCTTCTTGCTTTCCAGAGGCATTCGAGATAACTCTAGGGTTAATACATCTTTTTCCTGCTCATTAGCCTGTTCTTCAAGAATTGCATCTATTATATAGACTTCTTCACAGTCATCTTCCTCTGAGTGCATATGCCTTTTACTCAAATGAAAGATATTGAGTTCTAAGGTCATATTCCCAAATGTGAGTTGCATAACCCCATTCCGGCAGTTTATTATAGCATTTGAAGTAGCCAAGAATGGCCTCCCCAATATGATGGGCACATGATTGGCTCCTATTGCAACCGGCTCTGTGTCAAGTACGACAAAATCTACTGGATAGTAAAATCTATCCACTTGTATTAAAACATCCTCAATGGTCCCCTTTGGTATTTTAATAGACCTATCGGCTAGTGACAGTGTGATGGAAGTGGGTTTCAGTTCTCCCAAACCAAGTTGCTTGTACATGGAATACGGCAAAAGGTTCACACTAGCTCCCAAGTCTAATAGTGCTTTCTCTACACTAATGCCTCCAATATTTACTGAGATTGTAGGACATCCCGGATCTTTATATATTTCAGGTCTTGCATTCAATGATAAAGCGCTCACTTGCTCGATTAAAAAGGCCTTTGTTTACATTGAGACCTCTTTTACCGTACATAAGTCCTTCAAGAATTTCGCATAAGTGGGGACTTGTTTGATCATGTCGGGGAGAGGAATGTGCTTTCACTTCTTGTGGAAACCTCACAGCATTTGTTTGGTTGCAGATTTTTCTTTTTGAAACTGTGGGAATGGAGGGGTACAGGTCTTTACCTATCCACTTTTCTTGGCTTGTTCTTCCTCTGGCGGATCCAGCTACTATGGGGCGACTTGGCTAGAGCTGGGGCTAGCTGGTCTCGACTCTTCTTGCTTCTTAAAATCCTCTTGCCTTGACTTCATCAATTCTTACGTTTGGATCATTGGTTGAGCCTATTTCATGCACTCCCTTCTGATGTTGTTGTGACTGGGAAGGAAATTTCCCTTTTTTGGCACCTTGCTGCTGGTTGGACAACCTCAAAATCTCAGAGTGCACACTATCCAGTTTCCTGTTGAGTGAGCTTTATTTGCTTCAATTTTGATTAGTACGAACATTGACACCTTAGTCTTCTACAAGCGTGCCTGCCGCTTTGCTTAAATTCGGGATTACTTTGCTCAACGGGAGAAGAAGGTGGAGGCGGTACATTGTTGTGTTGAAGTGGAGCCAAAGCTATTTGTTGTGCTCCTGTAGGGATATATGCAGGGGGTTTTGGCTTCCATGACAAGTTTGGATGATTTCTCCAATTAGGGTTACAGGTGTTGCCATATGGAGCATTTGTTGGTGGCTTATTTTGATTCAGGACAAGGGCATGCTCTTGACAGTGCTCCCCAGGATGACTATTTGTCTGACAATCAAAACAAGATGGATGAGATGCAGGTAACTCGTTTACTGCTTGCATTTCGTCGCGCTTCGTTTCGGCTCCTCGACCTTCGAGTCAACGTGGTCGATTTGCTTTTCATCTCGTCTTGGAAAGTGCATAAATGCCCCCTCGGTGGTTGAAGGCCTTGATCTCGAGGCTTCCCTTGGATTCAGTTCATCCATGCCTTTAAGGTTCGGCCACATAGTTCAAAAGTCCGGCCTCGTCACGGGTGTTTGCTCAAAAGTCACTGCACACATGGTTTCCAATAGTTTGCTTCATATGGCACGGGAGACATACCATCATAAAATGATTTACTAGCATCCATGTCAAAACCATGGTGTGGGCATGCATTGATGGTCTCCATGAATCTTCCCGACACTGGTAAAACTTTCTTCGCATCATAGGGTGAGTAGGTGTAGATCTGTCTCTTCAAGCGTTGGTCTTGGTTATCTTTGAAGAATTTCTTCAAATTCGACGAAGATCGGCCAATTTCTAATCATTCTCGGCCTCAGTGAATTGAGCCACATTTGGCTTTGTCCTTGAGGGTTAACGGGGAATGCCTTCAACTAGCAATTCCATATCGGTTAACATACCCTCCTTAAAAGTTATGCATACTTCCTCAAAATCCATTATGTGTGAATATGGATTTTTCATTCTCCATACCATGAAATGTGGGGCAGGGGCCTTTAGGTAGGGTCTCATTGCCACCACATCCTCGGCGGAGGTATGATGCGAGAAGGGCACTAACTCTAGGAGGGTGTATGTGATCCCTCATCGACCTGTATGCTATTGGATTCATAGGGGGTGCTTGTTGACTTTGTTGTTATCGGGTAGAGGATCCACATTTAGTCCTTGTGCTGCGATTTCATGACCTTGCTTTCCGAAATTCTTTGCACTCACTCTTTACAATCTACACGATATCCCTTTGTCGATCTTTGCATAAACACCCATTACACAAAATGACACAAAGCAAAGAACACTAACAAAACTTGCCAAAAAGGGTCAGTGTTAGCTAAAACATAAACCCATTTGTATAAAGCAGACACGGTCACGATGCTTCTTTAGAAAACTTGCGGTTGAACAAATGGAAATTCAAAAGGATTGAAGGTCACCAACACTTGTAATGTAGATTACAAGTACATATCAACTCATCACTCGTAGTTTGGCACCATCCCCGGCAACGGCGCCATTTGATTCGTGCCACGGTAGGGTGATCCGGAATCAACAATATTTGTTTCCTATACTCCTCCTACTGTCGTAGTCAAGCTACTACAGTATAGCGGTCTAGGGTCGAACACGGGATGGAGTTTCATCCACAATGGTCACATTAATGTTTGAAAATGGTGAGACTTTTGTTTGGATTTTTGGATTTGGTTAAAAACAGGGGAGTTGGTTGTTCACTGGATAACTGAAATAGCTTAAACTGAAAGTGTGAAATGGTAACCTTGAAGGCTTGGGTCACTAGCTTGATAACATGGGGGTATTAAAGTGTCCTCGGGTTATTTCCTCGCATTAGGGCTAATGACATATAGTCAAAGCCAAAACCGGGTCTTTGTTTAGCCATAAAACCTAACCCTAGAACCACTCCTATTTGAGTCAAATCAAATACTAAGCATTCAATGTCCCGGTCGGAGTTTGAAACCCTATGATTAACCTCATTTCAATGGCTCGTAAAAATGACATCTAAAGAATGTGAGTGCATCTACCATTAGAATGCACTTAATAACCTAAGCATGACAAGTATTGACCAAAGAAATGCATGTTGATGGCATTAAGCCTAGTTTGGAAAGTTTGGAACCATAAATGCAGTACCTGTATCATTTAAAGCAAGAGGACAACACTGGTAGCCCTAAAACCAAGCTAGCAACCACTCTCTTCCAAGGCTTTGAAACTTAGCCAAGCATCCCTTGAGTTGTCATCCTCAAGGGGTGTGTTTAGCAGTCGAAAATGAGAGAAAGGAGAGAGAAGAGAGCAAAATAAAACCTAAAATGAAAAGCTACGGGAAAGCTTGCATAAATGGAAAAAGTTAGGGTTACAAAGAAAGTTGTAAGGAGCTTATATAGTCAACCCCCGATGTGTGAAATGACAAAAAGGCCTAAAATATGAAATTACAATAGGGACAAAATGGTAATTAATCAAAACGTGATCGTTTGGAATCAAAAACATCAAAAACACAAGGGCAGCAATTTCGCTATGCAGGGAATTTCGCTAGCATAGCGAAAATTTCGCTATGCTAGTAAAATTTCGCTAAGCTAGCGAAAATCACAAGAGATAGCGAAAATCAAAATTTTCGCAATGAACAATAATTTTCGCTAGGCTAGCGAAATTTCGCTAGCTTAGCGAAAATTTTGCATAGCGAAAATTTCGCTAGGATTGCGAAATTTTCGCTATGATTGCGAAATTTTCGCAATCCCTGCGAAATTTTCGCAATGCATAGCGAAAATCTGGTTTCCTCCTGTTTTGCCACTGCATCATCCTTTCATCAATTCCACTTCACATTTCTTCATTTTTGGTTGGTGAAATCACTGTGAATCCTCAGCATTCAGCACCAACTTGACATCAGACTTGAAATTATTGGCTGAGGCACGCAAAAACTGCAAAATTACCAAAAACAAACTCGAAATGGAATCAGTGGTACTAAGTGACCTGCACATGTTAATTGGCTCAATTCATATGATTAGTGCGCAAAAAGCACTCAAAACCTATCTTGAATAGGACTCAAAATAGCACTTTTTTGGGCACTAATCGAGGCACAATTTCCAGAGACATCAGCGAGTGTTCCGACTATCTAGTCATGAGCGAGTAGCAAGCATCTTTCGGGTCTCATCATCGAAGAGACACGCAGCTAATAATTGTGCGATCATTCCTTCAAAATTATTAGGATGCTGACAATTGATTGGCCTTCCTTAAGCTAAATTCATCGAAACCTGCTGACAGAAATCTTTAGCTGCTGGTTCTATGCCTCGTACATGTTTTCCAAGTACTTCCAAAGAGTGTCGGGATCTGTCTCTTTGGCAACATGGTTGTAGATACTAATGTCCACCCACTGGCGAATGGCACCCAATGTTTTCTTCTTCAACTTCTTCCAATCAGCATTTGACATGTCACTTGACTTGGCATTATCTCCCTCAATAGGATCATATAAATCCTTACAATTGAGGAGATCCTCCATCATTGACGTCCATAATGAATAATTTGTTGCTATCAATTTAATCATGGGACCCGAATAAATTTCAGCCATGATTCCACCCAAACTCGAACCATGCTATGATACTAGTTGTTGGGATTGTGAGAGACTTATGGAATATTACAACAAGTAATATTTGGGTAGCTTTGCCAATCCATTGTAAACATTAGCAATTGGGAACCAAGGCAAATCCACAAGATAAAACAACAATTGGGTGGCAATGCCAAACCTTCAAGAAATTAATCAACAATTGGGTGGTTGTGCCAATCCACGGAAATGTAAATAAGCAGTTTGGGAGGCTAAGCCAATCCATGTAATAAAAGCAGTAAATGGGTGGCTATGCCAACCTTCGGGAAATGAAAGTGTAGATGGATGGCTAAGCGATAAATGAGAAGGAAGGAAGATAATAATGACACATGATATAACGTGGGTTAAAACCCTCGAATGAGGAAACCTCCATAAGAACAAATCAGAAAATAATCACTATGGGGATGAAGCGCTAAGATGTCACACACCTAGGATATGCTCACAATCCTCCGGTTTTTATCTCTGGTATCTCTTTTGCTGATGTACTATGTTTCTTGCCACTCTCCCCGGAGTGTGATAAACATTGTTTCCACCTATCTTTCAACTCTGTTGAAAGAATGATCTCTGGAACTCTTTTAATCTCTTGGAATTCCCATTTGATTATGTTCCTCGAAGCCTATTTAGAGGAAAGGGTTTGATTCTCGAATGGATTTCATTGGTTGAAATGGAAACCAATTTCATTGGCCGAAACAACGGTCAATTCTCATCCATACGAATATAGGATATGAGACATGGTGGCAACATGGAGAAATCTTTCTCCTAAGGAAAAGGCTATTGTTGTAGCAGCCATTAATGGAGCTAGACCTCATAGGGCTGAGCAAGCTGCGGTTTGCTAATACTTCATATTACTTTGTTGCATATGGTGGACATACTTGCATCAAATATATCAGAAATTAGAGATAAAAGATGCTTGAGAGTGTAATATAATGAAGTATGATTGGTTGGATAGGGCTTGGAAAATGATGGACAGCTTTGAAGGGGGAGCATTATTTCTTGGCAAGCCTTCCTTTGGAGTTTTAGCCAGAGCAAACAATAATGGCTACAAATAAGGTTTTATATTTCTCATCGCAAATATCCACACCCAAATTTCTTGTCTATAGTCTGATAAGAACATAAGAAAGGGTGAGTTCTTGGGAAATAAACATTCTAAGATCAATATCAATTCTACGACTGATACCTTGGGAAGAGTTGGAGTTTATTGGGTGAGAGTGGAAACTGGGTGTGTATGGAACCTCCTTTGTTCATTTTTTGATAAGGAACTGATTGACGTGTCAATGTTTGATTTTCATGTATCTCCAAACATAGGGACTTAGATTTCATACTCAAATAATCCAATTTTAAATTATTTAAGTTTAACTGTGATGTGGAATTGTATTTTCACAATTTGGTTAGAAGTTCATTATCATTGTTGAACCTTAAGTTTTCTTTAACTCTTTTCACGCCATTTTAATAATTTTCCTTTCTTGAAACATATATGATCTATTGTAAATTTTATATTTTTGTTGAAGTACATGGATGAGAATTGTGTATTTCTATCTTTGATTCCAGTTAAAATTAGCAAAATTATTTTCTTAGTTAAAGTAGAATTTCATGATTTGTTCTACTTCACATTATTTTTTAAGAAAGGTTTTTAATGAAATTATTTTTTATAACATATTTAGAAATATAAAAAATACATTCACTTAATTAGAAGTTTCAAATTGAAAATATATTTTTATTTGTTAAACATTCAATTGTTTCAATTTCTTTTAAAAAAAAACATTTTGAACAAAACTTTAATACTTATACAAAATTATTACAAATTATCTTTCAAATCTTGTTGATTTATTTCTTTTTAATTGATACATTTAATAATAGAAAAACGAAGCTTGTTCTTTTTAGCCCCTCTTCCTTAAACAAGGAAGGCTGATTTTTCTTGTTATTCTTGACCCAAAATTATCCATTTATATCTGTTTACCATTTTATTTTTCAATAAAATGGTTCTTTAAAAAAACTCTGGAATTTTACTTTATATTTTTGTGTTTTAGCCGTCTTGTCTAAGCGTGCGATATGTGTTGTCTTAGTATGACATATTGGTTTTGACATGCTTGTTGCGAGGCGTTTTTCTTTTGTCTAGGTGATTGAGCAGCCCGGGAAATGGGTCCCGGTCGACGAGGCGTGAGTGAATCATGGTAATGTCCGATATGTTGTAGAACTTGAGTCATGTGTATTCTAGTCATCATAGAATTATCAAATGTATAGGCTTTGAGCCAATTTATTATGCTATTAACTGGATGCCACATTATCCTCTAGAGTTTTTAGTGAATTTGATTGATGTTTCTATAAAATGTACTAGCGAATCAATCAAATTATTCTCCTTTAAAAAATAGAAAAACGAAAAAAATAGATTTAAATTAAAATGATTATAATGTCAAATTTTCCAATTAAATTTTCAATCCATTTCAGGTCATTTTTGAACATTTCAAATATTAACATACTATATGTTAATTTTCAAATTTAATAACTACATGGCTTGTTGGTCGAATTTTAGTGGTGTGTAGGAGTAATCAATGCGAGAATCGTATGTGATTTAGAATATTCAATTTAATTACTAAACTAATATACCAGTCAGATCTTACTTGTGGATTTGCGAGGAAAGTATACACAAACATGAATTTTAAAAACTATCCTCGAGGTGATGGAGCAGCGTGTGGGCACATGAATCACTAAGAAAGGATTTCTTTTCTCTAGCTATTCTCCAAAATTAATTCAAATTGCGATCTAGGGTTGTATTATCTTACTCTATTTATAGAATACAAACCCTAGAATACTTAATAACCATTTGGGCCTCCACACCTTATGGCCAAAGTCCATGTGTAAACCCATTTAATTAACAGCCTTGGACTTGCTTGTATAACAAAAATCCAACAATCTCCCACTTGCTATAAAACAAGTCCGGGTTCTTTCTTGTAAATTGTGATATCATGCTCCACCATTTATCCTGAGCTAGTTTGGAGATCCTACGGTTATCATTAATCAAGGCTCCTGATAATTGCCAAGCAATTATGTAATCCGGTGCTATTCCTTTAAAAGCCAGTGAACTCGAGATTAACAATATTAAATATTAGTATTATTTTCTCCAAAAATATCGTAATTAATTGATAAGATTTTATCAATCAATCCGTCAATCAATCAATTATTTATTCTCTTGATTTATCAGTTTCTCTAATGGATAAAATGCACTGACTAGTGACTTCATAACATCCAAGTACTGAAACGTATTAAGAGGATATTTCATACAAATTCCATATTGTTTATTTCATAAATACCAGCAATTAAATAATCTTGCTCCCAATCATCAAGATATTGGTCGTTCAAATAGACCTCACTTATTGACAACTCAAATAACAATAATCATTTAAATACCTATCTATAATAAACTCAGGATTTAGAGAAGAATAATAACGAAATATTGCTTGAGATTTATTCCCTTTTAAATTTAACTTTAAATAAATCTCACTTTGATCCTATCAATGCAAGCATAATTTACACGATATTTTATAATAACCAAGGCAGTTATTTCATAAAATATTGGTCTAGCGCGCCCAACTTTGTTTAATGACTATGATCTTATTCATTAGTGAGAACCTATGATCATTTCTTCTGTAGGCGTATTCATATGATCATATACTACAATTATCCAGGACCTTATCACTTAAAAATATCCGGTGTGCACAATAATATGAAGAAGTACCTCATATTGTATTAAAAATTAAACTCATAAAATATAATAACATCTTGTCTTGTTCACAAAAAACCTGAAATAAACTCCAGCTGCTTGCCTTAAATATCGCTTTGGTACATAACATAGCATACATGAGACTACCTACTACGAAGCAAGGTGTCCTCTCGTTCTTTGCGAGAGTTTTGGTGCTTTGCTCCTTAGAAAGATGAACTCCATTGCACGAAGGTAAGGATTCCTTCTTGGAATTTTCCATCTTGAACCTAGCTAGAATTTTATATATATATATATATATATATATATATATATATATATATATATATATATATATATATATATATATATATATATATATATATATATATATAAAGCTTGAGATAATGCCAACGCCTTATTCTTCCCGGTCTAAATAGAAGTTTGATTCCAAGAATATAGTTTTAAAGCTTCTCCCAAATCTTTCATATCAAATTGCTTTTGCAACCATCCTTTTACATTGATAACACCTCTATGTTGTTTAGTTAGTAAAATGTCATCTATGTAAAATTTAGGAAACTACTTTTGTACCTTGGATCGCTTTTGTAAACACAAGGTTCATCAGACTTTTCTCAAACAGTATAAAGTTATGAAGTAATCAAACCTAATGTTCCATGTTCTGGATGCTTTCTTTAGTCCATAAATGGACCTTTACGCTTACATACCATGTGTTCTTGCCCTCGCTATGAACCCTTCACAGTTTCTTTGCATGTAGATGTCCTTTCCTAAGCGCCATTTAAAAATGTTGTTTTGATCCATACGCCAAATCTCGTAATCTGAACTTTTAGCTCAGCTAAAATTCGGATGGATTTAAGCATGAATGCGGCGAAAGGTTTCTTCATAATAATCTATCCCTCTTTTGGGTATAACCTTTGCACAATCTAGCTTTAAAGGTTTCTACCTTTATCTGATGATCTTTTCTCTTGTAGATCACTTACACCTATAGGTTTTACCTTTGGTGCCTCTACAAAGACCAGGCTGAGTTAGAATATATGAACTCCGTCTCGCGGTCCATGGCTTTAAGCCACTCTTGTGCATCAACATCCTCCAGTGCTTCTTTGTAATTTACGGCATCCTCTTCGCTATCAATGGTTATAGCTTGGTACGATTCGCCCAACAAGAGATATCTTGATGGCTTGCGTGTCGTTTTCTCACTACGTCGAAGCTCCACTAGTTGTTGTGGTTCTACAAGAAGATCCTCTTGATCATTTTGAATTTGATTTTATGGTTGTTAAGTTTTCCCTTGTATATCTACACATTGTTACACTATTGGTTCCACTCGTGTTCACCTTGAGTATATTTTCATTTCCTCTGTTGAATACGCCTTTGGAAACAATGGCACAATAGATCCCGGAAATTCAGGTGGTTTAGGCGATTCTTGAGCTAAGTCGAAGCTCCGAAATTACCCCTTGCTCTTGGGCTTGAAATTGTTTACATGGTCTTCCTTGAAGAATTTTGCGTTAGTGCTCACTATAACTTTCTTCTCTGAGGAACTATAAAAAATTCCACCTCTCGTTCCTTTAGGGTATCAAATAAACAAACATACTTCAGTACGAGATTCCAACTTATATGGTTCCTTTCTCAAGACATGCGCCAGAGCACCCCAGATACGAATATGGTTTAAACTAGGCTTGCGCCCGTTCCACAATTCAGTGGGTGTCTTAGAAACTGACTTAGAAGGAATCAAGTTCAATAAGTATGTAGCAGTCTCTAAGGCAAATCCCCAAAACGATATAGGTAGAGATGAATAACTATTGCATCGATCTCCTGTCTGGAGGTTCTATTCTCGCTGCGCGCTCCATTTTTCTGAGGTGTTCCAGGGGCTGACAGTTGTGAAACTATCCCCTCTTGAGTTAAGTAAAACTTAAACTCTCCAAATAGGTATTCACCGCCTCGGTCAGATTGAAGTTGTTTGATATGAACACCTAATTGCTTTTCTACCTCAGCCTTATATTCTCGAAATTTATCAAAATTTTCAAACTTTTGGCGCATTAGGTAATCAAAACCATATCTTGAGTAGTCATTTGTAAAAGTGACAAAATACTCATAGCCACCTCTGGCTTGAACACGCATTGGGCCGCATACATCAGTATGCACCAATTCCAGCGGTTTGGTTGAACGATATCCTTTGGCCTTGAAGGGCCTCTTGGTCATTTGCCTTAATGAGATTCACACATTGGTATAGGTTCAAGTGCTAGAGATTTAAAATCCCACTTTTCACCAAACCATGTATCCTATTAGGATTAATGTGACTAATCACAAATGCGAAAGGTAAGTTTCATTTTGATACTTTCCTTTTCTTGGCAAAGAGTGATTATGTTCATTTTCAGCAATTCGATGGCATTTATAATCGCCCAGAATGAGGACTTAAAAAATAAATATTATTCATAAGATCACGGGATGGAAATAAAGAAGATTTACTTCTTATTATTGAAACCGAGAATTAAGCATCTTGTCAAGCGTGTTCAACTAAACAATTGACATAAACGAATTCCTCTTGAAATCGAGCAAATAAACAATCTTCTAAACATAAAGTCTATTATTCTCAAAAAATAAACAAGCGGTCCCTATAGCCTTTGAGAGGGTGGCTCTGTTCCCAAGTTTCAAGTATCTTTGTCCTTCTTCAATAGACGTGCTATGTGACCCTTTGCAAAAGAGTAACAAACATGATTAGGCGCTCGAATCAATGATCCATTTATAATTAAAATTCTCCACTAAACAAGCCTCAACATGAGTAAATCACCCGCATGGCTTTTGGTGGCCTTTGGGCAATTTGTTTCAGTGTCCTTTCTATCACACTTGAAGCACTTGCCTTTCGGCTATTCATTAGTCGATTTGTGCTTGGTATCCTTTGCCTTTTTCTTGTTCTTGTTTCCACCCTTAGGTTTCCTTTAGGTTTAACGAACCACTCAGTAAAATTGATATTGTAGCTCTTTGAGGCGTATTGCTCTCAAGCTCATGCATCAATTGAACTAGAGTCAGATCCATCTTATGCATATTATGAGGTGACTTTGAGGCCCAGTTGAAATGTTTAGGCAGTGATTGCAAGATGAGATCTATCTTCATCTCCTTTTAAAGTTTTGCCCCCATCACTTCCACTCGACTGATATGTGAAATCATTGCCAAACAATGATCCTTCACATGCCCACCAGTCATACATATGTTAATCAAATCAGTGATAGCAGCTTGTCTCTCAGAAGCAGTACTTTTAGCAAACATCCTTCAAAGTGCGGAGCATTTCTCTTTGCCTTTGTCGAAAGGTGTTATTCTTGCCTCAAATGACCCTAGCCTTGGCCAAAGAATATAACCGCCAAGGAAGTGAAGTGTTTGCATTCTCCCAAGTCACGTGTTCTATTTTTGTTATATCATTAGCACCAGCTTCCAGGATAGCTAGCTTAGGGGTATCCAGAACAAACTTGATTTTCTCATAATCCAGAACGATGTATAAGTTCGCTTTCCAATCTTCAAAGTTATTTCCATCCAATGGTTTTTGATTCAAAATCATAGCTAGATGGTTGAAAGATGCCATTTTCTGGAAAAAAAAAAAAGTATACATTGTGCACACTAATATTAACTCGTATATTATACAATAAACATATATTTAGTAAATCCAAAACAAAAATATATTTGTTGTTTATTGTAAACAATAATTTAGTTTCCATAATAAATGCTCCACGGTCGGCCCAGAGACATTTTATAACAAACTAAGCTGATCGTAAAATGAATAGTATCTAACTAAGTGGATCCCAAAAAAAAATTGGGGGGTCACTTACGGACTACTTACATCCCAATCTTCTTAGATATAACCTTCTAGATAATACTTTCATTTACAGTATTTGTTCATGGCTAATAATATTATTAGAGCCTCGTTGGATGTTAATAAAATTATCGTAGTTTTTAATCTTGTTTATTTTAAAAATTCTCTTAATCTCTAGAGTTGCCGGTAGTGGACCGATCAATCTGAGTAAGATTTTAAATTATTTAGGTCCAATCAATAAAACCGATCATGATGTCAGTAAATTCACATGACATTTATTATTTGGACCCACAAAAATTAAAAGTTTTCATAATTATATTTATCTAAATTTAAAAAAAAACAAAATTTTAATTATGCACATCTATATGATGCAAGATAATGGCACCACCTAGTCTATATGTCATATTTATCACAACTAAAAATATGTTACCAAATATAATTTAATCATCCATGAATAAAATAATATGTAGATAAATATAAAAGCTGATCATAGGTTTTCCTAAGAAAAAAAAACACACAAGCCCGATAACCTTAGGCTTGCTTGTTATTGTCAGTCTGACTTTGGTCCGGCCATCATTTGGGTTCAATTTACTGGGCCTTGGAGGCCCAAAAGATTGAAAGAAGTTTGAGTTGAACCCAAAACTCACAAACACACAACATGAAGCCTGCCGTCAAAGCCATCATGCGTCTTTGCTGCAGGCAAGCCACCCATAGACGCGGCGTCTGGAGGAGAAGTGCACGCAAAATCGTGGCGGGCCCTTTCCCGCGCGCTCTCACGCGGCGGCACGAGTGGAAGCGGCGTGAAGCCCGCCGCGCCTGTCGCTTGTGGGGCGTGAGGTGCGTCCTACGGTTCGACCTGAAATTTGTCCGGCCAGTGGGCGATCTCTTCCCTTCGCGGCACCTAACCCCGATGGCCGTTTGTCATTTGGATGTTTATGCCCTCCAGCGGCACTTGCAAAGCGATTTTCAGCGTGTGCATTTAATTCTCAATGGGGTTCTTCTTTATAACCGACACATTTCTTCATTGATCTTTAAAATTTTACAAAAATAATAAATACCTAATAAAGGGGTGTAGAATTCCTGAATGATGGAAAAAATAAATCAAGAAGGAAACCTAATCTTATGATTAGCCCCCTTGTTACAAGTGAGTGAAATACAGGAAAACTCTGTAGTTGGAAAGGCAGACCACAATTGATAACCATCCATAAACAAAAATCATATTAAACATGCAAAACATCACGAAAGAGATCAACAAATATAGAAAACCTATGGTACCATATTGCTAATCAAACACTAAAATACATGAAATTGACTGCGATCAGTGAAAAGAAAATTTAATCACACATGCTCGAATATAATTGTAGATGTCAGTGAAGCAAGATACACCACGAGAAAACTCTGTGGATTGAAGAATAGACACGGTATTGATAACCATCCACCAAACAAAAATCATATTAAACATGCAACCTCCCGAATCAACAAATATATAGAAAACCTAGATTGCCATATTGCTATTAAACACCAAAATACATGAAATTGTTTAATTCAATTGAAATTTAATGCACATGCTCGATACCAATTGTAGGAGTATTGTTGGAAGCAAGAATCATCTATGATTTAGAATATTTAATTTAATTACTAAACAAATATAACGATTAGTCTTGCCTCATGGATTTTTTTTAGATAAGTATGCGCACATAAGAGCATGAGATCTTTAAAGCTATTCTCAAGGTGATGGAGCAGCGTGTAAAACTGAATCACTAAGAAATGATCATTTCTTTTAAGCTGTTCTCAAACTAAATTAGATTCGCAGACTAAGGTTGTAATATCTCTTCTCTATTTATAAAGTACAAACCCTAAATGGTCAATAGCCATTTGGGCTCTACACCTTAGGGCTGAGTGCATGTGTGAACGTTTAGTGTTTTTAAACAACTTGGATTTGCTTGTATAGCAAAAATCCAACATTTATATGACCTACTCCTTCATTTTGAAACCAAAGTATCCTTACAACATAATCTTTATTTTTTCTTTTAAACAATTATCTAAATGCTCAGCAAAATTGTGGAGAAGACTCGCATCCACAATTGTTACCATAACAATTTTTTTCTTAACTACAATAAAATTAAACTCATCCAGTTTTAGAGGATCCTCCTATAGACAAAAGGGGCATTTAAGCCGATATAGAGTACATTCTAGCAACTTCTCATACTTTTATAACATAATATAAGAAAGTCCAGATTCTTTTGGAAGTCGGTGTTATGGGTAAAAATAAGTTTGCTTTTGAAACATATATTACTTTTAACTTTCTTTTACAAATTTATGTTAAGTCTAACCTCATCCATGCCACCTAAAATGTCACATAAGAGAGGGGAGAGCATGATAAAAAAAAGTTTGTTGATAAAATCATAATTAGGAATTCCAGTTCCAGTTTTTCATTTTTTATATTAAAGCCGTAATTAAGAATTACGATTTAGTTTTTGTATTAAACCCCGTAGTTGCATAAAATAAACATGTATCAAAATCGTTAATAAATCACTTGGTTGAATACAAGGAAAAGGGGATTTTTGTCATTTCAAAAGAAGGTTCCACAACTCTCTTGAATCATAGCAGAATTAACATAGCCTAATTCTACATTTTCATTTATTATTATTATTTATAAAAGGTTATTAACTTATACCAGAAAAAATATAATTTAAAACTGTCTATTTATTTACCTAAAATGAAAGCAAAAATTCACAGTAAATAAACATTTATCAAAATTCTAAAAAAAAATCGGTAAGTATGAAATAAAATTGGGTATTTTCGTAAAAAAGGGTATGTAGATTTCATAAAAAATAAAAATAAAAAGCAATTGTGAGCAAAACAAAACAAGGAAAAGGGTATTTTCGTCATTTCTGGAAAGTTCAACAGCTCTTCGGGACCGGTGCAGAATGAACAAAGAGTCGAACTCCCAATTCTCTTCTCTTTCTTCTTCGTTCTTTCCAGAACCTTCCTCCGTTACCTATAAAAAGTAAAAACCTAGATCACCATCTCCAATTTCATCCAACATTGAATCTCTTCTACATTTGGAGAACTTTTCGGATTTTTAAAATTGTTCCTGAGAATAATTCTTTTTCTTAACTATAATTATTAGTTTATGATTCGAATTTAGTTTGGTTTTATGTGATTCGTTTTAGTTATAAAAATTCATTTAAGATTAGTTTTGAACATTTTAAATATTAATATACTTTATATTAATTTTCAAAATTTGATACTTTATATGGCTTGTGGATGGTATTGGTAGTTATATGACCCTCTTGCATTTTTATTTTAAACGATTATACATGTAGGTGGAGGAGACTCGTGTTACTTAAATTCTTATATAGAATTTAACGCTATAATGAAACTTGATGGAAAAATTGTAGGAGTATATTTGGTTCCGGATTTTTAAAATTGTTCTTGAGAACAATTTTTTTTTTTAACTATAATTGTTGATTTGTGATCTGAATTTCGTTTTGGGTTTATGTCTGATCCGATGGCCCATAATGCGACTTTTGTAAAAAGAAAATATTGAAAAAAAAAAAAAAGATATGTTGTGATATGGATCTTTCTGTTTGGATATTTTCGTAATATTAATATAGTATGATTTATTCTCTATTCCAATATATTTTGTAATCATTCTCAGATTCATAATGAAGTTTATCTTTTATTGATGAATTTTTTTTTTTTGTGAGGATTTCATGTGAATTTTGTGTTTTTCTTTGTTTTCATATTTTATAATTGTGCCGTCGTTTAACAATAAAGTCAAGCTCATCCATAAGGGATCCTACGGACAAAGGGCCATTAAGTTAGAAAACATTCCAACAACTTCCCATATGGTTATAAAAGCTTCCAATACCTATAGATCCTTCTAGAAGTTGGAGTTATATGGATCAAAATAGACTTGGTTTTGAATAATATATTAATTTTAGTTTTTTCTACAAACTTATATTAAATTTAGTTTTCTCTTTGCCACATAAAAGAGAGGAGAGAGCATGACAAAAAAAATTTGTTGATAATTACGGTTTAATTTTTGTATTAAAGATGTAGTTGAAAATTACGATTTTATTTTTTGTATTAAAGTTATAAATATGAACTACGATTTCAGTTTTTGTACTAAAACTATAATTACATAAAATAAACATATATCAAAGTTGCTAATAAATAAATCACTCGATAAGTTTGTGGGAATAAACATCTATAAAAAAGCAATTTTTTAACGAAAGGGTATTATTTACAAAAAGTTATTAACTTATACCAAAAAAATTGTTTATATATACAATTTAATTGGTATAGATTCGAATATTAAAATATAGGATGCATTAAATAAGAGGATCTTCAGAGCTGATTTATTATATTATAAAAATGTCTTAGTTATCAAAAAAGCTCCTTATACTAAAATATATTTTTAAACTGTCTATTTATTTCATGAAGTAGAAAATAAAAATTCTCAGTAAATAAACATTTATCAAAATTCTAAAAAAAAAGGGTAGGATTTGAAATTAAAACAAAAAAGGGAATTATTTTCATCATTTCTAGAAAGTTCCACAGCTCTCCGGAACCAGTGTAGAATGAACAAACATAATCGAAGTCCCAATTCTCTCCTCTTTTTTCTTCGTTCTTTCCAGAACCTTCCTCGGTTTCCTATAAAAAGTAAAAGCCCAGACCACCATCTCTAATTTTATCCAACATTGAATCTCTTCTACATTCGCACAGTTATAAGTTAATATCAATCTCCACCAGCAATTCTCTGAAATCGACATGGATTTGAGGATA
The DNA here is from genome assembly GCA_016808115.1 of Tetrastigma voinierianum. Lineage (NCBI taxonomy): Eukaryota > Viridiplantae > Streptophyta > Magnoliopsida > Vitales > Vitaceae > Tetrastigma > Tetrastigma voinierianum. The sequence continues at coordinate 770,729 of JAEQBH010000055.1, forward strand.
TTGGCCTTCGATTCCCCACTCTTTTCCGTCCTGCAACACCTGCCGGCCGCCGGCGACAGCTCCGACAAGTCCGTCAGCTGCCCCCTCCCGCTCCTACGCCCGCGACGCCAAGGCGATGGCGGCGACAGCGCGGCGGACGTCAAAAGTCCCCAATTCGCATACGCCTTCATCGTCGACATGCCGGGGTGAAGTCCGGCGACATCAAGGTCCAGGTGGAGGACGACAATGTTGTAGTGATCAGCGGAGGAAGCGGGAGGAGGAGAAGGAAGGCGCCAGAAATACGTGAGAATGGAGCGGGAAGGTCGGAAGTTCATGAGGAAGTTCGCGTTGCCGGAGAATGCGAATGCCGATAAGATATCGGCGGTTTGTCAAGACAGGTGTTGACGGTGACCGTCGGCCTACCGCAGGAGCCGAAAAGCCGATGGCATTGAGGTCAAATTGCTTGATCCAATCTTCATGATTTCCGGCGGGTATTTCAGCGAATCAGTCAGCCTGTTAGATCGGTTTAGTGTGAAATTTATTAGGTTCATTGGTTTTTCTGTATAGAATTGCGAACCCTTTTGTTACCGAGTATGAATTGTAAGCCTTTCAGTTCTTCTCTGTTTTTCTTCTATCATGCGTCCTCCTGTAAGAACCGATCTTCCTAAGCCTGAAATTTTAATGGTATTTTTATTTTATTTTTTTTGGATATAAGCGTGATTGGAGAAATGGGGAAGAGAGAGTGATTTATCAAATGAGGAAATCAGCAATGTTAGTGAAGCGTAATCTATTAATGATATGACAAATGACGCAGCTCTACCACTATAAACAATAACGAAAAGGATATTAAATCCTGAGAGGTGCTATAAATCAATTTTAAAAATCTATACTTTAATTGATAAAATTTTGTATCTCATTGAGATTAAAATTTATATTCTAATTATTTAAAAATAAGGTTTCTTTTTAGTAATTCACATATAGTATTTTTATTTTTCACACAACACAAATAATAAAAACGGGTAACCCTTTAAAAGGGATAAATTGAAAAAAAAATTTACAAATCTAATTTATTTTGTTAAAAAAAAAAGATAAAAATATACAATTTGGACATATTTACCCTTATAACCATAAAACACAAAACTTACACTCGTTTCCTCCATTTGCACCTTTTCTCTTTATTTTTTTATTATTTCTTTTCCACTTCTAGCTCTTTTCTTTTAGATTTGATCTTTAAATAGCAGCTTTTGTTACAATGATTAAGTCAAGATTTGATATCGAGTTTGTGATGTATGGTTAAGTTTAATAAATAAGCTATACATTTACAATCACGAACGTCATTCAAGTTTATTCGAATCTATTGCGATGGTTAAGTTCAAATTAAATAAATGATACGTAATAGCGCGACTTACTTTTCGTATTAAACGCGAGGTTAGAAGTTGACGTATAAGTTGTGTCAGAAACTTAGATTTGACATCTTTTAAGTTTGTTCAAATGTTAACTTAATGATGGTTAAGTCTAACATGTATATAAATTGTGAAGCTTAGGCTTGCAGCCGCGAGTTTGTTCGAATGCTAAGCTTGTAAAGGTAAATTCAATATCGATAAAATGTATTAAAATTTGAACAGTACCCAGGATTTATTGAGTGTCTCGGCAGCGATATGAGCTTGGAAGCGGAAGAGTTTGAATTTGGGGATTGAATTACTTCTTTTTCATAGCATATTCGATATAAGTTCTTATTCTTGAACTTTAGATCCTTTTAAAAGAAGAAGAACAGGAACAAGGATTAAGCAGGTGAAGAGAAATTGCTAAGATTCTTTAAGTGATAAATGAAGAAATCGAGAACTTAAATTCGTAATTTTGAAGGTTTTGAAGGGAGAAAACTTGAATGAATGAAAAGCTAGAAAAAAACAAGAGATAAATACTGAATTTGAGGAAGGTGTGGAAAGACACATTGAGGGGTAATTTTGCCTAAGTTGATATATTTTAAAGTTATAAAAGTAAGTGGTTAGATTTGCAAATAACTTTTATTTTTGTTCATTTTAAACAAATTCCTTTAATAAAAAATAATAAAAAGTTGTTTTCTTAAAAATGTCATCTTTTTATTTTTTAAGAAAACCTTTTTTAAGAAAAGTTGATAGCTAATTTTATCAATTTTATTTTATATTAAAAAATATAATGCTAAAACCCTTAATTAGAAAAGAAGTAATATTGTTTTTCACATAATTAAACTGTTTAAGTAATTTTATTATTATCGATGAAATCGATTTCGGTGATTAAAGGGTTGGACAGTCAGCGAGAAAAGTATCCAAGTTTGATACCAATATGAAAAAAAAATATTACAATATGATAAGTGAATAAATGTCAAAAAATATCTGATAATATAACTGAGAAAAGTTGAAACTCATTTTATTTTAATTTTTTGACATCATCATTGTAATTAATTCTTAATTAAAAAGATGATTAGCAGTAGTATTTTTAGTATATATTATTTGACAAAATGACTTTCATAACATTTACCTATCACGTTGTTTGAATTAATCATTCAAATTCCTTAAAATATATTTTCAAAACCTAATTTTTTATTTAACAGCTCAAACATTAGAAATTGTTTTTATTGCTAAATTAAAGCTTAAAATTCTCCTCTGAAAAAAAGCTTAAATTAAAGTCTGATAATTCTAGAAAATACTTTTAACATAAAAGTTTTTAAGCCAATAAGACATAACTCAGAGTTTTGACATAAAAGAGGAAGAGTCTGAGGTTCAGGTCCAATATGGATTAATTTGTGAGGAATAAATTAAATATAAAAAAAAAAAATAAAAGTTTTAAATATAATATATTAAATCATTAATAATTAATAAATTCAGTAAATAGCTTTTAATATATCTATTCACTAGTTATATTACAACAGTAAACATCACTTTTAACAAAAAAAATGACAAAAATAATTATCTTAAAAATATTTTTAGAGAAAATTTCCAACAAAATCACGTTAATAAGAATTCTATATGAAAGAAAAGGCAAAAGGGCATTTTAGTCATTTAAAGAAAATTCCATCCTTCTGGAACCGCTGAAGAAAAATCAGAACCTCTCCCAATTCCTCCTTCAGAACCTTCCTCTACTTCCTAGCTATCTCCTATCAAAACCATCATATGCAGATATTCCTTAAATCGTCAGAAAACGCTCTTCTACTAAGTTCTCTAATTCTTATAGTTTGAAGATGATGGCCTTCGACGCTCCACTCTTCTCAGCCCTCCAACACATGCTCGACGCCGCCGTCGCCGACGACTCCGACAAGTCCGTCAGCGCCCCCACCCGCACATACGTCCGCGACGCCAAGGCCATGGCTGCGACGCCAACGGTTCGTGATGGGTATCCAATTTCCTACGCCTTCATGCGTCGACATGCCGGGGCTGAAGTCGGCGACATCAAGGTGGAGTGGAGGACGACAATGTGCTGGTGATCAGCGGGAAAGGAGGCGCGAGGGGAGGAGAAGAAGGCGCCATGAAAATGCCCGAGGATGGAGAGGAGGGTCAGGAGGATTTATGAGGAAGTTTGTGCTGCCGGAGGAATGCAGGAACACCAGAATGAATCTCCTGCGGTTTGTCAAGACGGAGTGTTGACGGTGACCGTTGAGAAGCTGCCGCCGCCGGAGCCTAAGAAGCCTAAGACCATTGAGGTGAAAATCGCCTAAGATGTTTGGGATTTTGGGAAGGCTTTTTTTGGGGAGGGGTTGTGTTGGGTTGTGGTTTGTTTATGGTGATGGGTTAAATTCAAGTATGAATCCTGGTTGTGTCGTGCGTGCTTTCTTGTGTGAGGTTTTCTCTATCAAAGCATGAATGTAGTCTCAGTCTCGACTACAATATCAATGAAGTGTCTTTGCTTATAAATGATAGACATTGTTTCTCTTCAAAAGCAGAAGACACTAAAAGGAAACTGAATCAACAACAGGAAACAGATAGATTAGGGATTTTCTAAACAAAGAAAGCATTTATAGTCTGGAGTTTTTAGTTGTTGGAAGTCATGATCTCATATGAGGACGTATCAACAATTTGGACAACTAGTGTAAAGGAAATGGCATCACACATTTAGAATGGTTCATAATCATATTTCTTTACCAGGTTTCACCTGGATTGACTGTTCAAGCTTCTGGTACATGTGCTCTTTTTGACGAAGCAGAGCAATGAAGAAGCCCTCTTTGTCCCTCGACGGATTTGTTCGAACAGATGTTTAACGAAGTTTATGAAAAAAAAGAGCAATAGTTGTTAATGAATCTGTGATTATGTTAATTTGAAGACAGTATCTTGCTAAAAGATTACTTAAAGCCATGAGGAAGGCGAAGGAGGAGTCTTTGAGCCAATCCGTCCCACATCCTCTTTCTTGCAATTAAAAAAGTTTCAATCCCTTTGTAGTGAGTAATTACCCTTTAATAGGTCATCACGGTGGCGAGAGTGTGAGTTGTCACTTCAATGAGGTTGGAGATCGTTATGTGACAGATTCGTATAACGCTCCGAGTATGGGTAGGTGGTTGTGAGCTCCCATGTGGCAGTGTTACGTGTTAGAGTGAGTGATTATGATTCTGACTCCTATATGTAGATCATATCAAGCATGTCGCCTCGGCTAATCTTCAAACCCATCTAGGTCCTCATGAAGCTTTTTGGGTGAAGTCCTTTGTTTCACATCGTTCTCTTTATCTTCATGCCCGAGCTGGTTGTCCGAGGTAGCTCACTTGCCTTTTCCCTAGGTGGTCTCATCTTCATTCTGGTAGCATCCGCCACTTTTATCCTTCTGCTCGAGGGCTCGAAATGCTTAGCAATTGGGTTAGGTCCGGATCATGCGTACTCAATCAGGTCTAAGCCTAGCTCCCAATAAACGCTAACTGTATGGCACGTGTCCTGGGACTTATCCCACTCCACTAGTCCCCATAACATTGTTTCAAGCCATTATAGTTGAAATGACACTAAACTATTTGATCGTGGCTAAAGGGCCAAGTGCGCGACATCTCTTGGAAAACATCTCAGGGAGGCACGGCGAGAATTCACATTTTACTGAGAGATCGGGCTATCCCGGGGCCAACCGCTAGGCATCATATCATGGAGAACATTTCTAAGGGAATTGCTTTCGGTATTGGGCTGCTTAGTATGAGTCATCTCGAGGCCTCCGAGCACATGGCTTATCTCATGGAAACATCTCGAGAATTCGCTCGATCTTGCGGGTTCATCTCGTGGAGAACATCTCGAGGGCGCCGCCTAAGTCTTTGGGCTTATCTCATGAAAAACATCTCAAAGGAGTTACGAATATCGGACTCGTCCATGGAGAACATCTCGAGAGGTTGCGTGCGAACTCGTCTCATGGAGAACATCTCAATGAGATTGTCCGAGTACTAGGCTCATCCCATTGAGCATCTCAAGGAAGCTGCCCGAGTACTAGGCTCATCTCATGGAGATCATCTCGAGGTTGCCCGAGTACTAGGCTCATCTCATGGAGAACATCTCAAGGAGGTTGCCCGAGTATTGGGCTCATCTCAAGGAGTACATCTCAAGGAGGTTGCCCGAGTACTAGGCTCATCTCATGGAGAACATCTTAAGGAGGTCTCTCGAATACCAGGCTAAGTGATGGAAGTTTACAACAGAGCTACTACACAAAAACTTTCATTTAACATCCCTACAACGTAAATATTTATTTTACATCGCAATTAAATCTATTGGAAATACTTTTTTAGATATAGAGAGTTCAGGCCAAGGCTCATCCCAGCCCCCTTGGTATTGTATTCTATGTGTGCCTTTAAGCAAATCATCGGCGATAACATAGGGTCCTTCCCAATTTGGTTGGAATTTCCCTTCTTCGAAGTTTTGTCGAAGGATGAGCTCACCTTTGTTAAACGCCCTGGGCTTGACAAGCCTTTATACCTACCAAGCGGCTTGGTACTAGTACTCAGCCATTCGAATGGAGACTCGTTCCCTTTTTTCCTCAAGCTCCTCTAGAGCCTGTAGGAGTTTGATAAGGTTGTTGGAGTGGAGTAAGTCTAGTCGGTCCGATCGATTGTCAGGTACCTCGTATGAGCCGGGAGCTTATGGTGTCTCCTATTGGTTGCCTTGGAGTTGTTAGCCCGATGGGTTATTATTAACAAATCACCCATTTTCCTTTTATGTGGTTAAGCGCTTTAGTACCGAGCGATTGTTTCGTGTCTGACCTCGGCCTGCCCATTTGATTAGGGATACCGAGGTGATGACTAGACATTCTTGATCCCGTACTCGATACAAAATTTCTGAAACGCCTTGCTGATGAACTATGGCCCATTGTCTAAGACCAACGAATTAGGAACCCCAAACCTACACACTATGTTCTTTTACCTGAGCTTAATGAGATGTGTTTCATGACCTACGCATAAGCCTCGACCCTCTACCCACTTGGTAAGATCTCGATGCAACCAAACGCTGAACTTATTGGCCGTGGCTAAGGTAGGGTCTCGTAATATCTATCCCTATATGAAAGGCCGGGCGTAGGCGGAACAGTGCTGGATTTGGTTTATCGTTGTTGTTTAAGAACACAGCACATCACGCCATACTGCAACTCAATAGGACTCTACTCGTGTTTGGCGATGAAGCCAACCATACACGTTATATTGTTATGCAGAATGTGTATTCAACATACTCAAATGAACTTTATCAGCGACCTTTATCGACCTCTCAGGTGGGGAAGAAAATATATAAATAGATAGAGCGAACGCTCGCCTGACTTGTTCTGTAGAGAGTAATATTGGTGCTGGTTGCTTTGTAATAAACCGACTGGATTCTCAGCGGTGTTCCCATGCGACGAATCTCTCGATCAAACGTCATCGAAATTGATCGAACCTCTTTGATCTCTTCATGATGTATATGACGGTTGAGTCATATGCCCTCTGGCATGCCAATTTGCGTAATTATAAGTCGTAATATCTGTTGTTTGTCTGGACATATGCTGATATTAATGAAATATGGGCTTTCTCATTGGATATTATTCCATTCTTACCGCTTCCTTCGTAAATTTTACGGTTGATCTTACAAGTCTTGCTATTAAGTCTTCCGCTGCGTTCATTATGACGTTGCCTCGTATTAAACTTCATTGTTGGCTATCGCGATTTGATGCAATAAACGTAATTTGTCGAATGACGAATTATCCACGATGCCTCCTCTGCGAGCTGGATGACCCATCGATTTCCGTGCCACTTTTCGTTATCCACACTCCACCTTTAACCGACCTCTCACGATGAAGTCGGCCAGCTGCCCCTTGATAGCGGTTATGGGTCGATACTCTGTCAAACTATTTCGATTCCACCACTGCTTTAGTAGTCTCTAGACGTGTCAGTTTGTGGATTATGGCTACGTCACGTAAGCTCAAGTGACTGCTATGGTGTGAGCCTGAAAATATGGCTGGAGTTTCTTTGCTACCATTATGAGAGCTAGTGCCAATTACTCAAAATCTGAGTACATGACTTCGACTTTGGAGAGCACTTTGCTGACAAAATAAACTGGCCTTTGCCTCTTTTTTGAATCCAACCTTACTAGAGCGGCGCTGACTGCACTCCCCAAGAAAGACAAGTATATGGGTTCTTCGCCGACGACTAGGAGGTGACAAGGGAAGCAATATATTCCTTTATGGTCAGAAAGGCCTCGTGCGCTGACCTGACCCTTTGCATTGGTAAACCGATACCTTGAAGAAAGGCTGCAAGCGGTTCAGTATCGCGAGATAAACATGTTCGGGGTTGCGATGCTTTCGTTGAGATTGTATCTCGCTCTTGATGGTCGAGGCTTCATTTGACAAATAGCTCGGATCGCCACGGTACTGTCGATCCCTCTTTGTTGCGACTAGAAGCCTAATAAATTTCTGAAACTACCCAAACACCCCATTTATCAAGTTCATTCGCAATCGATCTTTATTAAATAAGGTGAATGCTTCCTTCAAATTATTTAGGTGATCCCTTCGGGCTTTAGACTTTACCAGGATGTCATCGATATGTCCTTCCATTGTCTTTCCTAACGAGGTTCAAAAACTCGAGACATCATGTGCTGATAGGTTCTTTTCATACTTCCCAACTATCATTAATCACATATCAATCTACATATACTTTATGGTGTTTTAACGACTCTAATTCTTAAAATTTTAATAATCTTATGGCTCTTGGAAGGCATTTAAAGCAAGAGAAGTACAAAGAGCTCCAAAAAGATAGAATTTTAGGTTAATACCATGACCTCCCATGGCTTTAAACTTGATATATATATATGGATTGGACACTTCTCAATCTTTCCAACGAGTCCAAGATCACCAAATTCAGAGTTTGAACCAAAGATATGGCCTCGTGAAGTCGATAAAGGATTTTCCAAGCACCACATGCAGCACCCCTCAACGTTTGTACATTTTCAGTCTACCTAATGGACTCCAATGACTCCAAGATTAATATTGATAGATTCTACTCTTTCTTAGCTTTCTAGAGAAACAAAAATCATTGCATTTAGAGGTCGGATGAGAAAGTTATGATCATTTGAAGTCAGAAGGTGTTTGTCACAGCAAAGCCATTGTATCTTTGTGAGGCCTTCACCGGCGGAGCAGAGCCATGCAAGGAAAGTTCCACTGGTTCAGGCGAAAGAACGTCGAACCTGCAAAAATGAGCCATTTTGGCGATTTTGCCCTTTTAAAGGCCCGTTCCATTCACCTATAAATATATGTTTCTGGGCCGTTAGAGGTTGGGATTTTTGGAGGAACACCTCTTAGGGTTTCTCCTTCCTCCTTTCTTCTTGAGCCATTTTTAAGATTTTAGTTTTTGTTCATTTCCACTTTGTTTTGGAGCTGATATTGAAGATCTAGCTCATTAGAGGAGCTATTATAGCGACGGTGTAGAGTTAGGGACAAATTTCACCTTCCATTTGTTTTGTATCTCTAAACTCTACTCTAGTTGTAAATCTTTCATTAAGCCATTCTATGCTGTAATGAAGGCCTTCGCGACGAACGAGCCATCTGAACAAGAGAGCTCTTTGGTTCGTAGAAATGAAAGTTCATCAAGACCTTACAAAAATGAGCCATTTGACGATTTTAGCCCTTTAAGGCCCATTTTCCATTTGCCTATAAATATATGTTTCATAGACTTCGTTAGGGTTAGGATTTTTGGGATAGGGAACACCCTCTTAGGGTTTCTCCTTCCTCCTTTCTTCTTAAGCCATTTTTAAGATTTTAGTTTTTGTTCATTTCCATTTTGTTTTGGAGCTGATATTGAAGATCTAGCTCATTAGAGGAGCTATTATATCGGTGGTGTAGAGTTAGGGACGAATTTCACCTTCCATTTGTTTTGTATCTCTAAACTCTACTCTAGTTGTAAATCTTTCATTATTATATTTATCTTAAATATGATTTTGTTGGATTCTAACTTAGTTTGCCAATAGGAAGTAGCTAAGCATCCTCCTACCAGGTTGATTGTAGTATGGGCTCTATATTTTTAGAATGGTTTTGTGAATTCATGCATGTGGGTGTTAGTTGGTGTAGTTCTTAGGAATATTACAGTTTAACTAATTAATCCATCTTTGTGAGAGTTAGGTCTTTGATCTATAATAGAACATCCTTGGTAGCTTGGATTCGCCTAAAATATGGTCCCAAGTTTCTTAAGGTGTGAATTAGTTAATTGACATACTAATTAACCTAATCAAAGAAGTCTAGGAAATTAGGAATGTCTAGTACTAGATGGATTTTATTAGGTGTAGCACCATCTGGGAATTATGTGAGGATCGTATGGACCGAGAGGTGATTGACCCGAACATAGTCCGGGTAGTTCTATTGTATGGACTGAGAGGTGACCAATAGGATTCTCGAGGAAAGAACTGCCTTAGAAAAGTATCACATTAATGACCTAGATGGACCGAAAAGAGAATAGGGAGTTGGTGTGAGAAATTGAGGGGAGGCATGAAAGTGAAAACCTTATATCGGATTCCTTGGACATGCGTAAGTGTACGTTCACTTAATCAATGCTTAATGAATATAAACCATAAGTAAATCAATAGAGCGATCAACCTGGGAATGTTCCTTGAGTTTTATCTCCAATATCACTTCATTCCTTGTGAGTGGACATTGATTATATCCTACTTTGTTTTATTTTGTTTTGTTTTTAAATCCTTGTTCCACCTACCCTATAGTCGCTCAAATAGTGAACGACTTTAGTAGCCGGGGTACTCAATCCTCGCTAAAACCACACCATCCTTGTGGAATCGATATCTGGACTTTTTAGTCCACCATATTCCTTAAATGGGCCGTGTGCTTGCAAAAATGGCTAATAATTTTTTTGGTGCCCGTTCAGAGAAGAAATCACGATTTGGTTTGGATTGATATTTTGGCAAGAAAAGTTTGCTAATTTGAGCAAATTTTCTTTTCTTTGCTTGTTTTTATTGTTTCTTATTTGAATTTTGTATACTTCATTTTTCTTTTATTTTGTATTTTTTTTTACATGGTGCTAAGCATAATGTCGAACGAGGAGATGAATGAACTCTTCTACTCCCTCTAACAAGAATATTTTTTTTCGAGTAGCCCAAATAGCACCAACATGGGAAGAAATCGTCGTAAGACAAGCACAAACCTTCACAAGTCAACAAGCTTATAATTTTGAGGGGTGAATTCTTTCAACAATGTGGGTTACATCTCTCGACCCCTGGCCCATATGTCGAGAAAGCTACAATCATGCGGGTTGGGGACGCATAACAGCCTCTCCTATGGGCATCAGTGTTCAACCACAAGAAGGTTCAAGTTCCTATTATCAGAGCAGTCGACAACCATCTAATGAAGAGTTATTCCTTGCATTTAAAAAAAGAAAGTAAGAGGGATAATGAGGCTCTAAAAATGTGGTTGCCAATTATGGAAACCAAGATGGGCGCCAACATGATAGCAGACATAGGCTGTTTTGAAAAATATCAATAGAGAAATGTATGCTATCATGGAAGAAACGGCAAGACAAGTAGATGGTGGAAAAACTTGAAAAGGAACAATCTTCAAGGCACCTCCAAGCAACACAAAGAATGATGACATACGGAAGTGAAAGCATACCTTTAAGCGTTGAACATGAATTTCGAACCCGACTTTGGATGAGGACAGAATCCTGATAAATATGACAAAATGTGCTGTGATTCTTGGGGAGAATTGCTAGTCGGAGCATTTATTTGAGAAGAAGGAGCTTGCTATTGATGAAGAGCCATCATTGAAAGAGAAACAAGTTGAAAAGCAACATCCCGAGCTTATAATGGAAAATTTCTTAGTTGGAGTTGAAGATTTCTATTTCCCCCATAGAATCTTTGACTTTTGGCATGGAAGAGGACCAACAAGTTTCATTTATAGAAAGACCTTCCATTGCCAAAAGTCAAAGTGAATGACGAACATTGGGAGTAACCTCCTTGTTGGTGAGGAGAAAATGAAGTTTGACATCCATCAAAGAAAACCACTAACAGATGAAGAAATGAGGGAGTGCAAGAAGATAGAGAGTTCACTTACGCTCATTGAGGAGCAATCACCTATGATCCTTCAAGACGACACTCTTGAAGGATATAAATTTGAAGTCAACTCTTTTCCCATCAAAGAGTTGGAATTTGAGCTTACATCACATATTCCAGAGGTGGAGGAAGTCAGCCTCACAAGCGATGGGGATGAAGAGAGTATTAGCCCTGATGGATGAAAGACGAAGATTAAGATTTGTTAGCTTAAATGTTCAGCTTAAATTTTATGGAAAAAAAAGCAATAGTTGTTAATGAATATGTGATTATGTTAATTGGAAGACAATATCTTGCTAAAACATTACTTACAGCCTTCAAAAACAGGGAGACCACGCCAAGGCCATTGAGGAAATGGTGTTGCAAGTTGAAAACAATGTGATGCTGCGAAGGGCATAACAGATTTTATTACGTCTTTGTTTTCAATTTGGTGGATGGAGCATGTGTTGTACACAACTCTCTCCATTGCTAGAATTGTAATAGAAGAGAACCTAGTAAGGGTATGTTTGGTTCTTTTTTTTTTAATATTCTCAAAAACAAACAGTACAAGGAAAACAGGGGGAGAACACGTTTTTATTTGAAAAATAGAGACAGCATAGAAAATACTAAATTTAAATAACAAGAATACTTTTCATAAGAGAACACCAAAATAGTTTTTTTTTTTTTTTTTTGTGTTTTAAATAACAAGAACCAAACAGGTTCTAATTCTTAGTGTTACGCTGTTGAAGTCCTCAAAATGTTGCTATTGAACATGATCAATAGAACACCTAATTTTATCTTATATGCACCATGGAACAAATTGAAAAGAGATTGCTCTTATAAAATCAAACATTGCATTTTGAATTTTGACATGAGGGCCAATGTCATCAAACAAATGTAGGAAGGTGACTACAAATACGTTTGTTTACGTTTTAAAACTATTTTTATTCAGAAAAATAAGGAAGCAGAAGAGAACATAAAACTACTTTGATTCCTAGTATTTTTGTGATGGAAAACAAGGAGAACACAGAAAACACTAAATTCAGAGAATAAGAACAGTTTTCAAATAACACCAAAATGGTGTTCTCTATGTTTTCAAAAACTGTTCTCAATATGGTTTCAAACATGAACCAACTTACCATCTTATGCGATAAAGCCCGACATGGTAGGTAGATGATAAAATTTCTAGATATGTGAACATTGGAGAGTGGAAATACAAGAGGAACAACAACGAAATGTCCACTAGAAAAATAGATACTTACAAGATAATGCATGTTCAAGCCTTCTTTTGCGGCCAGGCTTGTTCATTAACTCTATGCCTACAGCATACGTGGCATCCTGTAATAGTCGAGAAGGCAAAGAGAATGAATAAAACAAACAATTGTTTTAAATATAATTTTTTAATAAGTTATTTTAAATATCTGAATTAAATTTTATGTTAGGCATATTATTGATCTACATAGATTGAACATACCAAATATAATCAATAATAGGAGAGTCCTTTGTGGACATATATGTGTGTCTATATATTAATAAGAGTGCTGAAAAGGCGACGAAGGATAAAAGAAAACTCACCCCCTTACAAGAAGAAACCACAAAAAATATGTACAAACCTCACCCAAAATCAATTGGTGATCTCCTAATCAATACAAAAATGCATGAGAATTAGAGTAGGACCATCCTGAAAAAAAAACTTGGTCTCTGCCAGAAGATGTGCAAAAAATGTTTTAACTTTTGTAAATAAAAGACATTCTTGAAAACAATGTCATTCTAGTTCTCCCAGCAGCTAAAATGCACAATGGGCCTCTTCTCTCTCTCTCTCTGTCCCTTGATATATATATATATATATATATGAGGGTCATGGGACCATCCACAAAAAACAACTTGGTCTCCTACCAAAGAAGATGTGCAAAAAAATGTTTTGATTTTGTAAGGAAAAGACTTCGTTCTTGTAAACAATGTTATTCCTAGTTCTCCAAACCGCCTAAAAAATGCACAATGGGCCTCTTCTCTCTCTCTCTCTCTCTCTCCCTTGATATATATATATCCAAGAGGAGAGAGAAGAAGAAGAAAGGATATAATCAGAAAAAAATAATTTATGGATTAAGCTAAAAGTACCTACAGTATATGATGGGAGTTGATGATCTAGTCTCTCAGCAGTGGTTCCAGATCAGCGGGAAAGGTCACGAGGAATACCATGAACACAGTAGATTTTCATTTCATTAGACAAAGAATATAGTTTGACAAAAAACGGCACATGTCGAATAGGAGACAAGCCCCCATTTGTATAATAGCCATATGAGAACCTCAAACATCCATGGTTCTCTAAGCATTAACTGCGTATAGCGAGATCCATTGGATTCGACTTTAAAAAGTCGATTGCAAAACTTCTATGTCTATTAAATGTCAGGCCGGACTGTGATCATTGGTGATGTTCCATTGGTGATGAATCATGGAACTCATAAATCTCCTCTTATTCATGCAATGGCCTACAGGGGAAAGGAGAAGTGTTTACTACTGTAACGTGAAGTTGGGTTTGTCATCCTTCCATATTGCAACGAATAAGTTCACTTTTCTTATTCATGGACCCTTCTTGATGGATATGGACTAGACCTATTGGGATTGTGAGTGACCTGTGAAATATTACAACAAGTAATATTTGGGTGGCTTTTCCAATCCACTGTAAATGTTACCAATTGAGTGGCAAGGCCAATCCATAGGATAAAAAACAATTATGTGGCAATGCCAAACCTTCAAGAAATTAATCAATGGTTGGGTGGTTGTGCCAATCCACATAAATGTAAATAAGCAGTTTGGGAGGTTGAGCCAATCCACGTAATAAAAGAAGTAGATGGTGGCTAGCCAAGCCATCGAAATAAGTGGTGGATGGCTAAGCCAAATTACGGCCGAATAATAAGGGAAGATGATAATGACACCCGATGCCTTTGGTAAAACCCTTAAAATGCGAAACCTCACAGAGCAAATCCGAAAATAATCACCATAGAGATGAAACTGGTACAGATGTCACACACCGGGATATGTTCATAATCATCTCGGTTTTTTCTCTCAATCTTTCTGGCTTTGCGAGAAGTACTATGTTTCTTGTCACTTTCCCTAGTGTGATAACCCCGACTATTTCACACCAATCCTTTCAACTCTCTATGATTGAAAGAGATGAAGTCTCTAAACTCTTTCTAATCTCTTGGAATTCCCATTTAATTATGTTCTCGAGGCTTTATTTATAGGCAGGTTTTGATCCTTGGATGGATTTCATTGGATTTGAAATGATAATTTGATTAGCGAAAACAATGACGATTCTCATCTAAATCTGAATATAGGATATGAGGCATTAGTAGCAGCGGAGAAATCTTTCTCCTAAGGAAAAGGCTATTATTGCAGCAGCCATTAATGGGGCTGGACCCCAGAAATCTCTCTCTCCAAACTGATTCGTGCCACGGTAGGGTGATGCGGAATCAACAAAATTTATATCCTATATTCCTCCTCTTTATGTAGTCGAAACTCTTATGATATAGTGGTCCCAAGGTCGAAACGGGGATGGGTTCTTCGTCTGAATGATTTGGTGAAGTCAAAAATGGTGAATTTCAATTTTCAGGTTTGGTTAAAAGCAGTGAGGTTTTGGGTTTAAAAGCGAAAATAAAATGAAGAAAAATAAGAAAAGAACTCCTTGAAGTCTCGGAGCCCTTTGGGTTAGGGTTTTTTAAGACCTTAACATGTCACGGGTCTTTTTCCTCGCGTTGGGGAAGATGACATATAGTCATTTCGAACCGGATCATTTAGCTTTTTAAAGCTAAACCCTATGATTTTTCCTTTTGAAAAACACAACATTTGTGAGCATTAATGTTCGAAGAATGGCTTGATGCCTCCCGATCTACCTCACAGTGACAAATAGAAAGCAACTAATGAATCTCAGTGGATCTAGCAATAAGCATCCACTAGACCCTAATAGATTGCTAAATACTGATCAATGAAGGCATATCAAATGAGTTCCTAACCTAGAGTGTGAGAAATAGGAGTAAATAACCAAAAATGCGTGCGTTAAAAGCAGAGGACGTCGTACACCTCAAACCATTACTTGATGTAGATCCTCTTCAGGAGAAGAGGCCCCCAGCCAACCATCATACGAGTTATATCTCGGAGTGTTTAATAACCGAGAAAGGGAGAGAAAATGAGAGAAAAGCAAAAATGGGAGAAATGGAACCCTAACTTTATTTACAGCAAAAATCTGTCTCCCTCCACCGTGTATACAAATGGCTTATGTAGCCTTACAAACTAAGTGAAGTACCATCCAATCCAAACATAAGTGAATAAAACAAGGGTAGAAATGAGAAAAAACTAAAAATTGTGCAAAAACAAAAGTCTCATTAAATGCGGAGAGCAATTTGTAGGATGCACGATCTTTGGAGAGTTGTGTATAGTGCTCGCGAGAAGCTTTCTGTAGTGGTGTTTCTTCATTTTGCCCTTCTTTCCTTCGATCTTTGATTTGATGCTGAGTTTGACTGGGAGTCTTAGTGCGGATGAAGCTCTCAACAATTTTAAGGCATAATTAGCTCACAAAGCGCAAAAGATTGCCCGCAATCAGTCGATAAATAGTAGGGACCTTAATGTGAAAATCGGGTTAATTAGAATGATTAGTATACAAAAAGCACTCAAAACCTATAATAAATAGGGTTCAAAATAGCACTTTTTGGGCACTAATCACACCCTCCAACCTACACATTGCTAGTCCCTTAGCAATGAAAGAAAGAAAGAAAGAAAGAGCATAAGCGATAACAAATTATGTTACAAAAGGTTCGATTCAAAAGGTTGTGAAAGAAATAATGCCTAACCTAAGTAAAAATCATCAAAGCCTTGTCCAGCGCCATTTCGAGAGAATGAATGTCATACAAAATTGAGTGTCAAAACTTCTCGATGACTCAGCCGAAACTTCCACGAATTCTAAGTGTTTGTTTTATCGGCTCTCAACGATAAGCTGCTATTGCACTCTCCCCCGACCTAGCTACTACGACCTAGTATGCTAATCAACCTAAATAGATCCAGACCCACATCTTATTCCCACAATTCTTTTTGCGTTGTAGGGTGCAATCTTGAGAATGGAAACCTCACCAAAGTCCATGTAACGAGGGATCTCAGTGATCTGACGATTAAGAGCTTAGGCACCAAGTCATAGGATCTTTCGACCCTAAACTCTTGATTTCACCTCGGACTTGAATGATTCGAGACTCCAGCACCTACAACTTGCTAAAACTCCACCCCATCCACCCATGTAACAAACACTAAGTCGGTGACTCCCAACCGATGAAGGTTTAGGGCCAGGGCTTTAAAAACTTCGCCATATACCCCTCGGACGTGCCTGCCAGGGTTTGAGGCAAAGCGTTGCAAATTTTATTCTTTTTCTTTTCTTTTTCTCTTTTCTCTTTTTTTCAGTGCATTGGCCTTCTTTCACATGGTCCATATTTGATAAAAGGCCCGTCGATGAAACTAGAATTTAGGTTATCTTGGTAAAGGGAGGTTCTTGTGAGTTTTCGGCTATCATTGAAACCTAATGTGCTCTGTGTGTGGTTAGCTAAAGAGTGGAAGAAAAATGTAAAAATCAATAAGAGTCTTCATCATTCACTCAACCAAGCATGGAACCAATCTATCAATGGAGTGGCCAGTTTCAATTTTCAAACCCACCAGACTAAATGGCTCTGAAAATTTGGGTTTACCAAAACGGGTCTAAATTTTGAAAAAGTAAGCTGTATGGTATAACAGCTTTATAGCAAGGGGACCCAGCAAGTCACTGAACATCACAAAATGGGCTTGCACAAAATAATAACAAAACATAAATACAAAAACCACTTCCTTTGCTAACTCTCCCCTGACCCAGGCATCTCGGCGTCGAAATGAGGTTGGGATTGGAAAATTAGAGAAAGGAGGTATTACCTCCTTGATGAGATGTGATCATTGCTGGATAGGAGACCGCAGAAGCTTTCCATCGACACCTTATTCACTCCGTTTGGGCTTCAAATAAACAAGTTAGGAGAAGAAAAGAGAGGAAAAAAGTGACCAGTTGGAGAATTTTTAAAATTACACTTTCATAACAATCTCAAAAATGTTATTTCTAGCCATATTTGGATTCTACACTCTCTAAGCTTTCCACGGTACTAAGAAAGCCTAAAATAAGTTCGATGAAAAGTTATGGCGAAACAAAATTTGGAGGCAAAAGTGGGGCCCATAGCGAAAAATTTTTTATTGCTTTGGCAATGCTTGTGCTAGCGAAATTTTTTTGATTTTTTGATTTTTTTTTTTGAAAAATCAAATAAAATAATTAATAAATAAAAATAAAAATAAAATAATATAATAAAAATAAAAATAAAAATTTTAAGCTTTTATTTTTATTTTATTTTTTGAGAACAAAATTTTTTTTTGTTTTTTGTTTTTTTTTGAAATAAAATACATATATAAAATAAAAATAAAATAAAAATAAATTTTTTTTTGAAATAAAAATAATATATATAAAAATTAAACGTTTTTTTTTTAAATAATAAAAAAAGAACACTGCTGTACTTGTCCCCAGAATAAAAAGTTATTGTGATTTTTCGCTTAGCTAGCTAAATTTCACTACAGCTAAAATTTGTCAATTTTCGCCATGAGAGCAATTTTTTCATTTTACATATCAAATTTTCAAGCATGCTGCAAAATTCCTACATTCTTCTTTTTGTTTACTTTCATTCCGTAAGCCAAATTTGCATTGCTCAAAATTTGCACACAAACTCGCAAAATTAACACAAGAAAATTAACAATTATGAAAGGCACTAATTTTAAAAGATAATCTGAATCATCAATTAGATAAAACCTATGAAGAAAATTAACTAATCAAAATAAAATACATAAAGAAACAAAAGAAAATTAAAACAAAAGGGGGAGCGAAACGTTTGGTAGATTCAAAGCTCCAACTCCGAACGGCAGACTCAAACCAAACCCACGCGCATGGAAAACGCTCGTCATGTAGTGGCCACCCTGTAATGAAATACCAATTTCCAATGTCGGCAAACACAAGCGTGCTTGACGGGTGGCCTCAGGGTGGTTCTTGTGTGGATTGTAGTCATAGGCAGCAAGGCAAATGTTCAGGCCGGTGTCACGACAATGGGTCATTTGCGGGCTTTGGTAGTGAACCCGATGGGGCTCTTCCATTTCTTCCTTTCCATTACCCTCCCTACCAAGATCGGGAGGTTCCTTCTTCCCTTTTCCATGGCCCATATTTCACATAATCGTGGGGCACCCCTGTAGTTCCTCAGATATCTTCCGCTGGCTCCTCTTCTTTCACCTCCCGCAATTGAGCTTGTTCACCCACAATAGTGTCACGTGCCACCTTCCATCCTCTCGATGAACAAACTCCACGGGTGAGCTTTGAGATGGATTCCCAGAGGATGTCCACTCCTTGATCAATTTCAGCCGGAACCCATCCAATTTCTCGCCTGTAGTTTCATCGTATCGCTCTGATTGACCTGGACAAATAACGCCCCTATTATCCTTCTTATGAAATTGTCCAATTTGTTTGCTCAACGATGGCTTGCCTAACAGGATATGGTGGTGTGGTTGTCACTGAAGTTGAGGTAAAATGGCAATGTAGAGGCATGATGCTTGTGTCATTATGAGACAAAGACTCATATCCATTAGTCTTATATTCTCACAGACTCCATGTGGTTTGGATTTCTTCTACAAAGTTGCCGCGACGCTTATGAAGGTTCCCACAGTCCTCATTGTCATGTATGCTCTAGGTTACTTCCATAGGGTACTCACTCAGATTGTCTTTCCATTTAATGCTGAATTAAACCACTGAATCGCATCATTGTTTCGTAATTTTTAACCCATTGAAATGGATTCCCATAAAGAACAGTAAGTGCACACCAAACAAACGAAAAAATCCTCCAAAGAACTTTTCTTTTTTTTTTTTTTTTATGAAATGAAAATAAAATAAAAATGACAATGAAATATAAAGAAATTCACCAAAACTTGTGACGAGGATCACAAGTGTTCCACAAATTGTCAAATGCACTATAAAATTCATCCTCGGCCAACGCGCCATTTGATTCTGCGCCACTATAGGTGATGCGAATCAACAAAAATTTATATCCAGAGCCTCCCATCGTAGTCAAGCCACTGCGATAGGTCTGTGGCTCCAAATACGTGGGACGGGTTTTCTTCATACAAATGATTCGAGTGAAGTCAAAAAATGGTGAATTTCACTGATTTTCAGGTTTGGGTTAAAACAAGAGGTTGGGGTTTAAAACTAAAAATAAAATGAAGAAAATAAGAAAAGAACTTCTCAAGTCTCGTGCCACCGGTTAGGTTTTAGTAACCAATATGTCCTCGGGTCTTTTTTTCCTCTTCGCTACTGGGAAGATGACATATAGTCATTTCCAACGGGATCTCATTTAGCTTTTAAAAACTAAATTCATGATTTTTCCTTTTGAAAACAACATTTATCGAGCATTAATGTTCTTAAAATGAAAACGTGCCTCCCGATTTCCACTGGGCAAAGATGCCAGAAAGCAACCAATGAATCTCGTGATCTAGCACAAGCATCCACCAACCCAAAAGATTGCTAAACACGATCAATGAAGGCATATCAAATTCCAACCTAGAGTGAGAAATAGAAAACATAACAACAACCAAAATGCGTATGTTAAAAAACAGAGACCGTATGCTACCCTCCAAACTGCTACTCCAAGAGTCATCCTTCAAGGAAGAAGAGGCTTCCAGCCAACCATCCTCCAGTTGTCATCCTCTAGGAGTGTTTGGCAGCGAGAAAGGGAGAGAAAATGAGAGAAAAGCAAAAACCGAGAAATGGAACCCTAACTTTCTTTACAAAGAAAAACCGCTTCTCCACCGTACACAAATGGCTTATGTAAATTTGCTAAACTAAGTGAAGTGAACATCCAATCCAAACATATGAATAAAACAAGGGTAAAAATGAGAAAACCAAAAATCAGAAAGTAAAACAAAAAGTGCGTGAAATGCAGAGAACAGGGGGTCACGATGCACAAAGGTTGAGCCAACAAAGGCTCACATGAGAAGCTTCCTTAACACTTCAAATTATACCCTACCGCTTTATAACATGTTTTGGGTATAATAAACGAAGGTATATTTATTCGAATAAAATAAAGATAAAAACAAAAGTAGAAATATGCAAAGTTAAATTACAACACAAAGAAGATTGAGGCTATTATGGTAAAAATATTATTAATTGATTTGCAAATATTATAAGAGTTGAGGACCAAAGTAAAATAAAAGGGATAAGATCAATATGATAAGACCAAAAGAAATATCTTATTTTGGTTCCTGAAAGGAGAGCAAATAATGACAAGAGAGAAGAGAGAAGAAAGGAAGAAGAAGAAGAAGAAGAAGATCAATATGCACGGATGTCTTGGGTTGTACGAACTATGAGTATGTTGTGTAAAATACGGTGTATGGAAATCTAGTTTGGTTCAGGAACGTTTAGACACATGGTTTGGAACCCCTTGTTTTGTGTATGGTTTGGGTTTGGAAACTCCCAAACTCATTTCGTGTAGGGTTGAGTTGAGAGAGCTCTAAGGCTCCTAGATATGTGTTTTGAGAAGGGTCTAGTTGTAAGTTGAAACCAGAAAATTCCCTATTTTTGATCGTATAAAGAGCTGACTCAAAGATTGGCTTGGGTTGTAATAATGTGAAATTCAGAAGCCAGTCCTTCTAGTAATTGTAGCCACATCAATGAACTTGATGTTAGGCTTTCGAATTTTTGATTTGGACCTCCTGTAGACCAAGTTATGAATCCTTTACGAGATCAGTCCATTGCATCTCTGGTCGCATCACAATTCGGGCTCAACTACCGGACCCGTAACGAGTTTTCACGGCAACAAAGCAGAATTCGCGCGCAGTTCTTCGTGAAATTGTAGTTGTTACTTCAATGAACTTGATGTTAGATTTGAATTTCACCTTAATTCTATACATCAAGTTACGGCTCCATCACCAATAAAGGTGGTTATCGCCAACAAATGTCGTCCAACAATCGTCAGTCTAACAAAGGTCGCCCAACAAAGGGTCGTCAATGCTGGTCGCCCAAATGTTGGTCGCCCAACAAGGGTCGCCAAACAAAGGTCGCCCAATACGCTTCAACAAGGCAGTCGCCCAACAAAGGGTCATCAAACAAAGATCGCCCATCAAGAGCTGTTTGTGCTCGCCAAACAGTTGCCAAATGTTGCTCGTCACTTCAAGACAAATTACAATTTCGCCAAGGTTACTCAAGATAAATTTCTAGCTCACAAGGTTGATCAGCATGACCCCAAGTTCTAAGGTCATATTTCTTTCTATTAACTCGATTTCATGTTTTTGACTTCATGAAAGTTCTATCGGGAACAAGAATCCATCCATATGCCTGAGGAAGATATTAGATGTTAGACCGAGGTGTCAAACCTGAGCTCATCACTTCAGTGCAGCTCGTCAGTCCAGGTCAGCTCGTCAAGATCGACCGCATGACCCTCCAACTGGAAGGCCATTCCCTTCAAGAACTCCGATTTGTGTCTGACTCTATGGAGCTCATTGAGTCAAGAATCCATCCATATGCCTGGAGGAAGAGATAATAGATGTCAGACCAAGGTGTTAGAATGAGCTCATCACTTCAGTGCAGCTTCGCTCGGCCCAGGTCGCTGTCAAGATCGACCGCGCACAACACCTCCAACTTCATTAACGTCACAACTTCGCCTGAACTCCGATTCGAGTGTTCTGACTCATGGAAACCCATTGAGTCAAGAATTCAATCAATAGATAGCATGATAAGATTAACCCATATTAGTCCAAAACATGAAAACAAAGAGGTTCTCAGAGGGTAATTATATTTATTCATAACAATCACAAGGCATACAGGGTAAGCATAGTTATTTATACACAATGGAGACATGAAAAATGCAAAGTTATGAATAAATAATAGTATATATTCATCACATAATGATTACCTAACGACAATAATGTATTCTGAATATGAGGTGGCATACCGAATTACAAACAGAGACATGAATGGTTCCACAGGAACCTCGTGTAGGGATGATGGCATGCCTTGGCTAGGAAAAATAAGTCCGCAGCAAGTTCTGTTCTGTTTGCTCTGATATTTGAGGCCTCGTTTGTCGATGACATAGATCCCGTTGATCGTGGCCCTTGGGGGCACACCATCATCAAGGCTCACAAGCCATGGGCATTGAATGCACTAACTCTGACATGACAAACACACTTCTGGCTTTACAGCTTCGTATCCACTTAAGGTTTATGCATACGAAACATAAAAAGAAAATGACCGTACATGTAAACGAAAGGTAGAGAATATATGACATGATATGAAGCACAAGATTGCTATGCAATGAAAGTATACAGTTACAAGAATAAGAAGTAAAGTACAAGATGACATGAAAAGTATATGGAAGATGACAAGAAATGAAACTTGTTATGAAAAGTATATATATATGAGAAATGATAAGAATCTGTAACTGTTATATGTGTTATATGCATTTGTATAGAAGTGGGGTGACCCTTAATGGAGGTCATCCAGATGTATTTATTTACCAAGACAAAGCTTAGCACTGGGAAACAATCCGTGCATGTAAGAAGAAACCAGGACCTGCAATTCATTATCGCACACAAAAACACTTTTTCACACATCACTGTGCTCACCGAAGACCTTTCGTCTATTTGTATATGAAATTTTATAAACCAATGGGCCATTGTAAATGTTTAACACTCATATACGGAGCTTGTATATATTTTGTAATCCACACATGCATATAATACAAGTTAATTGTTTAACATTATATGAATATGTAAGTGTAAAGGTTATAAGTTTAAAAAAAATATGACTCTCACTCTGACACTTGATGCCAGTCAGCGTCACGCTTTACGGTATCGTAGTTTGTGCTTAGGCTTCTGAAAAGCCTAGGTTTAGGGTGGCTCAGAATAGAATATATATGATAGAAAAGTCAGGTGTAGTAAATGTGTGGGCCTCCGATTTGGATGTCCTCGTGTTTGTGAGCAGATGGATCGTCCGAAGAAGCTGCTGAGAGTGTTAACCCAATGGGAACAAGGGTTATCACTTCTGAACCTTCGGAAAGTAATGTACCTAATGAGCTCTACGTGGCCTCCTGGTTTATGAATACGGAAGACATGGCTCTGGGTTTCTTGATAGATTGACCTCCTAAAGCTCCAATAGACACAAGAAGAAGACATGGAGCGCAGGGAATCTATGGGTCGAGCAATGGAAGAGTCATGTAGTGCCACTCCGGTTAGAGTGCTAGAAAGAGTATCGAAGAGGTTAGATGCTCTCCCGATCGAGCATCATGTGCGCCTCACTATTGCAGTGGTGAGGCATAATGACAGGAAGCTAGTGCCTGCAAGTCCAAGGATTCCAAATCCTCGACATAGAATTCTTTTGTCCAAAGAGTTCGCAAAATATGTTACCGAGATGTATGTGATTCCAAGTGGAACAGCTCTCACTCAAGCAAAGGAACTTAACTATGGTCGAATATGAGAAAGAATTTAATATCTTAGTAAGGCATGCAATCAATTGTCTCACAGAGGCATTTCTGTATGGCAATTTGAGGATGATTGCATGATTCCATCAATTTGAGGATGGATTGCATGATTCCATGAAATATATTGGCACCTATGACTTCTCTCAAACAGTGTATTTTTATCGAGTTGGTCCAATTTGCAATGGTAGAAATTAGAAAGCGGCAAATAGAAGAGATTTCGAGAAGGGTTTTCTGAAGGGCTTGATATAGGAAGAGCGGGTATAAACTCAAATCCTAGCTCTATAGTTCAGCTCCGGGGTGAAGGCAGAGATCAGATCTTTTATATTAGTGGGGTGTTGTTGGGCGGGATTTACGAATGCCTGTTGCCATAAAAGCATTTGGATTTGCCAGTTGTCAACGGAGAGTCATTTTTCGGTGTGGAGCCTTGATCATTTGGTAACGCCGGTCATCTGAATCAAGGGATAATAGAGTCGACAAGGAAGTGGTAGAGGAAGATCTATGGCACCACTTTTGATATGTGATCGTGATAGGAAGTCGTGATGGTCCATATCGACATATAGAGGGCGGGGAGGCATAGTTTCGAGGGCGGTGGATGCGTCCTATGCCTCGGCACCGACGCGAGCATATGCTATGAAGATTTCGTGAGGATCCAGGGATGCTCCACGAGGTTATAAGGTAGTATATTTTCTTTATATGATATAGAGATGCGTGCATTGATTGATGGATCTACTCACATTCATATATTGACATCAGGGCATGTATTTGACAAAGTACATGTGGAGAAATTATATGACATGCATGTAACTAGTCCGTTGGGGCTACCCAAGCGTTGATGTCTTTTATATAGAAATTGCCCCATTGTTATCTGAGCAAGAGAGTTTCTAGGCCGATTTGATAACCTTACCGCCTGAGAGTTTGACTTGATTCTGGGAATGGATTGGTTGTCTAGCCAGAGGCTCTCGTTGATTGTGGACAAAAAGATAGTAGTGTTGAGATGCTCGACCCGGTGAGAGTAATAGTACAAGGCATTGGATCAAGTGTAATGTGCAATAATGTTTCACTATGAAAGCTAAGGAGAATTATGAAGAGGAGAGGATGTGAGGCATTCTTGGCTTGCGTCTTGACTCAGAGAGTCAAGTTGATGCGAAAAGATCGATGTGGGAATTTCCAGATGTATTCCCTGAAGAGTTACCAGGTATTCCACTCGAGAGAGAGTGGACTTAGCCATAGAAATTGCTACCAGAACAGTGTATCGGGACACCATACGGGACTCAGCTCCAGCCCAGACTGAAAGAGGTAAAGTCGATTGCAAGAACTTTTAGATAAAGGATTTATCCGACCCAGTGTGTCCCCTTGGGGTGCACCTGTTTTATTTGTGAAAAAGAAAGATGGCACTCTACGGATGTGCATCGATTATCGACAGATTAATAAGGTGACAGTGAAAAACAAGTACCCATTGCTGAGAATTGAAGATCTTTTTGATCGATTGAAAGGAATTAGTGTCTTTCGAAGATAATGAACCTGCGATCGAGAGTATTATCGATTGAGGTAAAGGAAGGAGATGTCTGAAATGCGCATTTAGAACCCGATATAGTCATTATGAGTTTTAGTCATGCCATTTGGGTTGACTAATGCTGCAAGCAGCATTCATGGATTTGATGAATAGAGTTTAGACCACTATGTGGATCAATTTGTTGTGGTTTTTATTGATGACGTGCGGTGTATTCTAAAGGATGCGGGAGCATGAAACGACATCTGAGAATAGTCTTAGAGGCGTTAAAGAGAGAAAAGTTATATGCTAAGCTCAGCAAATGTGATTTTGGCTAAAGGAAGTCTCATTCCTAAGGCCATATTGTGTCTGCTGAGGGTATAAGAGTTGATCTGCTAAGATTAGACGGTAGTGAATTAGAAATCACCTCAAAGTGTAGCAGGGTGAGAAGTTTCTTGGGCTTGGCAGGTTATTATGGAAGATTTGTGAGAGGGTTTTTGCTGTCCATAGCTATCGGCTCTGCAGTTACTTTCGAGGAAGGAATAAAGTTTGGAGTGGACGGACAAATGTCGGGAATAGTTTTGAGCAGTTGAAAGGAGATCTTCGGTTGAAACTTGCAGAGTATTAGCGGCCTACTCAGGAAAAGAGTATGCCTTGTATGATGATGCTTCATGCATTGGTTTTAGGATCGCGTGTTAATGCTGAATGGGAAAGTAGTGGCTTATGCGTCCAGACAGTTGAAGCCACATGAACAAAATTATCCCACTCGCTGACCTGGGAGTTAGGCTGGCATTGGTGTTTGGCTTTTTTAAAATATGGCGACACTACTTATACGAAAGTGTAGAGATTTTACCGATCATAAAGTCTCAGAAGTACTTGTTAGCATGAAAGAGTTAAATTTGAGACAGCGGGAATTAGTTAGAGTTATTAAAGGATTATGGTGCATCATAGATTACCATCGGAAAGAAATTTGTCATAGTAAGCCGATGCTTTAAAAGCCCAGAAAGACGATGGTAGCAATATCCTCTGATATAGTGATTGGAGACTAGAATGATGGAGCTATGTTAGCTCGATTAGAAAGTATGACCGTTTTAAAACAAATGATTATAGATGCGCGAGGAAAAATCGTGAAGAGTTACGAAAAGATTCTGATGGTTAGAGATCGGTATTGAGGCTAGGAGTTTTTAGAGAAAGAGAAGGTGGAAGTTTGCCATTTCGAGGAATAGAATATGTGTGCGGATGATAAGAGCTAAAGCAAAAGTTGCTATTTGAGGCTCATAATACGGTATTTACCATGCATCACGGAGGGAATAAGATGTACGGGACTTGAAGCAGTTTATTGGTGGGAAAGGAATGAAAGAGATGTGGCGGATATGTGTCTAAGTGTTTGGCGTGGCATCGGCAAGTCAAGGCGAACACAAGTGCCAAGCAGGTTTGTTAAATCCTTCGATTCCTCAATGGAAGTGAGATAACATTACCATGGATTTTGTGTTGGGTTTACCCCTCCACCTGACAAAACATGACTCTGTCTGGGTGATTATAGATAGGCTCACAAAGTCGATATTTATACAGTCGGGATTGACTATTATGGATCGACTAGTGAGTTATATATGGATGAGATTGTGCGATTGCATGGTGTCTTGGGTTATATTGTGTCGGATAAGTCCGAGATTTACATCAGTTACGGAAGAAATTCTGATCGACTTTAGGCCATGGGTGAATTTTGTCTGACTTTCCATCCCGTAGACAGGATGGAATGGTCGGAGAGATTGATTAATTACTCGAAGATATGCTTGAGGTTGTAATCATAAATTTTCGGGAAGTTGGGATAGGTATATTCCATTAATGGAATTTGCCTATAACAATAGTTTTCAGTCAAGCATTGGTATGACACCATATGAAGCTTTGTATGGTCGGAAATGTAGAACTCACCTGTGTGTTAGACCAGAGTAAATGAGCGTAAAGCAGTAAGTCCGGACATAGTAAAGATACGAGAAGAGAAAAGTACAAATTGTCGGCAGAGGTTAAAAATGGCTAGTGATAGACAAAAAAATCGTATGCCAACCTAAAGAGGAGAGATATTGAATATAAAGTGGGAAATGAGTCTTCTTAAGGTATCACCATGGAGGAAAATTTTTTAGGTTTTTGAGTGAAGCGAGGATTGAGTCAAGGTTCATAGGGCATATGAGATTTTGGAGCGTATTGACCACAGCGTGGCTTATCGATTAGCACTCCCTACGGAGTTGGCCCAAATTACACGATGTGTTTCATGTGTCGATGCTTCGGAGAATGCACCGCTTTGATGGTCTTTATACTACAGAGTGCAAGAATCTGAAATCTGAAGATTTGTCATATGATGAGGCTAAAGACCATTACGGCTCGAGAGGTGAAACGATTCTTGGAACAAACAAGTACCATTAGTGAAATTATGCAGCTGACACCACGGTAGAAGAAGCTACTTGGGAGCGGAAGCAACTATGAGAAACCTGATATACGCAACTCTTCGAATCGAGTATAATTCGGGACGAAATTCTTTTTAAAGGGGGGAGAGTTGTAACACCCCAAATTATACCCTAACAATTTTATAACATGTTTTGGGTATAATAAAAGTAAAAGTATATTTATTCGGAATAAAATAAAGATAAAAACAAAAGTAGGAATATGCATAAGTTAAATTACAAATAATAAGAAGATTAGAGCTATTGTAAAAATATTATTAATTGATTTGCAGTATTATAAGAGTTGGAGGACAAAGTAAAATAAAGGGATAAGATCAAATAAGGATAAGACCAAAAGAAATATCTTATTTGAGCAAATACGGACAAGAGAGAAGAGAGAAGAAAGGAAGAAGAAGAAGAAGAAGAAGAAGATCACAGGTACGGATACATGTCTTGGGTTGTATGGAACTATGAGTATGTTGTGTAAGTTACGGGTGTATGGAAATCTAGTTTTGGTCTAGAACGTTTAGATACATTGTTTGGAACCCTTTGTTTTGTGTATGGTTTGGGTTTGGAAACTCCTAAACTCATTTCGTGTAGGAGTTGATTGAGAGGCTCTAAAAGGCTCCTAGATATGTGTTTTGAGAAGGGTCACAGTTGTAAGTTGAAACAGAAAATTCCTATTTTTGATCGTATGCAGTAGCCGGACCTTAAGCACGGGTTTTTGGGTTAGAAATACAGGAAATTCAGAAGTGCGTCCTTCTAGTAAATTGTAGCCACATCAATGAACTTGATGTTAGGCTTTCGAATTTCTTGATTTGGACCTCTGTAGACCAAGTTATGGTCCTTTTACCGAGATCAATCCATTTAGATCTGGTCGGGTCAGTTCTGCCAATTTAGGTCAACTAGCCGGACCTTAGAACGGGTTTTTGGGTCATAAATAAAGAGAATTTGGCAGTAAGTCCTTCTGTGAAATTGTAGCCACATCAATGAACTTGATGTTAGGCTTTTGAATTTCTCAATTCGGACTCCTATAGACCAAGTTATGGTCTTTTTACTCTGAACAGTCAAAGGGGTGAGTGGTCGTCAACAGTGGTCGTCAAACAGTGGTCGTAGCCCGTGAGGTGGCGTCCATACGATGGTCGTCGGCGGTGGTCGTCCAGCGGTGGTCGATCGGCCCCGGTGGTGGCCCAGCGTTGAGGTAGATCCAGCGGTGGTGCGCCCGACGGAACAATTGAATCGGCCGGTGTGGTAGATCAAGCGGTGATCGTCAAATGGTGGTCGTCAGCGATTGGTCGTCCGACGATGGTCGATCAAGCGTTACTGCGTCCTTGATCATTTCGTCGACATCCAGGTTATTTGCGCGCGGCCTCAACGGAAGGTCATATCTCTTTTCGTTTGAACTCCGATTTGGGTGTTCTTGGACTCTATATGGAAGCCCATTGGTCGAGAATCCATCCATATGCCTGAGAAGATATTAGATGTCAGACCGAGGTGTCAAAGGCTGGAACAATCACTTCGGAAAAGTGTAGCTCGTCGATCCGGAGTCAATACGTCAAGGTATTTGTGCATGACCTCGCCAGGAAGGTCATATCTCGCCGTTTGAACTCCGATTTGGGTGTTTTGGACTCTATGGAAAGCCCATTGAGTCGAGAATCCATCCACATGCCTGAGGAAGATATTAGATGTCAGACCGAGGTGTTAGACTGAGAAGCTCGCCGTCATGGTGGCTCATTGATCGAATCGGTTCATCGAGCCGACTGCCTTTGTGGCTCCGACCGAATGTCATAACTTCGCCGTCTGAACTCCGGTCGAGTGTTCTTGGACTCTATGGAAAGCCCATTGAGTCAAGAATTCATCAATAGATAGCATGATAAGATTGGAACTCATATTAGTCCCGGAAAACATGAAAAACAGTAGGTTCTATAGGTAACTATAGTTATTCATAAATAACTCATAAGCATACAGGGTAAGCATAGTTATTTATGCATACAATGAGACATGAAAAATGCAAAGTTATGAATAAATGATAGTATATATATCTATCACATATGATTACGAATGACAATAATTATTCGGGAATATGGGAATTATATGCGAACATAAATTACATATTGATTATGCCTTAGAACTGGTAGAGGATAGATGGGCATGCCTATTAGGAAAAATAGAGTCTGCGGCATGAAGTTACCGTACGTTGCAATTTAGATATCGGGGCCACGGATTTAGATTCGATGACATGTAGATCCGTTTGGATCGGTGGCCCGAAAGAGGTCCACCCTTCACGGCTTTTCAGCGCCTTTATAAGATGATCATTGTCTCGTCTGACAAATGATCTGTCGGGCCTTCTGATTTCACGAATCCACTTCTAAGGTTTATGCAGACATGAAACATAAAAGAAAATGACCGGTATATGCAAACGAAAGGTAGAGAATATATGACATGATATGAGAAGCATAGCATTCTTTATGCGATAAGTATCACGATTACAAGAATAAGAAGTAAAGTCTGAGATGACATGAAAAGAAGTATATGAAATAATGAGAAATGAAACTTGTTATAGAAAGTAACTTATATATGAGAAATGATAAGAATCTATAAGCTGTTATATGTGTTATATGCATTTGTATAGAGTGGGGTGACCCTTAATGGAAGTCATCAGTGTATTATTTCCTTTAAGCGTAAAGCAGCAAGGGTGTTAATCCGTGTAGGTACGGAAGAAGAAACCGGAGGATAAGACGATCCATCAGCGATCTGAAGGCCACACATCAATAGGTGCCTTGGAAGACCTTTAGGTCTATTTTGTATATGAAATTTTATAAACTAATGTAAATATTGTAAATGTTAGAACACTTCCATATATGAGCTTGTATATATATTTTGTAATCACGTGCTCACAGTATAATACAAGTTAATTGTTTAACATTATATGAATATGTAAGTGTAAAGGTTATAAGTTTAAAAAAAATATATATATATATATGACCCCTCACTTGACACCCTATGCCGAGTTGGGGGCGTCACATTCCTGCAGTGGTGTTTTTCTTCACATTTTGCCCTTCTTTCCTTCTGATCTTTGATTTGAAATGCTGAGTTTGACTAGAATTCTTCGTGCTTGGATCGACTCAACAATTTCGGCATAATTAGCTCACAAGGCTACGAATTTGCCACAAAATACGTCTGATAAAATAGTAGGGACCTTAATGTCAAAATCGGGTTAATTAGAATGATTAGTATACAAAAAGCACTCAAAACCTATAATAAATAGGGTTCAAAATAGCACTTTTTGGGCACTAATCACAAACCCATGCAACAAAAAAATAGAGGTGGGAGTCTTCTTGACTCCTTGGTAGGAGCTCATGCTCGTGTTCTTAATACATTGTGCTAGTTTTTCTTTTGTAATGACCTTCGTCATCATATCAGCAGTACTCTCGTCAGTTTGGATCTTTCTTATTTGGAACAATTGTTATTCAATTGCCTTCCTGATCCAACATATCTCACATCTATGTGCTTCGTCCTTGCATGATACATAGTGTTTTTGCTTAAGTCTATCGCAATGTACTATGTAGTATTTATGTTTTAAATCCAGTTCTTGAAGAAACCGCTTCATCCATAACATTTATTTTCCAGCTTCAGTAGCTACAATATACTTTGCTTCTGTAGTAGATAGTGAAACACACTTTTATAGCTTTGATTACCATGATATAACTCCCCTTGCAAATGTAAATAAGTACCTAGAAGTATATTTTCTATAATCTAGGTCATCCTAGCCATTGAATGCATATAACCTTGAGAGATGGATTACGATCCCCCAAAGCTTAAACATACCTTTGAAATTGCCTGAGATATCCTAAAGATCCATTTCTTTGCTTCTGAGTAAACTACTAAGATTTGCTAGGAATGCGCCTGACTCGATTCGTGAGATATATACGGAGCGATGTACACACCATAGCATACATTAGACTTCCAACTGTCGATGAGTATGGAATGATTGAAATTTCGCCTTTTTCTTTCTCCGTAGATGGATAGAGTCTCTTACTCAGCTTTAAATGGCCAGCAAGTGGTGTAGAAACTGGCTTTGAACTTTTCATATTGAACCTTTCTAGCATCCATTCAATATATCTTTCATGTGACAACCACAATTTGTCTGCTTTCCTATCTCGTAGAATCTCCATTCCCAATATACGCTTTGCATTGCTCAAATGCTTCATTTCAAACGTCTTTGACAATTCCATTTTTAGCTTCTGGATCATATCGGCATTCTAACCTAAAATCAGCATAGCATCAACATATATCAGGAGAATGATGAAGTTATCATCAGGGAATCTCTGAATATGAACACAAGGATCTGTAAATGTCCTTTTACTCGTGACCCATCATGAAAGAATCAAATTTCTTATACCATTGTCGTGGCGCCTGTTTAAGTCCATATAGACTTTTCTTTAACTTGTAGACCATGTTCTCCTTCCTTTTCACTTTGAAGCCTTCTGGTTGCTCCATAAAGATCTCTTCATCTAGATCACCATCACAAATCTGATCTTAACGTAATTGCTCGATTCAGAGATTCGCTAGTTGCCAATCCTAGTATAACTTGAATTGAACACATTTTCACAACAGATGAAAAGATTTCATCAAAGTCAATACCTTGCTTTTGACCGAAACCTTTCACCACTATATGAGCCTTGTACTTCAACAGCTTCTTGTCGACATTCTTTATATTAAACACCCATTTATTCTTGAGTGCTTTTCTTCCTTTTGGCTATTTTGTCAACTCGTAGGTATCATTTTTCCATAATGAATTAATCTCTTCTTGCATGGCTTGTATCCAACGGTCTTTGTCTTTGTGAGACTGTATTTCTTGGAAGCTTTCAGTCCCCCTCATCAGCAATTAGAATATACTCTGAACTTGGATACCTTGTAGATGGTTGATGTTCTGC
Source organism: Tetrastigma voinierianum (assembly GCA_016808115.1). NCBI lineage: Eukaryota > Viridiplantae > Streptophyta > Magnoliopsida > Vitales > Vitaceae > Tetrastigma > Tetrastigma voinierianum. The sequence goes on from JAEQBH010000055.1 coordinate 803,603, forward strand.
GGTTTGGCCAGAATCTCTCAATTGAGTCCTTCTTAGTGGAGGGATTTGCTCCCCTGATCAACACCTCCCATATCACTATCATCACCACTTTCTTCCTCATTGATGACTAGTTCTTTGAGTTCTGTCCCTAGTTCTAATTCAGACATCTCTGCTTTATTAGTGGCACTTTATGATGAAGTTTGTCCAAGTGTCAGATCTGCAACGCCTTCATATGTGAGTTTTGGACCCCTCACATATTTCTCCATTCTTCAATGGTTTCGTGTTCAAGAAACACAACGTTTGTGCTTCTTACTATCTTTTTCTTCTCTAAATCCCATATCCTCTAGCCAAACTCCTCATCTCTATATCCGATGAAGATGCACGGGGTTGCTTTATCATCAAGCTTCAATCTTTGCTCCTTTGGTACAAGAATGAATTCTTTGCATCCAAACACCTTCAAATGAGAGTATGGAACATATTTTCCTGTCCAAACTCTTTGAGGAATATCAAAGTCCAAAGGAACTTAAAGCGATTTGTTGATCAGGTAGACTACAGTGTTAACAGTTTCACCCTAAAATGACTTAGGAAGTTTAGCAAATTTTAACACGAACCATACTTTTTCCACAATGGTCCGGTTCATCCTCTCTACAACACCGTTGTGCTGTGGTGTACCAGGAACCGTCAACTCGTGCATGATTCCATGCTTGGACCAATATTCTTTGAACTCCCTAGAGATGTATTCTCCACCATTATCGGTTCGAAGTAACTTCAAAGGATTTCCTGTCTCTCTTTCTATCATGGCATGGAATTTATGAAAATACTAGAATACCTGACCTTTTGTATGCAGTAGGTATACCCATGTCTTTCATGAAGCATTGTCAATGAAAGTAATAAAGTATTTGTTACCACCCAGCTAATCTACCTCCATGATTACTTAAACATCGAGAATATACTAATTCGATTTCTCAATTTTAGGAAGTGAGTTCTTTTGAATGATACTATGTGTTGCTTTCCAAATAAGCAATAGTCACAAGGGTTTGATGATTTGTCTTTAGCCATAGGAATGAGGGACTGTTTGGCCAAAAGTTGTGACCCCTTCTCGCTCATATGTGATAGCCACTTGTGCCACAAATCTGAAAAGGTATCATCATCAATTTCATTTAGTTGTCCTTTGTACACCTTTACTTATGTCTTGTATAATGAACAACATAATCTGCCTCGTGCCACCTGATAGGTGCTTTTCATACATTCTTTTATACCATCAATCACCTATTTTATGGTGTTTTTAACAGCTTTAATGCTTAATTTTATCATCTTATGGCTTTAGGAACATTTTGAAGCAAAGAGGGCATAAAGAGGGCCAAAAAGATGAATTTATAGGTTGTTCCATAACCTCTCATGGCTTCAATCATGATATGGTGTTGACTGACCAAAACACATATACAAATTTATGACGTTATTACCAAAGGACTATTTAATGCAATCCTAAGGCAACCTTGCCATAAAACTTATTGACATTATACTATATAAACCAAATATCTCCTAGAGATAAATCATTTTCAAAGTTTAGTTTTGGTCTGATATTCTGCAAGTGCACAGGTCGACAAGTAATAAAATGGATTTAAGTCGGTCTCGATCCACGAGAGATCTCGAATTCTAAATCAACTACCACTGACTATTTCGATTTCTATACTATTTGGACTACCAAATGATAGTAGATCGAAGCATTAAAGTCTTTGGAAATTTAAGCGAATCAAAGGAAATAAGCTGAAATGAACAATAAACGAATATAAAGAATAAGAATAATTAGCAGTTAGGATAATGAATAGAAATTGAATAATTATCGTTCAGAGAACACATTAAAATCAATGCTATTGTGAAGTATCAATTCCCGTTGTCAACTTGTAAATTTTTCTTGTGAATTCAGATTTCAAAATCTGTCCAAGGCGTTAATAGTTCAGCTGGATCTCTCCACACTTCACATTTCATTATCTAATTTCTGATCTGATTCTCTGAATACGAAGTGAATAGCTACTTTACTTGAGGACCTCCCCAGTGCAGGTATTTTTCTTTTGCAATACTTGCATACCCATTTTATGGATGTACACCTTAGCTCCAGTTATCGGTCAAGCCCGAGGATATACAACTTCAGGGTTACTCTTCCTCCAAATTAAAATAGATCACCTCTCCTTGATTAGATCTCTGCTAACACGGGATTGGCTTCACTATTCGAATTGAGGTGAACTCACTAGCATTTAAATTGATAACTCATTCAACTCGTTCGATTTCAAGTGAAGAGGATTTATCAGTAGCTCTAAAGCTTATTAGATCTCTAATAAGCGAGGTTAATATACCTTGAGAAATATTCATAACTCGGAATTTGTCATCTCTGTGTCACTCGGAGGACCTCCTTGAAATCGAGCAATGAAAGCGGCTTTAATACGGGTATGAAACTGATATTCGAGATCAAAAACCTTAAACCCATAACCCAGAAAATGATTCATAGCGATATTCGCAATGTCTTTGGAAATAACAATAGGAAAGATAATTTAAATGATAGCATTCATTTAATGGAAATGGGTTCCTCAGTGCGAATTACACCTTTACGACATTCCTACGATCATGAGGCCATTTGCATTTCGAAACTAGAGAAGTAGAATTCGAAATTTATGCGAACTTCAACGTCGGAGTAGTAATTTGAAAAGAATTAAATTCTGCGCTCGATTTTTATCATGATAACATCCAATTCCATGAAATAAAGAAAACTAGAACGATAAATCTAATCTAATCTTTCCATAAAAAAATAAAAGAAAAGGAAAGAAAAAAATAAAAAATAAATAAAGAAAATGAGCCTTGGCTATCCGGATACTCTAAATGCATGGCGCTGACTTCCTTCACATACGGATAATTGCGTATTTATAGGAGTTTTTTCGGTTGGGCCACTAATCGATATGGCACTTGTGGATTTTAGAGTATCCAGACTGATCATTCAAGTCGACCTCAATTCCTTGTCCCGACATCATCCATGTCGCGACTTCGATCTCACGTCGCGACCTTAGCTTCTTGTCTATATAGTCTTGATACTGATCATTAGTGATGTCGCGACATCACACTCTTGTCACGACATCAGTTTACTTCTTTTGTAGGTTTTACATGTTGCTCCTGATGTCGCGACGTCATTCTCTTGTCGTGACATCAACTAAATGAAACTTCGGTTGTCGATGGAGATCTTACGATGTCGCGACGCCGATCTCTTGTCGCGACATCAACTTGGATTCTCTAGGGCGCTGGCTGGTTGTTCACGGGTATCGCGACAACAATCTCTTGTAGTGACATCGATCACGCCCGGCATATATTTCAAATTGGTAAATCTTGGCGTGAGCCTCGATCTCACGTCGCGACCTCGGCTCATGTCTTCTAGCGACCATTCAGCATCTTGAGATGTCGCGACATCAATCTCTCTTCAGCCGTGACATCCACTAAAATGATCTGCGGAGTTTCAACTTATTTCTAATGATGTCGCGACATCAATGTCGTTGTCGTGACATCAGATTCTGCATGCTTCCGTCTTGTCACCACTTGTATCTTTCCTTACGCTTACTCTTGTAAATCGACATGATCCCTTAATGGCGACATCATTTCATTCCTCCACCGTCTCAAGCTGTTTGATCACGATGTCACGCGACTTCAATCTCACGTCGCGACCTCGGCTCTTTTTCTTTGCGGCTTTCTCATGGCGATCTCGGTCGTGACCTCGATATCTTATTATCAGTATCGCGACACGCATCGATTTCCTTCAATTTCCTGTTGTCGCGACCTCATGATGGGACTGTGTAACCCCAAAACTGCAACATAAGTTAGCCAGTTGCTTTCATTTCTGCCCTGCTATTTTCTGCATTTTTCTATTGCATTTTCTTCTTTCTTTTATACTTCCTGCAAATACCAAATTTGGTGAGTTTTTCATATCTCTGCGTCTGAATTATTCCTTTTTTCATTAAAATCAATCAGAAAAATGGACTAAAAATAGATGACTTTTAAGCTCATCATATGGATATATTCTACACCTTCCAAGCTTTCCAACGAGTCCAAGTTCACCCAATTCAGAGTTTGAATGCAAAAAATATACGGCCTCGTGAAGTCAAGAGAGGATTTTCCAAAACACCACATGCAACACCCCTCAACTTTTGTGCATTTTCAGTCCACCTGGTGGCCTCCAATGACTTAAATATTGATACAGATAGATTCTACTCTCTCTTAGCTTTCCGTAGAGACCAAAATCATTGCATTTGGAGGTCGGATGAGAGAGTTATGATCATTTGAAGTCAGGCGATGGCGTTCGCCTTGCACCTTCAGCAGAGCTAGAATGGCCGCCACAAGAAGAAAGCTACTGGTTTGCCGAGACGAAGGAGCCTTCGCCTCGGTAAACGACTTCAAGCCTTGAAAAAATGAGCCATTTTTTTACCATTTTTTGGCTCTTTTAAAGGCCCATTTCCTAAAACCTATAAATTTTTTGTTCTTTAGACTTGTCTAGGTTCAGTTTTGAAAAAGAAACACCTCTTGGTTTGGGTTTTAGTTATCCTTCCTCCTTAACTGTGAGCATTTTTAGGGTTTTAGTTTTTGTTCATTTCTACTTTGTTTTGGAGTTGTTATTGAAGATCTAGCTCATTAGAGGAGCTCTTGTAGCGGTGGTGTAGAGTTGGAGACGTTTTTCACCTTCCATTTGTTTTGTATCTCTAAACTCTACTCTATTTTTAATCTTTCAGTATTACATTTATCTTAAATATGATTTTGTTGGATTACTTAGTTGCAATGAGTAGCTAAACATCCTCTAAGGTTGATTGTTTGAAGTTGATGCTTGGTTTATAAATATTTTATGATGATTTTGTGCATCCATGGTTGTGTGGATGTTAGTTGGTGTAGTTCTTAGAATTATTATGGTTTTAACTAATTAACCATATTAAGAGTTGGGTCTTCGATCCCCACACTATGGCATCCTTAGTGACACTTGGATTACGCCTTAAAATCTGGTCTCGGGTCTCTTAAGGTATGAATTAATTAACTGAAATACTAATTGACCTAATCAAAGAAGTCTAGGGAATTAGGAATGCCTAGTACTAGATGGATTTCATTAGGAGTAGCACCATCTTAGCATTATGTGAGGATCGTATGGACCGAGAGGTGATCGATCCAAGCGTTGTCCAAGTAGTCCTATTGTATGGACCGAGAGGTGACCAATAGGATTCCCAAGGAAATCATTGACTTAGAAAAGTATTGCATTTATTGACCTAGATGGACCGAAATGAGAATAGGGATTTGGTGTAGGGGTGAGGGGAGACAAGCTATGAAGCCTCGCTATCTGATTCATGGCATGCACAGGAGTGCATGTTCACTTGATCAATGCTTAATGAATATAAACCATAAATGCATGAATGGCGACAATCAACCTTGGAATCTTTCCTTGAGTTACATCCCGCTATCACTCTAGTCCTTGTAAGTGGTCATTGATCATACCCTACTTTGTTTTATTTTTAGTTTAGTTTAGGAAACCCTTTTTCACCCAACCATCTAGTCGTTCAAATAGTGAACCGCCGTGTAGCGAGTGCACTCGATCATCTCTAAAACCACACCTTCCCTATGGGATCGATATACAGGTGTTAATCCAGCTGTATTACTTATACGACCCGTGCGCTTGTGGATAATCACTAGTGAGTATTTAGTGTTGCTGTTAGGGAATTAATAACGAGTCTTTGGTAGCTCATGATTCTAGGAACAAGTTTTAGTGCTTATTTGTCGGGAAGGTAGGTATGGTTTGGTTTGGATTGATATTTTGGCAAAAGAGAAGTTTGCTAATTTGAGCAAAAAAATTTCTTTTTTTATTTTCTTTTACTTCTAATTTGTATTTAGTATACTTCATTTTTCTTTATTTTTCTTGTTTTATTTGTTTCTTATTTGAATTTTGTTTACTTCACTTTTCTTTTCTTTTCATTTTTGTAAGGTGCTATGCATAATGTCGAACGTGGAGATGAATGAACTCTTCTACAACCTCCAAAAACAATTTGCTTCTCGAGTAGCCCAAATAGCACCAACATGGGAAGAAATCATCACAAAACAAACCTGAACCTCCTGGTCAGTAGCTTATAATTTTGGAGGGTGAATTCTTTTCAAATAATGTGGGTTACATCTCTCGACTGAAAACCATTTACTTGACCTACCCATCAGTTAGGTTGGGGGACACCTGATTCTCCTTGCCAAATCTAAGTACGATAAGTCAACAAGGAAGTTAAAGTTCCTATTACTCGAGCAATTCTAGCGACCATCCGTTGAAAGAGCTATTCCTTGCATTGAAGGAAGAAATCAATAGGGATAATGAAACTCTGAATAAGGTTGCCCGATTATGAAACGAAATGGGCGTAACATGATGGCGAAACATGGGTATTTGATTCGAAGATCTCAATAGAAATTATACGCTTTCATGGAAGAAAGGCAAGACAAGCGAGAATTGGATAAAGTTATGAGGCAAATCTTTAAGGCTGACTCTCGGCGTCTGAGAATGATGATATACGGGAGAATGAAAACATAAACTTAAGCCTTGAAGAGGAATTTTCAAACCCGGCATTGAATGAAGACAAGGACATAATGGAATGTGATAAAACGACTTTGGTCCTTGAGGGAGAATTGAAAATCCCGTCATAGGTTGAAAAGCATGAGCTTGCTATCGACGAAGAGCAGTCATTGGAAGAGAAGCAAGCTGAAAAGAAACAACCGGAGCCTATAATGGAAAATGTCTTAGTTGGAGTTGAAGACTTCTATTTCCCCATAGAATCTTTGACTTTTGGCATGGAAGAGGACCAACAAGTTTCATTTATAGAAAGAACTTCCATTACCAAAAGTCAAGTGTGGATCGATGCTCAACATGGGGAAATGACACTCCTTGTTGGTAAGGAGATAATGAAGTTTGACCTCCATCAAAGAACACCACTAACGGATGAAGAAATGAGGGAGTTCAAGAAGCTAGAGAGTTCTTCCGCTCACTAAGGAGCAAGCACCCAAGATCTTTCAAAAGGAAACTCTTGAAGGAGATAAATTTGAAGCTAACTCTTTTCCCACCAAAGAGTTGGCATTTAACCCAATACCTATTACAGGAGTAGAGAAGTCATCCTCACGACGATGAGATTAAGAGGAGTATTGGCCCACGATGGCTAAAGCAAAATCTCGGACTTCCCTCACTAGTCTAGTTGGACTCTAAAAACGTAGCAGCTCTTGGGAGGCACCCCAAGCAAAAATAAGGATTTTTATTCACTTAATATTTTAGTTGTTTATTTGTAGTTTTTTTTAGTGTGTGTTGCATGCTGATTTTATTTTTAAGCGTTTATTTGATCTTTGTTTTTCAAGACATTGAAGCTGAATTTTAGAGAGGGAATTCATCAAGACCCGCCACACCCAAGCCTAATGATCACTCTTGATCATCAAGGGGAGTCCTCTGTTCCTATTCTTTCATTTTTAATACATTGAGGACAATGCATAGTTTAAGTTTGGAGGTGTTGAGGGAATTTTCCTTTGTTTTTAAATTTTTCCAACAACTTCAATTATTCTACCTTTAGTGTTTTCTTTTAGTTGTTTGTTTATGTTTTTAATTTTTAGGTTAATTTTTTCATTTTTAGGTTGTTTTTGTTTTAGTTGAGCTTGTTTTGAGATAATTATGATGCCTATGATGAATAATAATTGAACCTTTTTTTACATGAAGAAAATGAGAGATATTTGAACATAAAGCATAATGGTTTGACCACATAGTTGTAGACCTAACCCCTTGTTCTTTGTATCTTGAGCACAAGTCATTTACCCTTTTTAGTCAATTTTGCTTGGTTTAAAGAAGAATTAGGTGATCATTTCATATTTTGATCTCTAAAGACTCTAGAACTTGTTCAATTATTGCTCAAGGCGAAATCCTAGGCAACACGACAATTAGGAAATGATCTAGGCCATCCTTGGATCGATTGAGCCTTTCTAGCTAACCTTTTTGTGCATATGTCCATAGTCACCCAATTTGATCCATATTAGCCATTTTACTTCAAGAAAAGTCAAGTATGAACCCCTTGTCTCTTTTAATGTTTGAATCTACCATAGTCAAGCCCTTGTTTGCAACAAGTTGATTTCAATGCCAATATCTTGTGAGTACATATATTGTAATTTTGAAGTTGGTTGAAGAGGGTGTGCCTTAATTGTGAACAAATGAAGTTTTGGACTGGAAAAAAGAAGAAAAAAGTAGAAAAAATGGCAAAAGAAAGAAAAAGAAAGAAAAAAGCAAGGAGGAGTAAGTTTGGCCTTATAGCCTTCCTACCTTGAGCAAGTAAGTTCTTAGGGTGTTCTACACCTAGTACCCTAAGACGGCCCAGTGCAGGAGTTAGTAACCTAAATCTAGATTACATGGGGTAGGTAGAAAGCTTAAGAGATTTGAACATTTGCACTCTCGAGTCCTTATGTGAAAATAAAGCTCTTTGTGTTCTTGTGAGGATGGTGAAATCATGCGAGTTTAGAGTATAGGATAAAAGATGCAATAAGCAAAGTTTGGGGGAAGCTTAGAGTTGATGAAAAGCGAGGCAATATGCAAAAAGGATGAACAATTAGTGGAGAAAAAAGGAAAATGTGTATGTTGTGTGGGTAAACTAAAGCCTAAATGATTTATTCAATACCCTTACCTAAGCCGTACAATCTGAGCTATAAAGACCCTAATTGATCCCTAAGAGTTGTGTATGGCCTACATTGTGGAGTGATATGCCAAACAAGCATATGAGTCTTGCACCTCACCATGTAGTGAGAATCCCATTCCACTCATGCTCATCTAATTCCATCGAGCGACAATTGACCGAGATGGAAAGACCACACACACACTTTTGAGAGCTTTAGTTTAGGTTGTTCAACTCATGTTGATCCTGACTGTTTTTAGAAAAGGCAATCTCAAAGTTTTCTTTGTGTGTTGTATGAAGGTTGGGTATGGTAATTTATTATATGACTCTCAATTTCTTACTCGACATACTTGTTTCATTTTTAAATAAAGGGGGAAATGGTCTTGTTCTTTGCTTGAGAACAAGAAAAATGTCGAGTTCGAAGTGATAGGTTCTTTTTATACATTCTTTTATACCCATTAATCACCTATCAATCCCTTACACTTTTATAGGTATTTTAACAGCTCTAATGCTTAATTTTATCATCTTATGGCTCTAAAAACATTTGGAAGCAAAGGGAGAGCATAAAGGGCGAAAGATGAATTTAGGTTGTACCGCAACCTCTCATGGCTTGAAGCATGATCGCAGGCGAGATCACCCAATTCGGGGTTAATGAAAATATCACGACCCTCGTGAAGTCAAGAGAGGATTTTCCAAAACGCCACATGCAGCACCCCTCAACGTTTGTAAATTTTCAGTATACCTTGTGGCGTCCAATGACTCCAAGATTGATATAGATAAATTATACTCTCTCTTATCTTTTCGTACAGACCAAAATCATTGCATTTTGAGGTTAGATGAAGAGTTATGATCCATTTGGAAGTCAGAAGGTTTCGCCACGGCGGGATTGCCTTCGCTGAGGAACAGGCCATGCAAAGCTAGTTCGCAGAGCGAAAGGAGACTTCGCCTCGGCGGACCCAGCCTTGCAAAAATTACCCTTTTTTTTTTACCCTTTTAAAGGCCCATTTCTTAAAGGCTATTAATTTTTTGTTCTTTAGACTTATCTGGGGTTCCGGTTTTTAGAGAAGGAACACCCTCCTAGGGTTTTCTTCTTGAGCCATTTTTTAGGGTTTTAGTTTTTGTTCATTTCTACTTTTTTGTTTTGGAGCTGTTATTGAATATCTAGCTCATTAGAGGAGCTCCTTCAGCGGTGTTGTAGAGTTGGAGACATTTTTCACCTTCCATTTGTTTTGTATCTCTAAACTCTACTATATTTGTTAATCTTTCAGTATTATATTTATCTTAAATATGATTTTGTTGGATTACTTGGTTACAATGAGTAGCTAAACATCCTCTAAGGTTGATTGTTTGAAGTTGATGCTTGGTTTATATATATTTTATGATGATTTTGTGAATCCATGGTTGGTGTAGTTCTTAGGATTATTATGGTTTTAACTAATTAATCCATACTGAGAGTTAGATCTTTGATCCCCACACTAGGGCATCCTTGGTGATGCTTGGATTATGCCCTAAAATCTAGTCCCAGGTCTCTTAAGGTATGAATTAATTAACTGAAATAATAATTAACCTAATCAAGAGAAATGCAGAATTAGGAATGCCTAGTCAGGAAATGGATTTCATTGAGTAGCACCATCTACCGGCATTATGTAGGATCATATGGACCAAGAGTGATCAATCGGCGTAGTGCAGGTAGTCCTATTGTTTGGGTAGAAGTGTCTAATAGGATTCCCCAGAAATCTTGCCTTAGAAAAGCATCGCATTTAATGACACAGATGGACCAAGGGATAATAGAGGTTGGTGTGAGAAATTGAGGGAGACACGAGTGTAAACTCATGTCGGGTTCCTTGGACATGCATAAGTGTAGTTCATGGTGGCAGCTTAATGAATATAAACCATAAATGCATCGATGGAGATAATAAACCATGGAATCTTTCCTTGAGTTACATCCCGGTATCACTCTAGTCCTTGTAAGTGGACATTGATCATACTCTACTTTGTTTTATTTTTAGTTTAGTTTAGGAAACCTTTTCGCGACCATGCAGTCACTCAAATAGTGAACGACTTCAATAATCGGGGTACTCAATCCTCTCTAAAACCACACCTTCCCTGTGGGATCGATATCTTGACTTGTTAGTCCACTGTATTACTTGTGCGACCCGTGCGCTTGCTGATAATCGCTATCGAGTTTTTAGTGTTAACATCGGACTTAGCTGCTTGAGTCTTTGGTAGCTACCAGTGCGAACACCACCACCGAAGTAATGATTAGAAAGCTGGTAGGCTTCCAGTGCCCTTATTGATGAGTGGTTGTATCCGCCTTATCCCGACATATGTAAATCGAGTTTAGATGCAAGTACGGAATGTGTCGCCACGTCTTTCAACATTAATGTACCCCATACTTGTTTGCCTTCAGATGTCACCAATCCCCGTGATCTAGGAAACACTTTTATTTCCCATCTTCAATGTGCCAAAGTCTCTTGCTTTGTATGTTGAGAAATATTCCCTTTTAGGGACGCAATGGTATGATGCTGCCAGTCACACCCGCTCGATATCTTGTTAACTGCGCCGTAACAATCTTCTTGATTGCAAAGTAAGGTCACTTCATTGTCATCGGTACAGGTTGTAGCGGTAGAAGTTTTGTCGTCTTCCTCCTTTTGGCTCTTGTCTCCTCCTTGCTTTAGGATCTTGCAGTTCCTTTTCATGTGGCCTATTTTGCCCTGATGATGCTCACCCATTTTCCCTCTAGACTTAATTCTACCTCTTGACTTGTTATACTTAGATGGTCCTCTGCTTTTGCTTCAACCCTTGTTCTCCTTGACAAGGGCATGTGTGTCATTACCCACAAGTCCCTTCCTTGAATTGATTCAATTTAGATAAATTTATTTCTAACCATAGCGACCTTATGACTTTTTCATATGGGCTGAATTTCCCAAAGACATCACTTTCAGAGTGTTTAACTATCTAGTAATGGTAGGTAACAAGCATGCTCGAGTCTCATCCAAGAGAGATCTGCGATAATTGTGGTCGTTCGCTGAAATCATTGAGATCTTCGACAATTGATTGGCCTTCCTTAAGCTTCAAATTCATCAGCTTCCACATCAAGAAAATCTTTGCTTATGCGTTCTTTGTCTCATACATGTTTTCCAAGTTCTTCCAAAACGTGTGGGGATTTGTCTCTTTGGCAACATGGTTGTAGAGACTAATGTCCGCAACGCGAATGGCACGATGTTTTCTTTCCTCGGCTACTTCTATCAACATCGACATGTCCCTTGGGGCATTATCTCCCTCGATAGGATCATATAAATCCTTCTGATTAAAGGAGATCCTCCATATTGGACTTCCATAATGAATAGTTGTTGCTATCAATTTAATCATGAGACCCGAATAAATTTCAGCCATGATTCACTCGAACCACGCTCTAATACTAGTTGTTGGGATTGTGAGTAACCTGTGGAATATTGCAACAAGTAATATTTGGGTGGCTTTGCCGATCATGCCAACATTAGCAATTAGGGCGAAACGATCACGTGATAAAATAGCAATTGGGTGGCAATGCTAAACCTTCTAGAAATTAATCAACAGTTGGGTGGCTGTGCCAATCCACGAAAATGTAAATAAACAGTTTGGGAGGTTGAGCGAATCCACATAATAAAAGCAGTAAATGGGTGGCTATGCCAACTGTAACAACCGAGCCAGTCCGACCCGATCGTGAGTGCGACCAAACCGGGGACGCTCGGTTTATTTCTTTTATTTTCCATGTTATTAAATTTTCTTTTTCAAAAATGTCGAGACCCGAATCCCGGGCTCGACCCGAAGGGCGGATCCGAACCGGAGCCCGGTTTACTCCGACGTTTTCAATTATCTTATCAAAACATTTTATTTATGTTATTTCTCTTTAGGTTTTAGATTTGCTTGCGGAAGCATTTTCAAATCGTAGGCCTAAACATTTATTTCATAAAATACATTTCTGATGAGGCATTTTATGTCCTTTCAAAATGATATACAAAACAAAGCGTTTCTTTAGAGTTCGAGCTATTTGTTCACAAAATATCCATGTTCAAAAAAGGAAATGATATCACGTAGCAAGCGGGAGTATACACTTATACGCCGTAACTTGCTTTATGACTCTGTGCTTCACGATCTTGTCTTCCTTCCTGTCTACTCGAAACCTGCGCATAGATAAAAACTATATGCTAAGCATTTTCATGCTTAGTGGTTCTATACAGTTCTATTTCAATATTCAATTTAACTTGGCATGCATTAATGATTAAACCATGCCTATTATATCAACATATACTCATCTTATTCACTTTATGCTATCATTTTCTGAATTCATTTTACTATATCACAATATGCATTTTCAATGCAACAATTCAATTTATGAGATTTAAGCATATACACTAACAATCCATTTACACTCGTCAGTATTTAGTTATTTCCTTTGACTATTCAATTCACATTGGCAGGATTAGTTTGATGAATCCATGTATTATCATTCGGTAATGTGTTTACGATGTTTCAATTCGGTCTCCATCGTGAGATATCGTTGGGTACACCAGAGCATGGTATCTGCCCAAATGTCATACGTCATCATGGCCGGATGCCGATTGGTGCATCTCGCGAGTGGGACATTTCTTCAATGTCATACGCCATCATGGCGGAATTACGATTTTATCCGTCAAGTGGGCGTGGAAAATTTCAGGTGCCGTGGCCGGATGCTGATTGGTGCATCCGTCGGGCGGTTCATTCGGTATATCATTCAATTCAAGATGTTAGGAATTGACCAATTCGTTTACAATTCGATTTATCATTCACATTCATTCGGTTTTCAAATATCACATTTCAATTCCATATTCACTTTCGTATCATCTTTTCAAAGATATACTCAATCTATGTACTCATTTCATATACTCATTCACATACTCATTTCATATACTCATTCATGTACTCATTTCATATTTACTTGGTAAACTACTAAAATACTTGAAATAAGAATAGAGTCAGAGAACAAACCGAAGCTGTTAGATCTAGCTTCCTTCTCTTCGATCTCGATCCTAGGTTAGGCGATCATCACCCCGTCACACAATCCCTAGTGCCTTAATCACTTCACTCTCGGTGGATAATTAATTGTTAAACAATTTTAGTGAATTACAAGTTTATTTTCGATTGCGATCTTGGGGTTAAGACCACTAAAGTGCCGCTTGAAGATGCAGACTTCGTAGAAGCAAGCGAAGCTTCAGGCGAGTACAGTATGTTTTTCACTTGATTATAATCCTTGTTTGAACCCCATTAATTTATTTCTTAGGGTCCTGCAACAATCGATTACCGCGAATCTGGGGCTTGGATTGCAAAATATTACTGTAGAAATTTCTTAGAAATGATAATCTTTTAGTACCACTTTGGCCCCAATCATGATTACCACTTTAAACAAATACAGTACCCAGTCCCTCTCTGCAAGTTAGTCTAGGTACGGTTGATGATCACTGAGTACCACTTTGCCTTGCATCATGGTAAGGTACCACTCTTTGAATGCAGATACCACCTCTGAGTTTTGCCAAAAATCTTTGGATTTTGGCATTTTACACATTTTCTTCTCTGAGCCTTTATGTTCGTCCCATATCAAAAATCCACCATGGAATCCACCCAAAACAACTCGAAGGTGGTTGGGAATCAATAGAAAACCCTTTTCTCTCAAGTTAGGGCTTTCCCCAAGAATCCCGAATCAAATAGGATGAAGTTTAGGGTTTTGATTTAACACATAAGACCTCTTGAATCTCTTCTTTGTATGTTGCTTGGTGGTCTCTTAGGAACCAGAAATGGGAAGCAAGGCCAACCAAAACTTGATCTCTCTTGCAGACTGGCACTTCCCCTTTTCTCCTTCCTTGCTCCCTCTTAAAGTGATATTATCTTAAAATTCAGCCTAAGACCACATTTTTGGCCTTTATATTCCTTAAATCCATAAGGCCTTGTTTGGCCTTTAATCCATTTAAGTGTAAGCCAATGTTTGGCTTACACACTCATTCTTATTCCTCATTTTCTCCTTTTTTTAGTCTTTAATTCTTTATTTCCAAAAGGCCTTGTTTAGCCTTTAACCCATTTTTCATTTAAGTCTCCTATTATTCCACTTTGGCCATTCATTTATTATAATTTCACTTAGACATTTATTCTTTATAACAATTGACTCTTAGGTCCTCATTTTGGTACCCACATTTGCCCTTTTCACTTAGGTTTTATTTAAAGTTAGATCACTTACTATGTTTAGCATATAATATTAAATCATATCTCCACGCTTTCAATTTACATTTCTGAATTTATGGGTTCATCAAATTTCTGGAGAAGCCAGTTTGACTAAATTATACCGAATATATAATAAAATTATTATAAGAATTCTAGGGTATTTTTGGGGCGTTACACAAACCTTCGGGAAATGAAAGTGTAGCTGGACGGCTAAGCCAATCTGTAGAGAATACGAAGGAAAGATAATAATGACACCTGATATAATATAGTGGCCTGAATGAGAGGAAACCTCCACGGGAAAATTCGAAGAATAAATCACTATGAGATAGAGCCGGCCTGAATGCTCACACACCGGGATATGCTCTGAAATCCTCTCAACAATTTATCTCTCGGTACTCTCTTTTGATGTACTATGTTTCTTGCCATCCAGTGTGATAACCCCTATTTGTTTCACACCTATCCTTTCTGATCTCTATGATTGAAAGAATGATCTGGAATAACTCTAATCTCCTGGAATTCCCCATTTTATTATGTTTCTCGAAGCTGTTGACAAGGGTTTGATCCTCAAATGGATTTCATTGGTTGAAATGGAAACCAATTTCATTGGTTGAAACAACGGTCAATTCTCATCCGTACGAATATAGGATATGAGACGTGGTGGCAACATAGAGAAATCTTTCTCCTAAGGAAAAGGCTATTGTTGTACTTGACCATTAATGGAGCTAGACCCGTAAGGCTGAGGCAACTACGAGTTTTTATGTCAAAATATATTTCTTTGATGGTGGACATCTGCATTAAATATATCTCAAGGAATTAGAGGCAGATAAGATGCATGAGTGCAATATATTGAAGTATGATTGGTTGGATAGAGCTTGGAAAAGGATGGACAACTTTGAAGGGGGAGCATTATTTCTCGGTAAGCCTTGCTTTGGAGTTTCAGTCGGAGAATAAACAATAATGGTTGCAAATAGGATTTTCTATTTCTCATCGCAAATATCCACACCCAGTTTCTTTGTCTACGATGCGATAGGGGCAAAGAAAGGGTGAGTTCCTAGAAATAAACATTCCTAAGATCGGTATCAATTCTGTTGACCACCTTTGGAAGAGTTGAGTTTATTGGGCGAGTGGAAGAAAGTACGAGATGTGTATGGAACCTCCTTTGTTCATAACTCGTAAGAATTTGATTGTGAATCAATGTTTATTTCTTATATCTCAAGCTTATAGGGACTTAAATTTCATGTCAAATAAATCAGTTTTAAATTCTTAAGTTCAAATTTGTGATGTGAATTATATTTTCAATTTTGGTTATGTTCGTATCATTGTTGAACCTTAAGTTTTCTTTATCTTTTCACGCATTTTAATAATTTTTCTTTCTTAAAACATATGATCTATTGTAAATTTTATATTTTTTTGTTGAAGTACATGGATGGGAATTAAATGTATTTCTATATTTGATTCAAGTTAAAGTTAGCAAAATTATTTTCCCAGTTAAAGTAGAATTTCATGATTTGTTCACACTTCACGGTTATTTTTTAAGAAATGTTTTTTTAATTAAATTTATTTTTCTATAACATATTTAGAAATAAAAAAAAAATGCATTCATAATTAAATTTCCAAATTGAAAATATATTTTTATTTTTTAAACATCCAATTGTTTCAATTTCTTTTAAAAAAAAATACATTTTGAACAAAACTTTAATACTTATACAAAATTATTATAAATTATCTTTCAAATCTTGTTGATTTATTTCTTTTTAATTAATACATTTAATAATAGAAAAACGAAGCTTGTTCTTTTTAGCCCCTCTTCCTTAAACAAGGAGGGCTGATTTTTTTTTTTTTTTTTTTTGTCATTCCTTGCCTGAAATTATCCATCTATATCTTTGTCTATCATTTTATTTTTCAATAAAATGGTTCTTTAAAAATTACGGAATTTTAATTTATATTTTGTTTTATTGTTTTTGTGTTTTGTGTTTTGTGTTTTGTCATTTATCTTGTACGATCTGTGATTTATGTGTCATCTTGTGCGACATTTGTGTTGTCTTGGCATGACATGTGGTTTCGACATCTTATTGCGGTGTTTTCAGGTGTAGGTGATTCGACGGCGAGGAATGGGGTCGATGCGGTAGAGACATCGAGTCAAATTATGGTTGTCGATATGCTGTAGAGCTTGGTCGTGTATTACAGTCATCGTAGAATAATCGAATGTGTAGGAACTTTGAAGCGGGTTGTTATCTTGATAGCGCGGATCGTTATCATACAGAAGTTTTTTAGGGAATTTGATTTGGTGTTTCTATAAAATGTATTCAAGCTTGAATCACATTACATCTACAGAGTTTTAGGGAATTTGATTTGGTGTTTACATAAAATGTATTCTTAGCTTGAATCGATCAAATTATTATCCTTTCAAAAAAAATTAGAAAACCCGAAAGAACTGATTAAAATTAAAATAATGATTATAATGTCAAATTTTCTAATTAAATTTTCAATCCATTTAAGGTCATTTTAGACATTTTCAAAATTTAATACTTTACATGGCTTGTTGGATCAAATTTTTGGTAGTTATATGACCTACTCCTTCATTTTGAAACCAAAGTATCCTTAAAACATAATCTTTCTTTTAGAGGATCCTATAGACAAAATGGGCATTTAAGTCGGTACAGAGAACATTTTAGCAACTTCTCATACCGTTATAACATAATCTAAGAAAGTAAAGATTTTTCTGAAAGTCGGAGTTCTGGGTAAAAATAGGTTTGCTTTTGAAACATTTATTACTTTTAACTTTCTTTACAAACTTTTGTTAATCTAGCGCCATTAATAAAACAAAATGCCACATAAGAGAGAGGAGAGCATAGTAAAAAAAGTTTGTTGATAAATTATAATTAGGAATTACGTTTCATTTTTCATTTTTATAATAAAATCGTAATTGAGAATTATGGTTGATTTTGTACTATAGACCATAGTTTTATAAAATAAACATATATCAAAATCGTTAATAAATCACTCGGTTGAAAACAAGGAAAAGGGTATTTTCGTCATTTCAAAATAAGGTTCCACAACTCTCTGGAACCATAGCAGAATTAACATAGCCTAGTTCTACATTTTCCTTTTATTATTATTATTATTTATAAAAGGTTATTAACTTATACCAGAAAAATACATTTTAAAACTGTTACTTATTTACCTAAAATGAAAACAAAAATACACTTGATAAATAAACACATATCAAAATTCTAAAAAATGGGTAAGTTTGAAATAAGATTTGGGAAAATAGTAAAAAAAAAAAAAACTAATTTTGAAGATTTTTGCATATTAAGCTTGAACTAAAAAATAGCATAAAAAACCTAAATTTTGATTTTTTTTTTGTAAATGATCTCAAACAACCCGAATATTCCAATCTGACCACTATTTATAATTAAAAAAAATAAAAATCTTTAAATTCAGGCTTAAGCAAAAACCTTCAAAGTTCTAAATTTCAAAATAAAATTTACATAAAACCGTAGTTGAGAATTACAGTTTAATTTTTGTACTAAAGATGTAGTTGGAAATTACGATTTTATTTTTTGTACTTAAGTTATAGATATGAACTACGGTTTCAATTTTTGTACTAAAGCTATAATCGCATAAAATAAACATATATCAAAGTTGTTAATAAATAAATCCTCATTGGTTGTGGAATAACTTCTATAAAAAAGCAATTTTTAATGAAAACAAGGAAAGTGTATTTACAAAAGGTTATTAACTTATACCAAAGAGTGTTCACATGTCTAATTTAATTGGTATAGCGTTCATAATTGAGACGTGATGAGAGTCCTTTCACTTTCTTCGATTCACCTTTTCCTTCTATTGATTGCCTCACTTAAACTAAACCGTTATGTCCGTCCCAGCTGACTGTAACGCGTGTGCAGTAACGTTTGTCTTCTTGCTCGAGATGTTTGCTTGAATCCTTTTTCCCTACTCTTGTTTTCATGTTCGAGATGTCTGCCCGATCTTCATACCTGAGCTGGTTGTTCAAGGTAACTTGCTTGCC
Source organism: Tetrastigma voinierianum (assembly GCA_016808115.1). Lineage (NCBI taxonomy): Eukaryota > Viridiplantae > Streptophyta > Magnoliopsida > Vitales > Vitaceae > Tetrastigma > Tetrastigma voinierianum. The sequence continues at coordinate 822,530 of JAEQBH010000055.1, forward strand.
TTTTCCCAAGGGTTACTGTACAATGTGTCATCTTAGTACGACATATTGGTTTTCGACATTTTGTTGCGGAGTTTTCTTATGTGTAGTTGATTTGAACGGTAGAATAAATTCGACTGAGCAGAGACATTAAGTCAAATCATGGTCGTCAATATGTTGTAGAACTTGAATCATATGTATTCTAGTCATCATAGAATTATCAAATGTGTAGGCTTTGAGCCGATTTATTGTGCTATTAACTTGGATGCTACATTATCGTCTAGAGTTTTTAGCGAATTTGATTCGGTGTTTCTATAGAATGTATTACTAGCTTGAATCAATCAAATTATTCTCTTTTAAAAAAAATAGAAAAACCAAAGAAATAAATTTAAAATCAAAATAATGATTATAATGTCAAATTTTCTAATTAAATTTTCAATCCATTTAAGGTCATTTAGACATTTTCAAATATTAACATACTGTATGTTAATTTTCAAAATTTAATACTTTACATGGCCATTGGATCAATTTTGGTAGTTATATAATCTCTCCTTCATTTTGAAACCAAAGTATCCTTAAAACATAATCTTTCTTTTTTCTTTTAAACAATTATCAAAATGCTTAGCAAAATTATGGAGGAGACTCGCATCCACAATTGTTACCATAACAATTTTTTTTTCTTAACTACAATAAAATTAAACTCATCCACTTTTAAAGGATCCTCCCATAGACAAAAGGGGCATTTAAGTCGATAAAGAGAACATTCTAGCAACTTTTCATACCATTATAACATGATATAAGAAAGTCCAGATTCTTTTGGAAGTTAGAGTTATGGGTAAAAATAAGTTTGCTTTTGAAACATATATTACTTTTAACTTTCTTTATAAACTTATGTTAAATTTAGCCTCATCCATGCCACCTAGAATGCCACATAAAAGAGAGGGGATAGCATAATAAAAAAAAAGTTTGTTCATAAAATGGTAATTAGGAATTACAGTTTCATTTTTTCATTTTTTATATCAAAGTCGTAGTTAGAACTACGGTTCAATTTTTGTATGAAAACCCTGTAGTTACATAAAATAAACATATATCAAAATCGTTAATAAATCACTTGGTTGAAAACAAGGAAAAAGGTACTTTCATCATTTCAGAAGAAGGTTCCACAACTCTCTGGAGCCAGTGCAGAATGAACAAACAGAGTCGAACTCCTAATTCTCTCCTCTTTCTTCTTCGTTCTTTCCAAAACCTTCCTTCGTTACCTATAAAAAGTAAAAACCCAAACCACCATCTCCAATTTCATCCAACATTGAATCTCTTCAACATTCGCAGTTGCAGTTGTTATCAATCTCACACCAGCAATTCTCTGAAATCGACATAGTATGATCGGTATCAATTCTACGACTCATACTTGCAGGAAGAGTGGGTTATTGAGGGACAAGTGGAAACTAGATGTGTATGGAACCTTCTTTGTTCATATCTTGATAAGGAGTTGATTGACGAATCAATGTTTGATTTTCATGTATCTCAAGCTTGCAGGGACTTAGATTTCATGTAAAATAAATCAATTTTAAACTTATAAGTTTAATTTTGCTAGGGCAACCTTCAAGGGCTCTGCTAGGGCAATCTTCCTTGGCTCAGGTATGTTCCTACGAGATATGTTATTTCCGGGTGTCCAGATCTCAAAATCGTATTCTCTCTGCTAGGGCATGAGAGCGTTGACCTTTGTGTGAGCTTTATGATGGATTCAGAATTGGGTAAGCTTTCGATTACGAGGGAGGACCAGGATGAGTTAGTTTGGGATGGTAGTGATGATATTGATTCTGCCCTAAACGTTTATTGTTTGGTGGGGAAATTCCTTACTGATAAAACGTTGGACTTCACAGCCATGTGCAATCAATTGGTTAATCTATGGAGACCAGGCAAGGGGATTCATATTAAAGATATTCCATCAAACAGATACTTGTTTAAATTCTTTCATTCTGTGGACATGCGACGAGTTTTGGATGGAGGTCCTTGGACTTTCGATAATTTTCATCTGGTTTTGCACCATTACAAACCTGGAGATATACCGGCTACAATTCCATTAAATCACTTTGCTATTTGGGTACAAGTGCATGAGGTACCAATGGGATATATGTCAGAAATAATAGGGGTACAACTTAGGAATGCAATTGGAGAATTCGTATCTTATGATCATGTTAATAACAGTGGTTTCTGGAAGTCCTATATGAGAATAAGGGTGAGGTTAGATGTGAGACTACCACTGTTGGAAGAAAATAAGAAAAGCAGATGCGGGATTGGTAATCGTTCGTTTTCAATATGAATGGCTAGGAGTTTTTTGTTACCTCTGCGGTTTGATTGGACGTCTGAGGCGTTTTAAATCCAAGACTCTTTCATGGCTGGGGCGAAGTTAAACCAGAATGGGGAGTATGGTTAAAGAAAGGCTCACATGAGAAGACATGCTCAAGTGGTAGATAGTGGTTACGTAGTGGAGCAAGGTATGGGCGTTGGGTATCTTGTAAGCATGTTTTGAGTGCACATCATCAAATTAGTAGTAATCGGGGGTAGTTCGAGAATACTCTGCAGGCCAGATTCACATAAGATAACCTTACGGAGATATTAGCGATATCATTACAGGAGGATAAGAAGCGTAGGAGGCAAGAAACAGGTAAGGACGTTGATTTAGATTTGATGGTGGTGGAGGGGTCTCCTGTTTTGGCAAAAGGGATAGTGCCATCAGTAACTGTTGCTTCTGTGATTCTGGATACAACGACTACTAATCCAAACTCTTTTTTGGCGAGTCCTGATGGTCAGGACCGCTAGCAGCAATGAGGTGCATTAGTTGGAATTGCCGGGGTTTGGGCAACTCGCGGTCAATTCAAAATCTTCGTGAGATCATTCGGTCTCAGTGCCCTTCGCTTATTTTTCTCATTGAAACGTTAGTGAATGATGATAAAATTGAGCAATTGAGAATTCAGTTGGGTTTTGATGGAAAGTTTGTGGTCAATAGAGTTGGCAGAGGAGGTGCGTTAAACTTTGCACTTTGGAAGCAGCCGATGGCATAAATTTCTTTGAGTTTAGAATAATTTCATTGATGCTGTCAGTGCATGTACTTGAACAAAGTTGTGTGGAGATTATTTGACATGTTTCCCTATGGTTTTCCCGAGCGTAATAGAAGGAAGGATTCTTAGAATCTCGCCCATTATTTTAGCTGGTAAATCTTCTTTACCTTGGTATCTTCGATTTTAATATGATCTATTGTCTGATGAAAAGATGGGCTCGGAGTTGAGCATCAGCTCTTCAGCTTTTGGGGCTTACTAGAGGCTATAACTGATTTTGCACTTTACGAATTAGAGGCTTATGGGTCATAGTTCACGTGGGAAGTATTGGGAACTCTTTGGTTTAGGAACGGTTAGATAGGGCCTTTGTGCGATTTCATAGTTCAGAGGAATTTCCATTTATGCGGACTTTACTAATTTCTTTCATTATCGTTTGATGCTCAGTTCTTTTATTTGGAGAACTTCCTGCAGGCAGGAGTATACTCATAGGTTTAGTTTTTGAGAATTTATGGGTTCGTGAACAAGACACCGTAAGCCGGTTTAAAGAGGTGGTGGCAGTCATCCAGTGATAAAGATCTGATAGAGGCTATCTTTGTGTTCAGTCTCTATGGCTAAATGCGAGTAAGAGAATTATGGAAGGCAGTTTAGAAAGAATAAAGTGTTTGTTTGAGAAAAACTAGTGAGATTGCGTGGAAAGACAGATGATATTGCAGTGGGTGAGTTCTTTCGAGTTAGAGCAGAATTGGATAGTCTTTTGGATCAGAAGGGAGTATCTTTGGAAACAACTGGATGAAGATTTACGGTTAAAGGAAGGAGATACGCAATACTACTTCTTCCATTCTGCGCTTCTTGGTAACCTGTCAGGTCGGAAGTTGAATGATGCGGATGGTAGCTGAAGTTTCGGATAAAGAGGGTCTAAGTAATCTTGCGAAGACATATTTTGAAGGCCTTTTTGTAGCTAGTACAGAAGAAGTTTCGTATGGTGAGCTTCCAATAGAACACGAAATTTCGGTGGAGGAGAATAATGGTCTAGTGGCTCGGTTTTTGTTAGAAGATTTCTTTGGGCATTACCGCGGATGTTTTAGGATAAAGCTCGGGAGGCCGGATGCTGAATCCGGATTTTATCCACGGCATTTTAAGAGCTTATTAGGCCCGGAGTTTTCAGTACTACGAGATTGGTTAGAAAACTTATCTTTTCCATTCTAATCAGAATGATACTTTGATATATTTAGTCTAAATGTCTTGATCCCCCGATCCATGAAAGACCTTAGACCTATTTCTACATGCAATGTGATTTACAAAATTATTGCGAGGTCTTAGCCAATCGTATGAAACATATTACATCTCGTATCTCTTTTCGGTAGCCTTTGCTCTGGGACGCTCTATTACTGATAATGTTATGATTGCTTCTTAGTTACTGCATTATATGAATCGTGCGAGCAATGTAGGGAAGTAGCATTTGAAAATGGATATTATTTAAGGCCTATGATAGAGTAGATTGGAAGGTTTTGCACCATATGCTACTGATTTTGGGGTTTGACGATAAGTGGATTAAGTGGATTATGATGTGTGTAGCGTCATTAGATTGATACGTGTATGGAATGGTTCGGAGGTGGGTCCTCTGCATAGAGGTTTGCGTCAAGGTTGTCCACTTTCTCCATATCTATTTATTATTTGTGCGGAGGGTTAATCGGCTTTTTGCTCATTGACTGAGAGCCACGGTTTGATCGATGGCGATGAGTATGTCGTGGTGCCCCGAGCATATCCCACTTATTCTTTGTTGATGATTCCTTCTTATTTTTTAAGAGTACAGAGGAGGAAACTAGAGTGATTCATCATATTCTTGAGTTGTATGAGTGTTATTCAGGCCAAGCAATCAACCTCCAGAAATCGGGTATCATGTTTTCTTCTAACGTCCGAACTGATAAGCAACGAGTGTTATCAGCTATACTGGGAGTTACTAATGGTATTAACACGGGTAGGTACTTGGGTTTACCTTCGTTGATTGGTAGATCCAAACGTGCTACTTTTAGTTACATCAAAGACACAATTTGGAAGAGGATCCAAGGGTGGAGAAACAAGTTGCTTTCTCAGGCGGGTAAAGGTGTGTTAATTAAATCGGTTGCTCAGGCTATCCCAACATATAGTATGAGTGTGTTTCTTTTGCCTATCTCGGTTTGTGATGAGATTGAAAAATGATGGTCGTTTTGGTGGGGTTCGAGTTCAAGGAATGGGAAAGGGATTAGATGGCAAAGTTGGAGAAACAGACTAGCTTGTGCTAAGGATTGGGCGGCATGGGTTCTGTGATTTACAGTGTTAATTTTTGTGGGTAAAGGGTGGAACTTCATTCATAAACCCAACACTTTGGTATCTCGTTTGTTCAAGGCCAAATATTTTCCTCACGGAAGCTATCTCTCGTCATCATTGGGAAGTAATTTGAGTTTTGTTTGGCGAAGTGTTTGGAGTGCGAAAGAAGTTGTCAATAGGGGTATTCGATGGAGAGTGGGGGATGGAAGTAAAATCCATTTATGTATGTGGATGGATGCTGGGTTCGTGTTTTCAGAACTTTGGGGTGAGAACCACTCGGCTTAGTCTTGATAACTTAAAGGTTTGGTTGTTGTTAGATGCTGAGAAGAGGATGGGATTCGGGCTGTGTTTCTCTATCTTTGAGAATAATGATTCTCGGCTATTTGTTCAATTCCATTGCTCAAATCTCAGACCTACGATTCGTTGATGTGGCATTATTCAAATATTGAACATATACGGTAAAATCATGCTATAGAATGTTGTGGGTAACCTTCATATTAAAACTTGAATCTAGGTTACATGTCTCTAGTTGGAAGAAGTTGTGGAAATTATTTCTTCCCCCTAAAATAATTTCCTTTTTATGGCGTCTTTGTAATAGTTGCATTCTTGTATCAGTTAGACTACTGGATAAAGGTATGAATTTGACAACTTGTTGTGTGTTGTGTTGATAAACCGACATTGACCACTGATGAATTTCCTGTTTGGCTGCTAAAGTTGATTGATGTTCTTGATCTCGATGTAATGTGTTAAAGATGGCAATGATCTTTATAGTGTATGGAGGGTAACGAAATCATAGCTTTAGGAGAACTCTTTTCTTACCGGCCAGTGAAGGTGGTGGAGGCGGGGTATGTGTTTTTCGAGGGTTGGCGTCAAGGCCCGTGCTGGTATATTCCTCTGCTGTTCAGCGAGTAACCATGGACCTCTAACCTGGACTGATCCTTTAGGAGGCGTTAAGGAGTACAATCGATCATGACTTTGTTTCGTGATCTATTAGCTATAGGTTTAGGTATGATGATGCGAAGAAATGATGGTGGAGTTTTATGCATGCCGAGGCGTTAACTTGATCCCATTATCCTATAGTGTGAAGGCTGAAGCGTGATGGCACTCCGTGAGGCTCTTCTTTGGGGCTTTATCTTTGCACGAGAGTTAGTTGATGTGGAGTTTAGAAGCAGTTGCTTTATTTAGTTGTTGTAACGGGTTTGTCTTCACACTCTTTAGACTATTCTGAATATGGCTTTTTAATTTTGGATTGTGTGTGTCTTAGAGGTAATGGTAATTCTACACGTCGAGTTTAATAAAGAGGCAAGCAAACAAGTGCTCCATGTTCTAAGCTAGGCGTGCTTGTTTCCTTCTAGTCTCAGATCTTTGTGTCCCTTCTTGGTTGGAGGAGGTGATTCTTTTTTATTTATCATCTATTTAATGAAGGTTCTTCATTGTTTATCAAAAAAAAAAAAAGTTTAATTGTGATGTGGAATTGTATTAAAAGTTTAATTGTGATGTGGAATTGTATTTTTTAGTTTTGGTTATGTTCGTATCATTGTTGAACCTTAAGTTTTCTTTTATCTTTTCATGTATTTTAATAATTTTTCTTTCTTGAAACATATGATCTATTTTTATGTAAATTTTTTATTCTTTTGTTGGGGGTATGGATGAGAATTAGAAGTGTGTTTCTATCTCAGATTACGGTTAAAGTTAGCAGGTAGTTTCTCGGTTAAAGTAGAATTTCAGGATTTGTTCACACTTCACAGTTATTTTTTAAGAAAGGTTTTTTAATAGAAGTTTCAAATTGCAAATATATTTTTATTTTTAAAACATCCAATTGTTTCAAAATTTAAAAAAAAAAAAACTTTTGGAACGAAACTTTAATACTTTACCAAATTATTATAAATTATCCTTCCAATCTTGTTGGTTTATTTCTTTTTTAATTGATACATTTAATAATAGAAAAACAAAGAAATAGAAATAAGATTAAAATAATGATTATAATGGAATTTTTTCTAATTAAAATTTCCCAATTCATTTAAGTCATTTTGACATTTTAAATATTAATATACTTTATGTTAATTTTCAAAATTTAATACTTTACATGGCTTGTTGGATCTAATTTTTGGTAGTTATATGACCTACTTCATTTTTTTCTTTTAAACAATTATCTAAATGGTGGAGGAGACTTGTGTCCACAATTCTTACCATAAGAATTTGAACTAAAATGAAACTTGATGGGAAAATTGTAGGGTATATTTGGTTCCGGATTTTTAAAATTATTATTGAGAACAATTTTTCTTATTTATAATTTATTTGATTTGTGATCAATTTCATTTGGGTTTATCATTTGATCAGAAGGCCCTATATTAAACTTTTGTGGAAAAAAAAATGTTAAGAAAAAAATGTTAATATATTATGATTTATTCTTTATTCCAATGTATTTTGTAATCATTCTCAGATTCATAATAAATATTTCTCTTTTATAGGTGATTTTTTTTTCATTGAGAGTTCTATGTGAATTTGGTGTTTTTCTTTGTTTTCATATTTTATAACTGTGGCATTGATTTTAACAACAATAAAGTTAACTCATCCACTTAAGGATCCTATGGACAAAAGTGCCATTTAAGTCAGAGAACATTCCAACAACTTCTCATATGGTTATAAAAAATTCCAATACCATGTAGATCCTTCTAGAAGTTGGAGTTATGGGTCAAAATAGGCTATATTAAATTTAGTCTTCTTTATACCACACAGAAGAGAGGAGAGAGCATGACAAAGAAATTTTGTTGATAAAATTATAGTTAAGAATTACGGTTTAATTTTTATACTAAAGATGTAGTTGGAAATTACAATTTTATTTTTTGTACTAAAGTTATAGATATGAACTACAGTTTCAGTTTTTGTATTAAAGCTATAATCGCATAAAATAAACATATATCAAAGTTGTTAATAAATAAATCACTCTATAAGTTTGTGGGAATAAACTTCTATAAAAAAGTAATTTTTAAAGAAAACAAGAAAAATGGTAATTTTTACAAAATGTTATTAACTTATACTAAAAGAAGTGTTCACATGTTTAATTTAATTGATATATCGTTCAAAATTTAAAAATGTAGGATCCTCATAAATAGGAGGGTACTAGGGCAATAATTTATTATATTATAAAAATGTGCTTATTTATCAAAAAAAAAACTTATACTAAAAAATACATTTTAAAACTGTATTTATTTTCGTAAAATGAAAATAAAAATTCACAGTAAATAAACATTTATCAAAATTCTAAAAAAAAAAGGGTAAGTTTGAAATTAAAACAAGGAAAAGGGTATTTTCGTCATTTCTGGAAAGTTCCACAGCTCTACGAACATAATCGAAGTCCCCATTCGATCGTCTTCTTCTTCGTTCTTTCCAGAACCTTCCTAGGTTTCCTATAAAAAGTAAAAACCCAGACCACCATCTCCAATTTCATCCAACATTGAATCTCTTCTGTGCCAGTTGCGGTTGCAGTTATTTATCAATTTCACACCAGCAATTCTACAAATCGACATGGATTTGAGGATGATGACTAGATTCCACTAACACGATCTTACTAACACCTGCGCGACATGGCGACGACTCCGACAAGAATTACGCGTCAGCTGCCCCTCCGCACCTACGCCCGCGACGCCAGGGCGCGGCGACGGCGGCAGCGGACGTCCACAAAGGAATCCCCAAATTCCTTACGCCTTCATCGTCTGACATGCCGGGGGTGAAGTCCGGCGACATCAGGTCAGGTGGAGGACGACAGTATTGTGGCGTGATGGCGGAGGAAGGCGGGAGGAGGGAAGGAAGGCGCCAGTACGTGAGGAATGGAGCGGAGGTCCCGGAAAGTTCATGAGAAGTTCGCGTTGCTGGAGAATGCGAATACCGATAAGATATCGGCAGTTTGTCAAGACGGAGTGTTGACGGTGACCTTCGAGAAGTTGCCGCCGCCGGAGCCGAAGAAGCCCAAAACCATTGAGGTCCGCGAATCAGCGATCAGTCTTCATGATTTTCCGGCGGGTAATTTACGGCAGATCCAGTCAGCCTGTTTGATCGGTTTAGTATGAAATTTATTGTGGGTTCATTATTTGGTTTTCTATAGGAGCTGATGAACCCTTTATATTATTATATGTATGTTGTTTCTGAATTCAATTCATTCTATGAATTGAAAGCTTTTCTTCTCTGTTTTTCTTTATTATGCCTCCCACTTCTGTTTTTATTTATTGACCTTTATTTTTATTTTGATGAAAGAAGACTGACCACGTATAAAGAAAGAAACCAAAAAAAACTATTAAAAATAATCTTTTATTTTGTTTGCTTATTTAAAAACCTTGGTTTTTAATTATTTAAAAATTAAAATGGTTCACCACCTGCCGGGTATTAATTCTTTGCCGTTCACGATTCGACCATAGTGCCGTTGGGCCAATAATTAATGACTGATCGCACTCACAAAGTGGTGAACAGTGTCTAGTCTTGTGTGTTCGGCTCGATTCGATGTTACGGAGTCTTGGCGTAGACCTTGATGTCATACTATGACACCCCATTCCCCGAGGTCCACCATGCAGCTAATCTCAAGCATCTCTAACTCATAATCCCGACCTATCAAAGTCAACTCTCACCCTACATCCTGCTAACATCTATACCGTTTCTGTGCCTTAACCTCTAAGCCCAATCCGATCAAGCACAAGCATGCAACAAATGAATTACACGATGATCCAATTTAAACGCTACTCTACCAACAAGCGCAAGAGTAGAAACGCATCTCACATATCCAAGACTAAGAGATATCTCGCCCTCAAGACAATCCCTCACTGAGGTGCCCAAGTCAAGCCGACAAAATAACATATCGGCTCGCCCCGGCCGACTGTAAGTCCCTACCGTGAGTCTCCATTCGACCTCACCCACACTCCGACCCTCCGGCCCACCAGGCAACAAGGTGCTCGTATAGCACCCCCGAAATCGAAATCGGGTTCTCCCGACCTGCATTTGGGGAAGCGGAGGAATGAATCAGATACTTCCTCGTTTCTATGTTTAATCGATCATGGGCTGCCCTGAGCCTCCTGATCCCCGCTGGGGGCATCCCATCTCACATGCTTCCAGGCTACTCCAGGCTAACATATCCCCACCCCCAATCCGATGCCCAACCCGCCCCCGGGTCCCGAAACTCAAAGCAAAGTCTTCCGCCTTCCCCGAACTAGAATAAGGTTGATCCTCCCTCTTGCTACCAACACCCGCATCTCGAGTGCTTCGAGCATCCTCGCTCTCTCTCTATGGTCAGGGCCATCCCAACCATGAAGTACATGTCTTGTAGGCGAAGTCCTACAATCCTACCCCGAATGGACAACTTCAGCCCCATTCTCGCCTTCCGACTTTACCATGTCCGTGGCCACGTAATCTTCGAAGAAACTGCCAGCTCCGTGAATCTAGCCATAATCCATCACTTGGCCATCATCCCCGCTTCACTCTAGAATTCGAGCCTCTCGCATGCCCTCGTAGTATCCGAAAATATTTACCCATGAATGTTCCTAGAACTCGCCCATGTCATCGCTTCCTAAGCCCTAGAGGTCCCCGCCCATTTCCACCCTATACTGTGGTCTCAATTCTATCGGAATGCAACAAGATGGATCCCTGGCCAGCCGAGGAATCTCCATAGCCTCTAACACCTTCTCTCGATTCACGTGATGAACCAATGACCGCACCACCCGCCTCCCCCCGCGCACGCTCTGGAGCACGACGCGCTCTAAACTCCTCGGAGGTTACTAGGACCTTCCTGACTACTTGCTATACCAGCCTGTGCTATAGCCGCCGCCGCAATACCTACACCAATAAAAGTCCGCCGATCAAAGCCCATGGTCGTCAACGTCGTGGTGCCCTCGACCAAGACTCACAGGGATCACCCCCACGCCCTCGTTCCCGACTAAACATCTACATGTCAAATGGCAAGTTATTTCAATGCAAAGGTCTCTAAGGCATAAACACAGCCCCGAGACACTATTCATACACAGAAAATATATCACATGCTAAGTCCCCGTGATTCATAAGTACGTGCAAGACAACTATTTCTATGTGTATCAAATCATATTTAACATCAAAAATTTGTCTAAAATTTCATTTTTTTATCTCATTTTATTTTGATTTTATTTTTATTTTTCAAAAAAATTTATTTCATTTTTTTTCCGAAAATCTTGTGAACAAGTAGTTCAAACAAAGGACTGTAAACAAAGATCGAAGTCCAAAATTCAATGCACCAAGTGCACAACCAATGACCCAGACGCCAAGACCTTACGCGCCAGCCCCAGACAATGGTGCATCGGGCGCCGTGTCGTGGCCGGACTTCTACTGTGACATGTTTGCAGTTCAGCCAGGTCAGCAGCTCCTGGGCCGTCGTGTCGCACCTCAGCCGCGCAGCACGAGACCGCAGTCAGTGGGCCCCGTGTCACGGTGGCCACAATGCCTCACCTCCGCTTCTCCCGGGTCACAATACACTATGGTATTACATACAATTCCTCGCCCACTAAGCCTTTCCGTCATGATACAACCAATCGTGATCTGCGGACCTTCACCCAGGCCTAACTGCACGCCTCATTGCAATACAATTTTTTTTCCAGCCACTGCACACCCATTACAGCTATGTCACGATACAATCTCCCATTGTGGTCAGGACAATATCTAAAGAGTCCAACCAATTCCCGCACCATTTTTTTTTTTGTTTTTCACACATAATTTTTTTCTTTTCAAGCATCGAACACCAAAAATACATATCCATTTTTTTTTCTCATTCTCCAATACACCTAAATAAATTTATAAACATTTATTTTATTCACTTTTCTTCAATTTTTCACTGTAAAACCAAAAAAAAAATTCCTCTTCTCATTTTTTTTTTCATTTAATTCTGGACCATTTGTCCAAAAATTCTCTAACCTCCTGTTCTCACACTAACCCTAGTGTTCAACTTTAAAATTTATAAAAATTTTATTTCATTATCTTATAAACCAAATAAATTTATTAAAATTTATTTTTTTATTTTTCTTCCAATTTTTACACACCGTGAGTCCCAAAGTACCTTCCCAACATGTGTTATTTATCACACCAAATTCATAGTTAACATATAGAATGTTCATGTTATGCATATCCTTCACATAACACCATCAAATCACAATCACACACCAAACACATGCATACAAAGGTTCTAGCTTTGTCCCGTGCCTTCCTAGGTAATCCTCATACTCCAAACCTAACATCGAGCCACAATCAAGTGGTGATGTTCTTACACGACTATGACCTAAGTCACCCAAGCCCTCAAACGCTTCACGATTCGTGCACCTAAGCTCTACACCCACCGAGCTCAAGGTAATCGCCACCTTACCTCCGATATCAAGCCTGCCCTCGAAAATCGGGAGGGGTCCAGTTGACTACCCGTCAACCCGCTGAAATATCTTACACGTCTCATATCAGCGAGACCTATAATCGAGTAAAATGGCTCTCGGGGCCTATAAACCAACTCATCATCAAAATACACCCAACTATAATCCAATAGTCCAAGAGTTATTACATTCACTTTACCAAAACATATATCAAAAGTTTACAATTTTAATACATGTTAAACTAAACCATCAAAGCCACAATCCCGCTTCAAAATTGGTATTCTAAATGAGTCGCCCTCTCGAGCCACCGCACCGAAATAATATCTCTCTAAGGCGCGAGTTTATCGCCCAAGAGTAATCACTCCTAAATTCAAGTACTTCCACCTAAGTATATGCACGATCCAATGTAAACATACACTCAAGTAACACGTGATCCTACTTAAATAATTAAATGTCCGCTCATGCCCTCGAGTCCTCACTAACTCTCACTACCGGGGCCGCATGAGAAAACATCATTTCAAAAACAAAACTATATCTTTCGAAAGATACACCAGATCAGAAAAAGACGGACGCACCTCCGAGGCTAATGTGTTGAAGAACTCCAAACACACACCCTCATCCGAAATGATCCGGCTTGACCGTCTCAACCCCATTCCGAATCATCCTGTAAATTCCTTCGCAACCATGTTCGCTTTTAAACTCGTGTCATGCACACACACCTTAATTTCTATGCTATCTCTTAAGACATAAAATCTGGATTTATGTTATTCAACATAATTTGAGGATAATATTTGTAAAATATATCATCATTTATATATTTACATGAATTGAAACATAAACAAACATGTTATATAATTTCTCAATACATTTAGAAAAACTAGCTCATACTGGGTTAATTTAACAAACACAAACAATTCGACGAATTACTCAACTAAACACATTTTCTCACAAAATATTTAGAACATTATACACGTGAATGCGGAAACCCCAGTTATCGTCATATTAATACCAACATCGTTCTCATCAGAACTCAAATCAATATCTTCCTACTTACATATTATTTAAAACATGACGGCCATAAACTAACACCTAAGATGTCTAAACAAATTGCGGCACTATCACGGACTGGCCCAAAAGTTGCTCCAATAATTTTCTACATTTCTGCCCAAGTTTTGAATCCATCAAACCGCTTCATTCAGCGCCTCAATCAACTCAATCATCAACAAAACACTTAAACAAAGGTAACCTCAAGTAGATGAAACCTCACCACAGAGTCAATTAAACTCCAAGAAACCCGGCTCTCACGCGTTGTCCTCAGCCACAGAGAATGTGCCTTTCCTTCTAAATTCAAGAATTCCGACTACTCGATTGCTCAGATCCAGAGAAGTGGCACACTCTCTCTCTGAAAAATCACAAACCCCTACTTCCAAATCCCACTACATCTCCCTTTGCCGCCATTGCCGGCTGTGTTTTCGAGGGAGATGGACACTATTCCACATTTTGTCCTATGAATATTAAGAATTTAATTAATACCAATCATGTCCCTAAGCTTTGATTTTTACATTTTGCGACTTATCTCACGTCCGTCATCACTCTTACCATAACCCGCGGTCACATGAGCATACGTTATGAAGACTTTTGTCACTTCAAATGCCGCTTTTAAGGCACCCGATACCGATGCCTCGTAAACGTGCAAATTAATTATCTCAATTTGAAACACGAAATTGACGTGGTAGCTAGATTTCCCAGACTCCATTCCAACAATGAAATCCGCTTTCACATCCGAGATCTAGAAAAAAATTTCGATTTTTATCGGAATTACGATTTTGCCATTTTCCGTAAATCTAATTTTCGCGCTTTACAAAATCATAAAATTTAATCTTAAAAAAGTTTCCATTTTTAAATTTTTATTTTATTTTTAATTTCTTATGAATTGTTTTTAACATTTTAAAAAAAATAGAATTTTAGAGGCTCACGCCTTTTAACGCCTAAACGCGCAGTCAACACAACATTGATCGCATTTTTTTAAGCCTTGCTATAATACGAGATGTTATGTAAAAGCATCATGCCTAATCACACTAGGGCGACGCTTTTCTCACCCCTTTAGAACAGAGATCTAATTCTTCATTTTGAAACCAAAGTATCGTTAAAATGATAAAATAATTTATCAAATGGTCCCATAAATGTGTGAGGAGGATCGCCCAGCCAATTCTTTACCATGTTGAATCTATGCTTTAAAATGAAAGTTGATACATTATGAAAAAATTGTAAGGTCTATTTGCTCAGATTTTTAAAATTGTTCTCGAGAACATTCTTTTTTCTTTACTATAATTATTGATTAGGATCCAAATCTGCCTTGAATTTATGGTCTCGAACCGACAGGTCTATGATGTGACTTTATAAAAAGCAAAAGTCGCGAAAAATAGGATCCTCATGCGATATTGACCTTACTGCTCTGGATATTTTTAATATTAACATATTATCATGATTTTCTATCTCGCGCACTTCTAGAATTATTCTCATATTCATAGTAAAGTTTTTTCTCATACCCATAAGTTTTTTTTCCCATGAGGGTTTCTATGTAAATTTGGTATTTTTCTTTGTTTTAATATTTCATAATTAAAAGTACACTCTTAACACTAAATCAACAAACTCATCCACTTAAGATCTCTACATTGCAAGCGGAGATTAAGTTTGATAACGATTCAAAACAACTACAGTGATGGTAAATAATCTACAAATCACACCTGTGGACCTTCCAAGTCGAGTTACGTCAGCAAGTTTTGAATAATATATTACTACTTTTACTTTTCTAAGAACTTATCTTAAATTTAGCTTCTGTCAACTAGAATGTCACATAAGAAAGAGGTTATACATAAAAATCTTGTCAGAAACCCAGAATTAAGAACCACTATCAATTTTTCATTATAATTATAATCGGTAACTATGATTTATTTTTGTATTAAAACTATAGATATGAACTACGGTTTCAGTTTTCATACTAAAATTATAATGGCATAAAATAAATATATATCAAAGTTGTTAAAAAATAAATCACTCAGTAACTTTGAGGGACTAAACTTCTATTAAAAAACAATTTTTAATGAAAACAAGGGAAATATTATTATTTATAAAAAGTTACATGTCTAATTCAATTGGTATAACATCCAAAATTTTAAAAATATAGGATCTTTTAGGAGGGTACTAGGTTCGAATCTAGAATAAATAATTTACTATACGGTGCGCTTAATTATAAAATAAAAAAAAAACTTATACTTAAAAATACTTTTTAAAATTGTCTATTTGTTTTCGTAAAATGAAAATAAAAATTCACAGTAAATAAGTAAAACAAAGAAAAGAGTATTTTCATCATTTCTAGAAAGTTCACAGTCTGGAATAATTTGAACCTAAATTTCTCCACTTTTCTTCTTTCGTTCTTTCCAGAACCTTCCCGGTTTCCAAGTAAAAAGCAAAACCCAAACCACGACTCCAATTTAATCAAGACTTGAATATATCTTCTACATTCGCAGTTGTAGTTGTTATCAATCTCACACCAGCAATCCTCTGAAATCGACATGATTTGAGGATGATGGCCTCGATTCCCCACTCTTCCGTCCTGCAACACCCCGCACGACGCCGGCGACGACCGACAAGTCCGCCAGCCCTTCCCGCACCTTTACGCCCGCGACGCCGGGCCATGGCGGCGGATGGCGCGACGTCATGGAATTCCTAAATTCATACGCCACCGTCGACATGCCGTGGGGGTGAAGTCCGCTACATCAGCGTCCAGGTGAGGACGACAATGTTGTGGTGATCAGCGGAGAGGAAGCGGAGGAGGAGAAGGAAGGCGCCAAGTACGTAGAATGGTTGATACCTGAAAGTTCCACGAGCAAAGCCTGCGTTGCCGGAGAATGCGAATACCGATAAGATATCGGCGGTTTGTCAAGACGGAGTGTTGACGGTGACAGTCGAGAAGCTGCCTCCGCCGGAGCCGAAGAAGCCCAAAACCATTGAGGTCAAGATCGCTTGATCAATCTTTATGATTTTCCGGCGGGTAATTGCAGCAGATCAGTCAGCCTGTTTGATCGGTTTAGTAAAACTAGTGGGTTCATTGGCCGCATGAGATTGATGACCCTTATTTTTATTATATGTATGTTGTTTCTGAATTCAATTCATTCTATTAATTGGAAGCCTTCAGTTCTTCTCTGTTTTTCTTTATTATGCCTTTATTTTATTTTGGTGAAAGAAGCACTGATCATGAAAGAAACCAAAAATCCATAACAATAGATCCATTAAAATTTCTAATAAAAATTTCTGCCCTTCAAATATATTTTAATCTATAATAAACAATTCTAAGCCTGAAATTTTGAGGTTTATTTTTTCTTGTTAGATTTCAATGTGATTGATGGAGTTCGGAAAATGGCCACGTTTCGAAACCCACTCTAGTAGACTAATAATTCACATCCTCAAGTCTTCTGGGCCGGTGCTTGAAGTCTAAACGATACTAACATTCCTTATAATTAGATTTTGTCTAATTACCAAACACTTGTATAAAGTAAATGTGCAACTTTCTAAATTCATCAATTCTCTAAATTCAAAATTTCATGCCGACAAAAATTATTTGCAAATATCCAAATCTCAATTATGAATCTCACATAAAACTGCTCGCACATAACAATATTTGAGATCTTCCAAATCCAACTCAGACTAATATAAAACGAATGTTATTATCCAAGCGACTTTCTCAATTAACTTTCAAAACCCAACATTTCATAAATACGAACTTATTGGGGCTCAACACGATCCAACATAAAGTTCTAATCAAATCTTAATCGACGACGTATCCCCAACCTAAATTATCACTACCCGGAAACTAAAAGATTCAAATATGTCAAGAAATATAAATAAATTTATTAATAAATACTAATAAATACTAATACGAATGAGAGTGAACTTAAAGCTCAATAAGAAATACTAATAAATTTTCATAGATTAAAAAGTTTTCAATCATATAATGAATAGAAGATGTTATTCATCAAAACTTTTGATTCAAAAATAAGTTTGAACATTAAAAAATTTACTTCAAAACATTCTCACATTCATTTCAAACCTGTTTCATATCAAATGTAATCCAAATAATTTCATATCAAATTTGGATTCAAACACTTTTATATCAAAGTCCAAAATCAAATACATTTTATATATAATTTTCTCTGATCATCAAATATCGAATGATGCCCAGCCACATGGGACTTTCAAATGGGTGACTAACCGCAAATTATTCATTTTAAGGTGGACGGATCAAAACAATACTAGTACTAATAACCTCTAATCGAAATCCTGTGAGTATGTTTAAACCCAATTACATTCGCCACCACGAACGTAGAAAGGTCAATTATTTTTCACATTGACAATGGCCTAATAATGTCAACTATTATTCTCAAGTAATACGATCGATCCACCACGCCAAATATTTCATACAAATATTCAAACCACAAAACATCATATCTCCACATTTTCTTTCATAAACATAAAAAATCTCAAAATACTTTCATGCAAAATCTCTATTTGATCCATGGACAATTAAAGGAATAAAACAAATCAAACTTTTCCTCATTCAAATTACATAAAAAGCAAAAAAATATTTTTCAAAAATACTATATAGATAATCTTTACGCAAAAACATATAAAATATTTTCTTTGCAAAAAGTTGTATTAATATATCTTACGCATGAGTCCCCTAAAGCTTTGAAAACTAATCCGGTCAATTTCACCTCACCGAAATATTTCTCCAAACAATGCCAAATAAAACCATCATCATTACTTATTTATTTCAAAACTTTCATAATTTGATATTCTTAACAATGATATTATTTTAAATTTTTTAATCCATAATAATAAAAGTTAATGTAAATAGTTTATAAAATTTGTGATTTATAAAGTTTATTATATCAACATGATTTTTTTTGTTCACCTCAAATATATTGACAACTTTTCAAATGCTAACTATTTGAATTAAGTAGTTTTTTAAATTTTATAAAACTCATATTCATTTCTGATCTTATTTTAATAATTTATTTATTTATTTATTTTTATGCTCTTAATCCGAACTAAATATTTTACTATAAAGAAATAATATTAATAATTTTATAAATTATATTATTACATAATACTTCATCTAGTTTTTTTATCAATAATCATC
Organism: Tetrastigma voinierianum; assembly: GCA_016808115.1. Classification (NCBI taxonomy): domain Eukaryota; kingdom Viridiplantae; phylum Streptophyta; class Magnoliopsida; order Vitales; family Vitaceae; genus Tetrastigma; species Tetrastigma voinierianum. The sequence continues at coordinate 841,441 of JAEQBH010000055.1, forward strand.
AGCATTTTGACAACAAGATAATTTATCATTTCTTCATAATTGTTCAATAATAATTAATCTAATTACAATCTTATCTAAATAAATTAATTTTATTAAAGATATTTATTTCTCTAAAATATATATCTTCAAATACTTATCAAATACATATATTTATAAAAATTTAGTCTTTTCAAATTTATCTTATTTGTTTATTGTTATTTTCTTTCAAAAAATTATTCCCTAAATATTTTGCTTCTTTTTTCAAACAACACAACATCTTAATTATTTTTTTTCAAAGATCCACGCGAATCGAATTTCCTAGATTTTTTTATACCTAAGTTTTCAAGACTTATTTTATGAAGGTTTTTAGGTCTAATGAATTTTATATATATGATATATATATATATATATATATATATATATATATATATATATATATATATATATATATATATATATATATATATTAATTTATTATTTAATAATGTTATTCATAATAAGAACTTTTGATTTTTTAATGATTCTCCTTTATTCTTTTTACTTATACTTAATCAAAATCTATAAAATATATAATTTTGACTTTTCAACCTACTTTCCACACTCCCCATGTCACATCTCTAAACTTATAATTTTTGTTTGTTTTTCTTTAATGTATCCCCACTTTTTCTCAAGTTAAATTGTTCTCCGCTTCATTCACAAACTCAAAGCCTACGGTTATCATTTTTTTTCATTCACAAACTCATAGCTTACGGTGTGGGTTTCTCATTTTTTTTCTTTTACCTTTAATTCTCTTACTCAAAACAATTTCTATACAACACCACTAACCATTATTTTGTTTTATTTCATTTTTAAGAAAGAGTTAATATAAACTTAACTTTAGACTTGATCTAAACTTAAAGAAAATTAAAAGAATTCACATAAAAGAATTCTAAAAATAATAAAGGAAAGATCTACCTTTCAAATTTCTTCAACTTTGATTCTGGGGTTGAGCCTTTCCTGACATGTCTGAAATACTTCTTCAAACCTTAGATTTGACGACTTTTATTTACCAAGGTTTCATGATCATGAGATGGAGGTTATGCAGAGAATACAAAAAAAAGGTTTATTAACATTTTTTTATTTATTTATACTTAGGTGTCTTAATAGAATTTACTTACATATCATTTAATTTTTAAATTAATTATATTTTTCATCCCTAAAAATAATTTACATATCACAAGAAGAAAAATGAAGGGAATTTGTCAAATCAACTCAGAGTATGATAATCTATTAATATTTAAAATATGAAACATTAGCAATCTATCTTAATTAAAAAGCAATGCCTAAGAAAATCACACGATAGAAGAATGAGAGGGTGAGAATATATGTACTACTACTCATGAGGACTCTGGAACTTTTCATATTCTCAAATTTTACAAACTTTGAGTTAAATTTTACAATAAGGATCAATTGGAGATAAAAATATATATTTCTATTATTTTTGAATATATATATATATATATATATATGTATATATGATGATATATTGAATTGATAAAATTTATCATAGAATTGAGATGAAAATTTATAATTAATTATTTTAAAATATATTTAGAAAAATAAAATGCTTTGTTTTAATCAATTTATATTATGGTTGTTTTTTTTTCAAATAATGTTTTATTCTAAATAATTCACATATAATTTCATAATTTTTATTTAACCCGAAATGATATGTGGATTCAATTTTTGTTATGATTTAATAAAAATTAAGAATTCAAACACTTGATTGAACACAAAGAAAAGTAGGGACAAATAAAATAAATTGAAAAGTTAAAACACCATGAGAGAGAATTGACCATTTGAGTAATTATTATACTTAATTTCATTTAAGAATTTATTTCCTTAATTAAAAAAAAACTATTATGATAAGATATTTTTTTAGTATATATTAGTTGACAAAATAGAATCAATCATTCAAATTCCTTAAAATATATATATTTTTTTTCTTTAAGAACCCAAACATTAAAAATGTTTTTATTATTGCAAAATTGCTCAATCTTTCTTCCAAAAAAAAAGCTTAAATTAAAGTCTGAAGAATATTTCAGAAATACTTTAATATTAAAAAAGTTTTAAAAATGATAAAATGAAAAACATTAATAATTAATAAATCCGATAATATGACTTTTTCTTATTCACTTTGTATATTACATTGTTCATTTTAGGTAGTCCTTCTGGCTTCAAGATCGCTTTCTTCATCTTCATGCCCGAGCCAATGGGTCTGCTGTAATCCACTTGCCTTTCCTGGTGGTGTCTCCACCACCTCGCCGACATCTCCCTTCTATCCTTCTTTGCTCTGAAGTTTAAACAAGTTTGAGAACTGGTTAGTCTCGATCATGCATAATTAATCGTGCCCAGCCTAACTCAATACATGACTACAAACCCAAGATGGCATATATCTGAGACTTATCCCACTCCACTAACCCTTTACATCATTTCAAGCCATCGGAGTTAAAACGACGCTAAACCTTTGGTTTGGCCTGCTGCACACGCAAACATCCCCAGTGGAGGCCCATGTGGGACTTACGCTGCCCGAGGCCAAGGATCGTCAAGGGCTAACCCCCCATGACATTATCATGGAGAACATCTCAAGGAACCCGCCAAGTACCCAAGCCAGCGGCACTGAGATCACCGCCAAGGAGACCGCTCGAGTATAGGGCTTATCTCATGTGAGAACATCTCAAGGAGGCCGCCTCAATACTAGGCTCATCTCATGGAGAACATCTCAAGGATGCCGCCCGAGTGCTGGGCTTGTCTCATGGAGAACATCTCAAGGGAGATGCTCGAGTACTGGGCTCATCCCATGGAGATCATCTCAAGGAGGTTACCCAAGTACTGGCTCATCTCATGGAGAATATCTCAAGGAGGCTGCAACTGCAGGTGACTCGGCTCATCCGGTGATCATCCACAGCTGCCCGAGTATTGGGCTCATCCCATGGAGACTATCCTGAGTTGTCTCGAAAGACTGGCTCATCTCATGGAAAACATATCATGAGATTTGTCTTGAGTAATCGGGCTCATCCCACGAGATCTCAAGGAGGCCGCCTGAGTACTAGGCTTATCTCATGAAGATCATCTTAAGGACACCGCCTAAGTACTAGGCTTGTCTCATGGAAAACATCTCAAGGGAGCTGTCCGAGTACTGGGCACATCCCATGGAGATCATCTCAAGGAGGTTGCCCGAGTACTAGGCTCATCTCATAAAGAACATCTCAAGGTGGTTGCCCAAGTACTGGGCTCATCCCATGGAGATCATCTCAAGGGGGTCGCCCAAGTACTGGGCTCATCTCAAGGAGGTTGCCCGAGTACTGGGCTCATCCCATGGAGATCATCTCAAGGAGGTTGCCGAGTACTAGGATCATCTCAAGGAGAACATCTCAAGGAGGTTCCCCAAGTGCTAGGATCATCTCATGGAGAACGTCTCAAGGACACCGCCCGAGTACTGGGCTTGTCTCATGGAGAACATCTCAAGGGAGCTACCCGAGTACTGGGCTCATCCCACGGAGATCATCTCAAGGAGGTTGCTCGAGTACTAGGCTCATCCCATGGAGATAATCTCAAGGAGGTTGCCCGAGTACTGGGATCATCTCATGGAAAACATCTCAAGGAAGTTGCCCGAGTATTGGGCTTATCCCATAGAGATCATCTCACATGAAACAGATGAGCTTCCATGACAAAAAGCCACACTCTTTATACCATTAATCACCTATCAATCATATGTTTTTATAGTGTTTTTAACAGCTCTAATGCTTAAGTTTATCATCTTATGGCTCTAGGAACGTTTTAAGGCAAAGAGAGCATAAAAAGGGCCAAAAAGATGAATTTATGGGTTTTACCATGACCTCCCATGGCTTTCAAGCTTAATCTATATATATATATATATATATATATATATATATATATATATATATATATATATATATATAGTCTACACTTCTCAAGCTTTCCAACGAGTCTAAGATCTAACTGAGTTCTGAATCTAAAGATACACTTCAAGCCGAGAGAGGGATTGTCTTGTGCACCACATTCGCACTTCAACGCTTGTGAATTTTAAGTCTTACTAATGGACTCCAAGATCAAGCATGCTTGATATTACTGGGATTCTACTCTCTCTTAGTTTCAGAGAGACTCCAATCATCCTATTCGAGGCCTGGATGAGAGAGTTATGATCATTTGAAGTCGGCTAGTGTCTCCACAACGAAGCCATCACTCGTCAAGAAGTGAAGGGCCTCTACCATGCGGCCATTGTTCACTAATGAACGTGACTTCTACTTCAGCCAAAGTGTGTCTCACCCAAAAGCAATCCAAAGCCATGCAAACAAGAGAGCTACTAGTTCGCCGAAGCGAAGGACGTTGGGCCTTGCAAAAATGAGTATTTTTTTGTTTTACCATTTTTGTATCTTTTAAAGGCCCATTCTACCGTCATAAAGATATGCCAGAATCAATAGGTCTGTTGGAGAACACCTCCTTAGGGTTTCTCCTCTCGTCTTATTGAACCACTTAGGGTTTATGTTTTTGTTCATTTCTACTTTGACGGTGTAACATTGAAGTGTCATCAACTAATGACTCATTCAACATTAGGAGCCGAGTTTAGAGCATTTTCATCTCAAATTGCTTTGTATTTAGCTTCCAATTTCAATAATCTCTTCATTATTATGGAATGTAATAGATAAGATTTTTGTTGATATTTGTGGCTGTAAGGAGAAACAACCTTCTCATCTAGGGTTGAATGTGAAATTCGATGTTTGGTTTATATATTTTATGATGATTTGTGAATCTGCGCTTGTGTGGGATTTTAGCTATGTAGTCTTTGTGGACACAGGCCTTGAACTAATAATCCATATTGAGAGGGTCAGTCTTGATCTCACACAGTGGGCATCCTTTAAGACGCCAAGTCATGCCCAAATCTTGGTCCCCATTTTCTTGGAAGGTATGAATTAGTTAATTGAAAATACTAATTAACCTAATAAAAAGAAGTCTAGGAAATTAGAATGCCTAGTACTAGATGGATTTCATTGGGAGCAGATCATCCAGGAGATCTATGAACTCGAGATGATCGATCCAGCGTAGTCCGGGGTAGTCCTAATAAATACCAGATGACTGAACAGACTTCTATGGTTACCATTTATAAAAGCACTTACACTAATTAACTGGATGGACCGAAAAGATAATAGGAAGTTAGTGTACGAAATTAAGAGGAGACACGAAAGTGTAAACCTCATGTCGGATTCCTTAGACATGCACAAGTGTATGCTCACTCAATCAACGCTTAATGAATATAAACCATAATTGCATCAATGGACACAATCAACCCTAGTGTTTTTCCTTGATCTCTTTCTTTGAGATTAACCCAGTCCTTGTAAGTGAACATTGATCATACTCAGTTTGTTTTATTTATTTATTTTTTTAGTTTAGTTTAGGAAACCGGTTTTCGCCCAACCATCTAGTCGCTCAAATAGTGAACAACTTCAGTAGCCGAGGTATTCAATCATCGCTAAAACCACACCTTCCCTGTGGGATCAATATCTGGACTTGTTAGTCCACTGTATTAATTGTGCGACCGTGTGCTTGCAGAAAATCACTAACAAGGTTTTGGCTCGCATTGTCAGGGACTTAACAAAGTCTTTTGTAGCTACACCAATTACCTAACAACTCATCCCATGGAGATCATCTCAAGAGGCCGTCCCAGTATTAGGCCTCATCTCAGAGAATACTCAAGGACTCTCGAGCACGGTGGCTTGTCTCATGAAGAACATCTCAAGGGAGCTACCCGAGTACGAGGCTCATCCTATGGAGATCATCTCAAATAGTTGCTCGAGTACTAGGCTAATCTCATAGAGAACATCTCAAGGAGGTTTCCCGAGTACTGGGCTCATCCAATGGAGATCATTTCAAGGAAGTTGCCCGAGTACTGGGTTCATCCCATGGAAAACATCTTAAGGAGGTTGCCCGAGTATTGGGCTCATCATATGGAGATCATTCATGAGGCCCGAGTACCCTGGGCCTCACTCCAAGGAGAACATCTCACGGAGATTGCCCCAAGATCGGGCTCATCCCTATGATAAACATCTCGCCACGCCCTCGAATAATGCTAAGCGATGGAAGTTTACAATAAGAGCTACTTTGGAAAAACTTTCATTTAACATCCTCATAAACGTAAACATTTATTTTCATGACCAAAAGTGAAATCTATTTGAAATACTTTTCAGATATAGAGATTCCTGTTTCTGGGCGTCCCATCTTCCTCATAGAACGTGATTTTGTAAAAGTTTTTGCTCCAGTCGTTAGTTCATAACAGGTCCTTCCTAGTTTGGTTGGAATTTCCCTTCTTCGAAGGTCTGTCGAAGGACGAGCTCACCTTTGTTAAAAGCCCTGAGCTTAATGAGCCTTTTATACCCATCTGAATGTGCTCACGCTCATTCTACTGGTCTAATTAAGCACCTGCCTATTTTCCTCAAGCTCTTCTAGAGCTTGTAGAAGTTTGGCTTGGTTGTTGGAGCAAAGTGGGTCAAGTCTAGATTCGATCAGAATATAGCCTCGAAGCCAAAGGCCAGGGCGTATGGTCCCTGTTGGCTGCCTTAGAGTTGTTAAGTAGGCCTAAAGGGTTATTGGTAACTTGTCTACCCATTTTCCTTTTTCCTTGGTTAAGCGTTTTTTTAAGTACTCAAGCAATGTTTTGTTCGTGACCTCGGCCTGTCCATTTGATTGGGGATACAGAGGTGGTGAATAGACATTCTTGATCTCGTACTCAGTCTAAAATTGCTAAAATGCCTTGCTGATGAATTGCGACCCATTGTCCGAGACCAACGAATGAAGAATCCCGAACCTACACACTATGTTCTTTTGCACAAACTGGGAGATGTGTGTTGTCGTGACCTACGCATAAGCCTTAGCCTCTGCCCACTTGATGAAGTGGGATTCCAGAGCAACCAACACAAACTCACAGCCCGTAATTAAAGGTGAGGTCCCAATGATTCATCCTCCACCTCTATAGAAAGCAGCCACGGGTTTATCAATGAAATTGAAGTGCCTCAGCTGGAACCTGAATGACATTTCCAAAATTTTAAGATATCACACTTACGCGACAAACCTCAAGGCTCTGTCTCTACCTGGCTGGGTTAGTAGTAACTCCTGGAAGTTATAATCTCTAAGTGGGCATAATGTGTCCGTCCCCATCGTGGGCGCTCCACACGCCTTGGTAAACTTGCTCAATGACCTTCTCGGCATCTCCACGAGGAAAGTGTAGACCCTCAATTTTGTCCCTCAACACTTACATTTTATCCTATGGGTGTCACATTCACCTATCATTCTCATATGGCACCGTTAGGGCCCCATTTAACCTTAGTCTATTTCTGAGCCTCAAGTGGGCTTGTATGTGGTCCATTGAGTGCGTATGAAGTTCACTTCGGAGTGTCATCATGGCGTTTTTTTTTTATTGGCATCGTGACATAGGAAGCAAGCGGGGCCCCCCGAGGTTGTAGCTCAATTGAAGTTTATTGGAGTATGTCAAATTCGGAGCACTTGAACTTATTTCGATCATATCTCCCTTGTCTGAACTTGGAATCATGCGTCGTTTGTTTTGTTCGATTCATTATTCGCCAAGGAGGTTGTTCGTAAAAATTCATAATTTTTATCAACTTTTTGACCAATTGGTTTGACTGTCTGTCTGGGCAATACGATACAAATACTCATTTTTGGTGATTTCGCAGCACCCTCCTTGTTTCGATCATATCTCCCTCATCCGAACTTGGAATTGTGCACCGTTTTTTTTAGGTCTCCTTATTCTTCAGGGAACATTCTATCAAAATTTCATAATTTTCCTCAACCGCTTAACTCCCTTTGCACTACCAACCGCTCGCCGTGCCGCCAGGAGAGCCGATTTTTGTGATTCGGGAGTCCAAATCCTATGATCGTGGCCCATATGCTCCATATCAGTCTTGGGCAGTATTTGGGTCCATTTTGGGCTTTGTCTTGAGTTACATGCAGCCCACCATGAATCCATGTGGATACTTGGTGGTGAAGCAAGCTGAAAACTTAAGGGAGTCAACTTGCCTGGGGAATTGGTGAGGGGAGTTATTGGGAAGTGTGGTTTCAAGGCTAATGAAGCTCTTTTCAGAGTTTGAAGGTGGAAAACACTAGGTGGACTTAGAGGCTGAGGTGGGAATCAATATAAAATGAGAGAAAGATCCAAGTGTAAAGGACCTTTGGCAATTTTACTGTGCTCCTGGACATTTTCCTCGATTTTTTTTTCTGATGTTTAGCTCTGGATTTTTTTCTGCTTTTTGTGGAAGAGGTAAAGAATCAATCTCGATCCACTCTATTTCATATCTTCTTCCTTATGCTCTGATCCTTGAATAAAATATATTTTTTTGCTTGGCTGGCCCAAGCACAGTTTGTTGGGTAAGGCAATGGTCCATGGGGCCAAGTTTTCAGTTTGGTAAGAAGGCTCATTGGCCTTCTGTGCATATTTCATTTTGATTATCTCATGAGACCTTCAAGGTCTGCACAGTGATGATGACTATGGGGACTTCCATGGGTGTCATTCCTTTGAATTGAATGGTACGGTTTTCACGCTCATACGTGGGAACTAGTTCAACAGTTTCTGCTGGGCAACCCCGGTTTTGGAAAACACAACGGTTTGTTTTAGTTGGTTCTCACTCATCCGAGAGGAGAATCATGCACCGTTTGTTTTTTTAGTTTCCTTATTCTTTAAGGAATTTTCTGACCAAATTTGAGGTTTTTCCTCAACCAGCTGAATCGGTTGGGAAACCGAACCAAATTTTGCCCATTAGCTTCGAAATAGCAGCTTGGGTACTTGCTTGCTTAGTGTCGATACTCATTCATTCGAGCCTGAATTGCAATTTCTATTTGTTTTTTTGGATTTCTTGACTCGTGAGGAAGGTCCTCACAAATTTTGAGAACTTCTTCATCCCATGAACCTGGTTTGAAACTAGACCAACCGGTCTATTAGGGTTCAAGCCCAAACAACAACTTAGGGTCAGGTATCGAGTCAACGAGCAAGTTCCCGATTATTAGCTTAATGTGTGCGTGGATCGCGCGTCATTTCGTCTCCTCGGGATTACCTTATTTGTTCCCATCCGCGAATGGTTACTTGGGTTTATTCCTAGAAATTTGTGTCGGGACGTTTTGTAAATGGCATGACTTTCTAGGAACAGTGGTTGTATGTGGAGGCTTTATGTAGTTGAATTTGCAACTAGGTTCATGGGAATTAGATGAATCAATTTCAGCCTGTCTTGTGGATATAGGTGGTCAGATTAAGCTTGTAAATTAGTGAATCCCATGGTCTTCATTTTAATAAGATGGGGTGGCTTGGTTACAACCCCGTTTTAGAATATTTTGCCGTGTTTCAGTTGGTTCTCACTCATCCAGGCTTGGAATCATGCACCGTTTGTTTTGTTAGATTCCTTACTATATGAGGAATTCTCTGACAAAGTTCATGATTTTTCTTCTAATCGTTTAAGTTTGCGTTGAGAACCGGCCAAACTGTCGCGGTAAGACAACTCATGGGCACTCTATTTTAGTATGTTTCAAGCCCGACCTATTATGGCATGCTCCCATTTGCTCCAAGGAACCCGTGTAGTCGCCTTTGGGGTCTAAGTTCACTTTGCTGAACAAAGTGGGTAGCTGCGCCGTGGGATTGGTGGGCATGGTTTGGTTTAGGATTTAAAGGAATGTGTGCTAAAGGGCAAACCACTCTACCTCATTTCACTTCGTTTCCTTCTTTCTTTTCGTATGGGATCCGATATTTGGTTTAAATGATGATGCATGATGTATTATTTGGCTCTACCTATTCATGTGCAACAAGATGGCTAAGGACCTCGTACGTGCTTTAGCGCTGTATTTATCATTCATATGTACATGGTGTTTGACTTTGACATTTGTGGGTGAATTTGAGCTTGTTGACTTACCTCTTACGCAAAGATCAAGCAGTGGACCATGTGCAAGGCACCCATTGTTTCATCAAGGAGTGTTTATGTTAGATACTAAGTAGGTCGGTGTGATTCGAAGTCATCTACGAGTCAGAGGTCGTTTGATCTTTTACCCATATGCTCCCCACATACCCGATCTCACTAGTATAGATCGAAGTTCCTGCCTAAAGGGGTGCTACTCGTGACGAGGTACCTTCCCACCGGTAAATATCCCTGACCCAAAAATCTAGTTTTGTAGACCGTTTTTTCCTTACTAGAGTCAATGAGGGATTTTGTTCTTACTTCATTTTCCTTTTTTTTTTAAAATAAAATAAAAATAAAAATAAAAAGTAAGTGACGACTCCAAATCAAAACCGTTCCTCCTCGAGGATGGATTTTCCAAAACTCGAAAATCAACCCACATTTTCTTTTCATTTAAAGGCGCGTAGTCATAAGCAGCCCGGATCGTGCAGGTCCACAAATTGGCGAATTGCTTGGGATCGAACCTTAAAACTCGGTTTCATAAGAGGATCAAGCTCAACTTGAGTCGGGTATATCAGAGCACACGGTTCTCCTCACCGTTGACTCTTTAGGCTAATAAATGATTAATGGCCACTTACCTGGTTGGTTTTTGGCATACACTTGTGGTTTGTTTGTGCTTATGTGTTCACTATGGGATTTCAAAGATGCTTGCTCATGGTTAATTAAAATTCAATCATATGTTTCGAATGGGTATAGATGGTTAGATTATGTGTAGATTCTACAGAGGCTTCGCTTCTTGCACATGACTCATGTTGCATATTACCCTCTCCCTTGCATGACTGCTTGATTTTTTTGTATTTGTGGGGCGCCCTTGTATCCCCTTATTTCTGAATAACCAGTCTTGGTCGACCATTCCTCATGAATTGCCTATGTTGCTTAGGAGTCATTCCTAATTGTTTGCCTCTCGACCGCTTGTGGGATTTGAAGTGGTGGTCCAAAGTGTGGGTCATACCGATGTTCGGGGGAGCACTATGGAGATGACGGATATCTGAGCAATGAAGACCTATATAGCCCTGAGCTGGATTTCATGGATACATGCGTGGCTAGTGTGTCATTTTTATTATCGGTTAGCATCTTAGGTTACGTATCTCGTTTGGGGTACAATCATCTAGCTCAGGATTCTGTTCTTTTCATTGGCTTAGCAGCCACCTTACCCTCGAGGTATTGGCCATGTCGAATCCCGCTCCGTCTCGTGAAGCCATATCGGCTTAGCTGACATCACATGTTAGTGCATTCTCAAGGATTTTAGCTAAGACATCGGGATTGATTTCAAGATCGACAGTCATGCACCGAATTACCCCTTTCCTTTCAGAGGATCAAGCCGATCGACCGACCGGGTTCTCAAGCTCGGGACCGCACTAGAGGCGTAATCGTTAGAAGATCGATCCACACGCCGCTAGGAGCGTACATTAGATCATGTAGATATAGACCTCAATACGCTACCGCTGACCGCCGGGCTGAGATTACCGATACTATGGCAACACTTCAGGATGCTATATTAGGACTGGGACAGAGGATTGATAGGCATCAGGCCCAAACATTGCCGATTCCGAGGAGCACCTCGCATGACCCTACTGCACCCCCACTACCACCACCACCACCACCACCACCACCACCACCACCACCACCTCACCACCGGACCCACCGTATGCCACCGACAGGTTCTATAATCGGGACCCGATATGATGACCTTCCAAAGGGTAGCCTGCGCTTGAGTTCCGGTGATTCCCGACATCGAGAGGCACACGGGGATAGGGTGCCCCGCATTCACTTACAAATAGGAGAAGTCATATGCGCATAGATTAGATGAGGCACAAGATGATCATGCTTTCCTCCTCATTACTAAGTGGTGGCCGTCACATTGGTTTGCCTCTTATCGACCCTTCGAGGCAGAAACATTGGCCGATTTAGGATAGGAGTTTATTAGACAATATTCTTTTAATACACCAGAGTGGACGATCCCTGAGAGAGTCGAGGCCCCCCTCAGAAGAGGCTAGATGAGCCTACATTTCATTCATCTCCCACTCAGAGGAAGATAGCATGATTATAGATAAACCCCCGAGTGCGATCGATCAAGATGACACTATGCGCGCCTTCAACCCCGCTTTATTAGGCATCTCATTGGCTTCCCACAGAAAGACTTTAGATCATTGGTTCAGGCCCTCTGTGGCATTGAGGAGGGCATATCTAGAGGATTATGGGTAGAATCTTCCCCTTTAGACTCAAAAGGGAAGAAGCCGTATCTGGACTCCAAACCATCAAATGTCGTGCCATCGGGTACGATTGTGATACACTCCCACGCCACCTTCCGTTTCAAAGGCGCTGTGACACTTCTACCGGGATGATACAAACAGGATCGCATAGACCGCCAAGGCTTCCTTAAGGTCACCGGTCTACTTATCTACATCAACCACCACGTGCCAAGATATGCTACACGCGCCGTAGGCCAAACAGACAATACCATCAACAATATGGAGCACCGCCTCCATCGAGGCCGATCAAGCAGTTTACATAACTTGGGATGCCACTGAACCGAGCAATTTAGATTGGTTGAAGGGGGTTTGATTGTTCCACTACCGCCCAGACCACCACTACAGCCTACCCCACCCAGATTCAGGACAAATCTTCACTGTGCTTATCATTAGAGAGCGGGTCATGATACAGATAGTTGTGCAGCATTAAGGCATGCTATTCAGGACTTGATTGATCGTGGTTTGCTGATTCTCAAATCTTGAGTGACTACAGACCCACTCCCCACTCATGACACTAGAGTTATACCTCCACCCCCGGGTGGTATACATTCGATTGAGTTTTTAGGATATGAGATATTCATGATGGGATGGGATGGAGAGGCTCCTCAGCCAATTTGTTTGTATGCAGACTCAAACTTTAGTGGATACACCCATGGTCACAGGCCCCAAAGCATTTAGATTGATTCTAGATGACGTTCTCGACACAACAAGATCGCCAAGATACTGCATGTTCCACTCAATAATGACACCCCTTCATTCTATTCTGAGGAGTATGTGTCACATTATTAGAGATGTTCGGGATTGTTACGAGGGAAGGGAGGGCAGTCACCCACCGTTGATAATCTTTACCCGGCACCGATGCGTAGATGATTCAAAAGGAGTGACATAGACTTGCTGGCGACCACCAGCCCTACATTTCCATTTTGGAGCTTCTATTAGCCTCATCCTAGCACATATAGAGACTCATCGATCGTAGCTCAATCAAATTAGAGTCAAGTACGCTACCAATTTTAAGGAGACTCATCCACTTTTCGATACGGATAGCTACATGCATAAGTGTTTTTGACGATGATTTACCAATCGAGTGGATCGTGACCATGTTCGCCCTTATTCATCTATGTTGCTCGTTCGTGTCGTAGGTGTCGCTCTGGTCTGTTAGACAACGACTCCGCCCTAAACGTTTGTCCATTGGTTACTACCATTGCTTTGGGATTTTCACCATCCAATTTTGGGCCATCCACATAGACCCTTAGAGCTTATGACAGGACTCAAAGGACAATTATGGGTACTCTCACTACACATGTCATGATGTATCTGCCGATATTTCAGGTTTTTCCTTGTGTTCGAGGATTCAAATACTATCCTTAACTCAGTCACTGATTCATGAGGCAAGTGCTATACCATCTTCACTTCATCAGAAGGTGAAGTTCATACACGAGGGGCACATTATCATGATACAGTCAGACAAAGATGTTGTTACCTCTTCTGAGCTAGTGTTACAAATTAGTCACAGTGAGGACGACTTGCACTTGACCAGGTTTGCTTTTGATGAGGTCCAGTTGTCGCTTAGGAGGATGATCTACGTAGACATGGTACTTATAAGTCTTTTTAATGAAGAACACTTCGTACTCGTGATGACGAAAGGCATGTCTTTATATGCCTACTGATCGGTCGCCGCGCCATGGTCGTGTGAGTTTGCTTTCACAATTGATCACAACATACCATATGGATTGTGTCACACCCCGATCCCGGTCCGACCCGAATGGCGGATCCAAACCAGGTCCGGGGCGCGAGACTATATATTGGGACTCTCATTGACCGGTTCTTTCTCAAAGCTGAACTTGAACCTGTGGTTATACAAACAATTTCTCAGAAACAAAATCATTTACATTTACATTTACATTTACAGTTGAACTACCACCGAGTGGAACCTCAAAATCTATACACATAATCGAGTCCCATTTTACTTATACAAACCTTTATAATGATACATGTCTAATACAAACATCGATCATAAGGAAGGCGATGAGCACCTATCTCTCGAGCCAGGGCCGTTTACCGATGTGGGATGCCCCGTTCTCTATCCTTGTCTTTTGTTTCTGTACCTACACTATTGAATATCCCATAAGCTTTACGCTTATGAACATACATGCACAAACCCACCCAATGTATAGACTCTATCATGCCATACATATGCATTTCATATATATCTATACATATTCATATAACTTTTTATTTCTTATCATCTTTACCTTCTATTGCATGTCAACCTTCCTCATGTTCTCTGCCTTTGGCAATATCCCCATCTATACTTTTAATTATTCTATGCTTTGTCATCTTTTACTTATCTATATCGTTCTTAGCACTTATGCATTTCTATCATGTTTTCATAGCATGTTCCATCTATTCATATCATATATTTCTTATTCTAGTACTTATCATTTGATCTATTATCTTTCTCATGGTTCCTATTACAATATCCTATTCTGTGCATGTCATATTCGTATACATATGTTACTTTCATGTACTGTTATCATGTACTATTATCATGTACTATCATACTTACTAATTCATATATCAGATTCATGTTATATTTTCAGACGCTCTTAACTCCTAAGATGTGGTGTCAAGTGAGGGGTCATTTTTTTTTCCTTCAATGTATAAACTTTAAGCTAGTTCATTCATATAATGTTAAATAATTAACTTGCATTATATATTCTCAGAGCAAATGATTACAAAATATATATACAAGATCCATATATGGAAGTGTTCAACATTTACAATATTTACATTGGTTTTACAAAATCTTATATACAAAATAGACCTAAAAAGAGTCTTCCCGGTGTAGGCACTGTTGATGTGTGGCCTTTACTCTTGATAATGGATTACCGGTCCTGCGTTTCCTCTTCTATACTACAAGTTGAACACGTGCTAAGCTTTTACGCTTAGTGGAGTGCTACACATGGATGACCTCTACTAAGGGTCCACCAGCCTTCTATACAAATGCATATAACACATATATTCTGAGATTCTTATCATTTTCTCATATATATATATATATACTTTTTCATAACCGATTTCATTTTCTTATCATCTTCCATATACTTTTCATGTCATCTTGTACTTTACTTCTTGTTCGCATAGCGTATGCTATCATCACATAAGCGGTGTTAATAGCTACTCATATCATGTCATGTATTCTCTGATTTTTGCATATACTGTCAATTTCTTTTTATGTTTCATGTACGCATAAAGCCTTAAAAGTGGATCTGGGAAACTATAAGGAGCAGAAGGCCTTGTACTCTTGTGTGGCTGTTGTCTATAGAGGCAGCTGTAGTACTCAACATTTAAGCAGTGGTCTATAAGGAACTGAAGGCGGCCCCATTATCATTATGCGAGACAATGACCATATATAAGGGACTTGAAGGCTTGCTTGTGGTGACCCTTTCGGGGCCGTGATCCAAACGGGATCTATCTCATCGACCAACCGAGGCCTCGATATCGAGAACTTGTATCTTTGCAGAGACTTGGTTTCCCTAATAGGCATGCCCGTCTATCCCTCTACCAGGTTCTAAGCGAGACAATCAAAATGTATTTTATGTTCGTATATATCTCATATTCCCAGAATAATTATTGTCATTCGGTAATCATATGTAATATATATCTGATCGATTATTCATATCTTTACATTTTTCATATCTCATTATATGCATAAATAACAATGCTTACCATGTATGCTTATGAGCCATTTATGAATTCATAATAGGCGTTCATAATATGAATAACTATGGTTACCTGTAGTGCCTACTATTTTTTTTTGTGTTTTTCAAGACTAATATGAGTTC
Source organism: Tetrastigma voinierianum (assembly GCA_016808115.1). Taxonomy (NCBI): domain Eukaryota; kingdom Viridiplantae; phylum Streptophyta; class Magnoliopsida; order Vitales; family Vitaceae; genus Tetrastigma; species Tetrastigma voinierianum. Next base: position 857,524 of record JAEQBH010000055.1, read on the forward strand.
CAATTTTATCAAGCTATCTATGGATGGATTCTTGACTCAATGGGCTTTCCATGAAGTCAGGCTGCCCGAATCAAGTTTGGGCGAAGGAGTTATGACCTTAGGGGGTGGAGGTCATACGTAGGGACACCAGGGCGGGCGGCTGACCTCGATGGCTTCGGTCTGACACCTCAATCTGACACCTGCTATCCTCCTCAGGGATATGAATAGATTCTTGCCTCAATGGGCTTTCCATAGAGTCTAAGAACACCCTAAACGGAGTTAGAGACCAGAAGAAGTTATGACCATAGAGGTGAAGGTCATCGTAGTCAAATCCCGGAAAATTTTGACTGGATGCCCTGTGGGGTGGTCTGTGACCTCTACGGGATGGTGCGCTGACCTCTACAGGGATGAGATGCCGTGACCTCACCTGGCGCATGGTCTCTTGACCTCTACCGGGATGAAGGTCTGTGGACCTCTGTGCGTAGGTCTGGCGACCTCGGCTACATGGTCTGTGACCTCTGGCATGAGGTCTGTGAGCCTCTGCTGTATGAGGTCTGGCCGGCCTGCTGCATGAGGTCTGCTATCTCCGGGATGGTGCGCTGACCTCTTGCATGGTCTGCCGGCCTGGCTTTGCACATGAGCCTCATGGTGACCTCTCGCCCCGTTGGGCGTTCAAAGTAGGAGCCAGTAACTTGATCTGCATGGGTCAGGAATTGAAATTCAAAGCCTAACATCAAGTTAATTGATGTGGCCACAATTTACCAGAAGGACTTGTGCCAAATTCTCTTTGTTCTGACTGAAACCCGTCTGAGGTCAGTGATTGACTGGGCGGGCCCGAATTGACTGAAGCAGGATGTTGGCGAGGTAGCGCCGATGAGGCCAATAGCAGTCTACAGAAGTCCAAATCGAGAAATTCAAAATCCTAAAATCAAGTTCATTGATGTGGATACAATTTACTAGAAGGACTCACTTCCAAATTTCCTTTATTTCTTACCCAAAAAGAAGTTCTAAGGTCCGGATAATACGTAGGATCAAAAATACGGAAATTTACTTGGTTCTAATTGCACCCGATACATCCCTAGCTACCTTCTCGGAACCTTAGAACTTTTCTCAACTCAACCCTACACGAAATGAGTTTAGGGTTCCAAACCTTCATTACACACAAGATAGAGGGTTCTAAACCATGTATCCTAAGGCTGTCTAGACCAAAACTGAACTTCCATACTCATGGTTCCTCCTGAGCTATCTTTCCAGAATTCATACCAGCCTCATAGTTCCATCTGACCAGAGATATGTATCCATACATGTGATCTTCTTTTTCCTTTCCTTCTTTCTTCTTTTCTTTTCTCTTCTTCTTCTTCTTTTTCTTCTTCTTCTCTCTTATCCGTGTTTGTTCTCCCTTCTCCAAGACCAAAATGAGATATTTATTTTGGTCTTATCCTTATTTGATCTTATCCTTTTATTGCTGGTCCTCCTGACACTCTTCCCTAATATTTGCAATTCAATTTACTTGATATTTTTGCAATAGCCTCCAAATCTTCTTTTATTATTTTTAATTGCTGCCATATTATTCCTACTTTTGTTTTTTATCTTTATTTTATTCGGACCGAATATACTATTACTTTTATTATACCCTAAACATGTTATTAAAGCCAGTTAAGGTATAATTTTAGTGTTACAACTCTCCTTAAAGAATTTCGTCCTCCGGGAACATTTTGGTCGAAGAGTTCACGGATATTGTGCTCTCATAGTTATGGCTCCCAGTGACTCTTCCTACCATGGTGTTGCAGGCACTTTCACGTGCCAGTACTTGTTTGTTCCACTTATTTGTTTCACCTCTCTAGAGGCGAATGGTCTTTGGCTCCTCATCATGTGACAAAATCCTCTTGTACTTGTATCTCTTGTTGGTGGTATATTAGGCTAGTCAGTGGTATCTCAGAAGCATCATTGCATGGGAAACACATGGTATGGATATGTTGACTCGGGAGGTGCGTCCCGATAAACCAACGGGGGCTTGTTCTCTAAAACCCATGGCCTATGGACAGACTCATTCTTCGACCAAACCTTAAATTTTCATCCATGGTAATACCTTTAAAAGACCTTGTCTCCATTATTGTATTCAATATCTCTCTCTTTAGGTTGGCATATACGACTTTGTCGATCTTATACGCCTTTAACCTCTGCCGAATAACTTGTACTTTCTCTTCTGTATCTTTTAATATGTCTGGACCTATCAGTTTATGCTCATTCAATTCCGTCCAACACACAGGAGTTCTACATTTCCGACCATACAAAGCTTCATATGGTGCTATACCAAAGCTTGACTGAAAACTATTGTTATAGGCAAATTCCATCAATGGAATATATCTATCCCAACTTCCCGAAAATTCCATGACACAACCTCGAAGCATATCTTAGGCACTTGAATCGATCCCTACGATTGTCCATCTGTTTGCCGGATGGAATCTTTATGTCTTGAAATTGACCTAGTGCCTAAAGCTAGCGCTGTAATTCCTTCGAACCTTGATGTAAACACTGGAAATCTCTATCAGGCACAATGAAACTGACTGGCACACCATGCGTCGCGCGATCTCATCCACATATACTTTCGACTAGTCGATCCATAGAATAGTCAATCATTTGGTATAAAATGGGGCGACTTTGTGAGCTGTTAAAATCACCCATACGAGTCATGTTTTGTTGTGTGAGAAAACCCAGACACAAAATCATGGTAATGTTATCCCACTTCCATTAAGGAATTGGAAGGGTTTAGCAAACTGTTGGCACTTGGTGTTCAGCTTTAACTTGCTGACATGTCAAACATTTAGACACATACTCAGTCATCTCTTTTCAGCTCCATAATAAAAGCTGACAGTCTGGTATCTTATTCCCTCCGGGATCCATGGTAAATGCCGTATTATAGGCCTCGAATGGCAACTTTGCTTTGCTCTTTATCATCGGAACTTATTAATCTGATGCAGAGTACAAGACTTCGACTTCTTTCTCTAAAAACTTAGTCATGTCACCATCTCTAACCAATACATCAATTTTAAGTAACTCTTTATCATTTTTACCAGCGCATCTATAATCATTTGCTTTCGAAAGCGGGTTCACGCTTCTGATTAGCTAACATGAAACCATCATGCATAATCTCCGATCCAGCATGCTTTGTGGTGACATTGCTACCTTGTCTTTTCGACTTGCAAACATCGGCTACTATATTAGCCTTTCCGGGGTGGTAGTCTATGATGCGATCATAATCCTTAAATAACTCTAACACCTCAGTGTCTCCAAATTTAACTCTCTTTACGTGTTGCAAATTGCCGAGGCTCTTATGGTCGATGTAAATTCTACACTTTTCCACAGTATAAGTAGTGTCACCATATTTTAAAGCAAAACCTCATGACCAACTCTAGAGTCATAGTGGGATAATTTGTTCATGTGGCTTCAAGCATGCGGATGCATAAGCCCTCGCACCATCTTGCATTAACTTTTGCATCAAAACCAATGCGAGGCATACTATACACAAGATGTGCTCTTTTTCTGATAGAACTGCGTCGATATTGTACTGTCAGCCATTCCTTTCAAGCTGTTCAAAATAATGACGTTGTCTGTCCTCAAACTTTATTCACTTTCTTTGAGTAACTTGGTGAAGCGGAGAAGCTATAGTGGAAAAACCTCTCCACACAGCAAAACTATTCATCAAATCATGAATACTTCTTTGTGGGCCTTGACAGGTTATTTATTTATTTATTTATTTATTTTTATTTAATTATTATTATTTATTTTTTATATTATTTTATTATTTTTTATTGTTTTTTTATTTAATTTTTTTTTAATTTGGTGAGCAAAGCGTTAAGCCATGTAAATAATAAAGTAAAATAAAAAAATAAAAAAGAAATGAGAAAAGTCGAAAGGAGGAATTTTTTTTGAGAGGGAGTGGAGGAGTAAAGGAAAGTGGGAGAAGTAGTTATGAAGAGGAAATAAAAAAATAGTCAAGAGTGGAGCCAAAAGCGGAGAGGGAGGAGGAAGAAGGGGAAAGAGGGAGAAAGAAGGAAGGTTAGAGGGGAGAGGAGCCAAAAACGGGTAGGAGGGAAGGTAAAAAAAAAAAGGAATGAGGAAAGGGAGAGAAAGGGAAGAGAAGAAGGGTTTTTGGATTTTGATGCGGCTTTTCATCACATCTTGCTCGTGCAAGGAGTGCTTTCGTGAATTACGATTGAGCCCCTAAAATTTTGTCGGCATGTTCTCAACTCATGGATGCGGATTCGGGCGGAGAAAAGGGTGTTTGGATGTCTCGGTTGCAAGCTACACTTTTCAGTTGAATCACGAATATTCTTTGAATACATTTTATTTTGTGCGATTTCAATTAAGATTATGTTTCTTTAATCATCATTGGATCATTGCGAATTTGATATTTTATAAGGGTGATTTTATATATTCATGGTTTGAGTGCGACTTGTGGGAAGGAGATATCGAACTTCGAAACGAGAACCATTCTGGTGTTGATACTTTATTTGAACAATCACTCTGTTTATGCATTTTCTCGATATTTCATTGTTGGATCGTCTTGATTTTGGATATGTCTGAGTAGAAAAGTTTTTATCTATCTGAGCAATTGAAGGTGGATTTTGTTTCTTCGATAGGTGTTATGATTTTGAATAGAAACTAGGTACCTATATTTCCTCTTTGTTTGAGTTGGTAAAAGAACTCTTTTAGTTGATGTCTCATGCTAATTTAGAGACAATTTACGTACTCTTCCAGTTTCTGTCAGTAAAGTTATTTTGGTGGACTGAGTTCCCCTAGTTTCATCATATTTTCCACTTTTGCTGACACTAACCTCTTATCCGTGCTGATTCACTTGAGTTCAAATAGTCATTCCCTTGAATCTTCTTTGTAATTTGCTTATGAATAGTCAACCATTCCTTAAGCTTTCACCACCACCCATTTTGCCATAATGGAGTCTCACGTTGCATCTTGGGATGTTTGTGAGCTTAGCTAACCGGTAGCCCTTCTGTAAAGCTTTCGGTTCTAGCAACCCCTAAGGCAAGTATGAGAAGACTACCCAGGTCGCAGTTTACCTTCAGGTCGACCCAATATGTGAGATACAGAGAGCAGCTTCGCAGGTGCATTCGTTTCTTTAGTGGGCGTGATGGGGCCAAAGCCAGTTCTTTATGTTTCAAGTATATTAATCAGACCCGACATGTTGGGCTAAATTGCATGGGCTCGGCTTGTACCTATTAGAATGAGCCGTTTCTAGGTCGATGGTTGCACACTTGGCGACCTCAGCTGTGGGACAGAGTACGCCACGGGTCGGCGGCCTGTGGGGCCAGGCCCAGCCGTAGGTCCCGGCAATTTTACGCTTAGGCCCGATGACTGTGGGACCAGCCCGCTTGCTTAAACCCGACTAAATTACTTCATGTAGATCCGTCTGTAGGCCCATTAACTTAAGTGTCGTATTTAGAAACTCATCTGATTAGATCGATTAAGTGGTAGAAAGTAATTTTAAGTAAATCGTTGGTTATGTCCCAACCCGCACTTGCAATCTGTATTTGAAAGCTGTCTGATTAGATGGAATTAGGCCCATCGTTAGTGCGATCCATTGGTTATGTCACAAACAACGACTGTCACATCTTCGTTTCGTCGATTAAGTCAATTTATTAAATTAAGCTACATGTATTTAGAAGCCCGACATAATATCTCAACTATAGGTTAATTTACCGACCACTTATGGGTCGTTAGACGAATCTAACAACGATAAAATTAAGCTAACAGCTTGTCGAGTCGTAATATTTTATTCACAATTTATCATTTTCTAAAAAAAAGAAAAAAAAAACAAAGTCTTCAAAAAAAAATCAATTTCTAAATTTTCAATTTTTTTTTCTAATTTCCAATTTCATTTTTTAAGTTTTTAATTTCAAAATAATATATTTCTAATTTCTCAAAATTCAAGATATCTAATTTCAAAAGTCAATTTCATTGTGTATTTTTTTTTACTTTTATTTATTATTTTATTTTTATTTTATTTTATTGTATTTTATTGTATTTTTATTTTATTTTATTTTTATTTATTTTAATTTAATTTAATTTAATTTTATTTTCTCTCTCTTTCTTTTCCAAGTTTTCGAATTTTAAAATTCAATTCCCTCATTTTAATTTCATTTTTTTAGTTTTCAATTTAAATTTACAATTTCCAATTTCAAAATTCAAAGTGTCCTGATTTCAAAATTAGAATATCCCAATTTCTAATTTTCAATTTCCTAAATCTCAAATCTCAAATTGATAAAATTCAAACTTCCAATTTTCAAAATCTCAATTCAAAATTCTTAGCTTCAAATTCATTTGAATTCTTAATTTCCAATATTTCAAACTTTCCAGCTTCAGAATTTTCAATTTTATATCGAGTTTTCAAAATTCAAAACACGTGATTGAATTACATGGTTCACATAAAATGGGATCTTGTGGAGTTAATTTGTGTGACATATAAATAGGCTCGGGTGGGGTCGACATCTCATGTATCCTTTTAACAATAAATTTGACCTCTAATGCGTAACTTGATTTCCAATTAAATGTGAATATTTCATATTTGTTATTCTGTAACATTGTCTGCAATTAGTAGCGCTTTGGATATATCACCCAGGTACACATTTTTCTCATCTAATTTCGCTTATTCATATATTTATTTATTTGTCTATTCATTTCTATATGCCTAGTGTGTTAATATATTGTTATTACTTGTTTTTGGTATCCACTGATCGATTAGTCAAAAGTTGTATTTTCCCTAAACTTGTTTAGTAGAGGCCCAGTTTTATCACGGGCTTAAAAGTCTTCTGACTTACTATAGTACCTCCCAGATAGGTAACGACCTCAGACTAGACTTTGTTTTCCTAGACTTGTCTTTTCTTATCAGGAGTCATATTTAGGGTTTTTCTTTCTTATTTTGTTTTTCCTTTTTAAAATATGAAATAAGTAGCGCTACGAGAACATTTTTTAAATGGTTTTCCAACAACACAAAGCGAGTCTAAGCCATCGGTGGGGCCTTGCGTGAAAAAGCAGCGGGTCCACAAAATGGCGACTCAGGGATTGTGAAATTGACTCAGTCTGAGTGGGAAAATGTGGCTTTTGGTCGTGATTGATAGATACTATTTTTGTGTTTTTGTATACTTGATTATTGGTGGCACATTTGAGAGTTTGATTTGCGATTGTACCTTTCTGCTTCTTGGTTGTTGTACCATTATTATTGGATGGTTGACATCCTTGGTTGGTCTTACATTAATCTGGCTATGTCACTTGTTTCTCATGGTTAGTTATATATTCATCTTGTCCATCTTATATTTGCGCTTAGATTGTGTAGATATGGATGATATACTTGTGCTGCATAATTGACCGTTGCATGACTACCCATCTTGCTTAATTTGCATGTTGCTTGTCTATGTGGACACACATTTATCCTTATCTCGACTCCTAGTCTCGATTCGACTATGTGTCTTTTGTTGTTGTGATTGATATTTAATTGGAGACTTGTTGCTCCTTGTTTGCTCTTCGACCGAGCTAATGATTAGGAGTAAGGTCTGGTGATGGGCTATACCTTTGTTTGGGAGCATTCCAGAGGTGGTCGACGTATTGATCTTTGAGGAGGTCGATGTTTGTAGTCTTGTATAGCCCGAGCTAGATTTAGGATATTTGTGCGGTGTCTTTCTTTCTTTGTGTTAGATTTATTAGTTTCGGATGCACCCACATATTATATACACACTTAGTTTATTCTTGAGTCTTTGAGAGTAGAGAGCCTTCACCATAGGCCGCCCCCTGGGATGTCGAGGAAGTGCATGTGTGGAGGTGATGGCCACCTTGCATGGAAGCGCCCCGTCACTTTGAAGACGTGTAGGAGGTTGCGTACCATCGAAGGGTACGATCGCTCCTACTAGGGACCCTTTCAAAAGCCCACTTTTTTTTTTTTTTTTTTTTTTAGTGCCACCCTGACCTTACAGGTTGAGTTTAGATCTTATTAATTAGGACTCCCATCCTACACGTGGGTGCATCTGTGAGCCTTCTAGGCCGGTTTAGTCATGATATGGATCCAAATTTCTCCATTGTGGTTTCCTCTCGAGGGTATACAGAGATTGATCAGAGTATTGAGTTTTAGTGGGGTAGATTTGTACATAGTGACAGATTGCTTATTTCAATTTCATTATAGCAGCATTCTTTTGGGTTCAACTTGAACTCCACCTTATTTGTTTCGGTTACACTTTTAGGATTCACCGTTATACAGTTTGAGACACCTTCGTGGATCAGGGTTAGGGGCAGACTAATTCCCACTTCCGGGTGCATCTAGGAGCTTTTGAAGCCACTTTGGTCATGCTTGGATCTAGTCCTCCCTCTCTTAGTCTTCTTTTGGGAGTAATAAGAGGTTTTAGTTTCCAACACGGATTTCGAAGCGCTTAGACTTGTAATGTTTGGTTGTTTTATCCTTAGTCGGTTTAGTTTTTTTCTCTCGTGTTGTAGTCTTATCCGGTCATACGTGCGACGGGGGTAGTTCTTCCTTTTCGATGCGGAGTTCATCTTCGTGGACTAGAGTTGACAAAGCGGATTTCGATGTCAGATCGAGAGAGACATGGATTCCGCCGAGTTAGTCCGCGGTTGATCAGTTAGCTTCCTTCTCGCGCATACGATTCGAGGAAGCTATAGCTAATTTGGGACAGAGGATAGATGGGCAGCAGGCCCGACAGGCACCCACTCAGGAGGATGCTCAGTTTGACCCAGTACCACCACCACCACCACCACCTCCCATTAGCCAGTTTACTCCACCACCTGTTCCGTTTGTTCTCCGCGGTCGGAAGCGAGAGGTTATCCTCTTTCCATAGTGCCTACCTTGACCAGCGACACTCGGCTCATGGAGAAGCGAGTAAGCGTATGCGTCGATTGAGGACTTAGAGTTAGCGATTAGGATAGTTTTGATGGCACTCCTGGTGATTCTCCCGGCTAAGTTAGGATGCCGAGATGGAGAAGGTACTGGTGTAGGTTGCCCTCGTATTCATGCGAAGGTGTATGGCACGGCTCGGCGAGGCTCATAGCTTAGGCGAGTCGGATGATTATGCTTTCCCCATGTCTACGAGTGGCATAGCGCGAAATGGTATGTTTAAGCTAGATATTTCCATGAGACGCATGGGATGACCTCACACAGGAATTTTTATGACAGTTTTCCTTTAATACTGTCATTGATGTTTCACAGAGGGAGTTGGAGGCTTTGAGGCAAAGGCCTGATAAGACAGTTACATCATTTATCTCCCGTTGGAGGGAGAAGATCTTGTAGATCATTGATAGACCAACTGAGAGAGATCATATCACTATGTTTGTGAGGAGCTTGCAGCCTCGTTTTGCTAGACACTTGATAGGATCTAGACATACTGATTTTGGGACATTGCTTCAGGCCCTTTATGACATCGGAGGTATTTGAGGCCTTTGGGTGGGAATCTTCCCTTCTGACCACAAGGGAAGAGACCTTTAGGAGGACCACGATCTTATGTAGGTGATATTTCTACTTATAGACCTAGACCTCCTAGATATCAGCAGACATATCAGCCCGGTCGCATCGGCCGTAAATATCGTAATCGTTTGTGATCTTTTGAGCCCGCTCCCGCACGGCGCATCTTCGGTGCTCGGCCGGTCACCGAGTTCCACCACGGACTTATGATCGGACTTATCTATGTTATGCTTTCTGCGGCCATGCTATCTTTGCTCATGCTTTGATAGGCCTCAAGTATCTATGCCACAGGAGACCCTAGGGCGCCGAGCTCCCACTTCATTCTTTGCTAGACCACAACGGCAGTTTTCTCAATTAGGGATGTCATTGGGCCAGGCCTTTAGGAAGCTAGTTGATGCAGGATTGTTGACACCGCTGGCCCCTCGACCATCACCTCAGTTTCTTTCGCCACAGTTCAGAGTAGATCTTCATTGTTTGTATCACCAGGGTCTAAGGACATGTCTGATTAGATGCGTGCTGCGACATGCCATCGGGACTTGATAGACCGGGTTTGGTGAACTTGGGACAACAGAGTGTCTGCTTAACCCTTTTGGCACACTACTGCATGCGATTGCCACCAAACTAGGGGTATTCACTTCATTGATTTGATGAATGGATGGTTTTATACACATGATGAAATTTGGATGACCATGCACCCGGATCCTGAATGCTAGTTGAGGATTAGGAGGTTGATTGTTTTGTTTGGTACACGGTTACTGCGCCTTCGGTCGATTCGGATGTACCTCGGCTACGGTATCTTATTCTCGTGATTTGGTTCTTGGCCGCATGATGTACTACGACTTTTGTTATGATTGCGGATGATGAGCTTAAAAGTCATCTATTTTTGATCCATTTTACGATTGATTTTAATGAAAAGGAATAATTCAGACAGCAGAGATATGAAGAAACTCCACCCGAATTTGGTATTTGCGGGAAGTATAATAGAAGAAGAAGAAAATGCGGTGGAAAAATGCACGAGAAAAATAGCGAGGCGAAATGAAAACAGCGGCCTTATGTGGAGTTTTGATTTCTGGAGTCCGATCCTTGAGGAATTAGCGACATCGAGGAAGTGAAGGAAATCGATCTGGTGTGACATGGATAACAAGATATTGAGGTCACGACTGAGGCGCTTTCGTAGAAGGCTGCGAAAGAAAGAGCGAGATCGCGGCGTGAGATTGAAGTCGTGACATCAGAATAAGCGATTGAGACTTGTGGAGGAATGAAATGATAGCCAGCGACAGGGATTGATGTCGCGGCGGCAAGAACTGCGAAGGAAAGATACAAGTGGTGACAAGATGGAAGCGTACGTGTCAGGTTGATGTCCGCGACAGCGTATTGATGTCGCGACATCATTGAAACAAGTTGAAACACAGATCATTTAGTGGATGTCGACCAAAGAGATTGATGTCGCGACATCGAGAACAAGATTGAATGCTGCGAAGACATGGCGAGGTCGCTGACGTGGTCGGTCGCGGCGTCCATGACGGTTGAAATATACAAAGGCGTGACTAGATGTCGACGAGAGATTGTTAATCGTGACACCGAGAATGACCGGTTAAAAGGCCCGAGAGAACTAAGTCGATGTCGCGTCAAGAGATCGATGTATGACTATCGGGAACCGGATGAAAGAGAAGAAATGAACGTATCCTGACAAGAGATCGATGTCGCGAAACATCGAGAAGATTCCATTGACAAGCGGGTTTCATTTTAGTTGATGTCACGACGAGAATGGCGTCGCGACATCCGGGAAACGGCCCCATGTAAACCTACGAAGTAGGCGATGTCGCGACAAAAGAATGATGTCGCGACATCACTAATGATCAGTTCAAGACTGAATAGACAAGAAGCTAAGGTCGCGGCGTGAGATCGAAGTCGCGCTTGCATAGATGATGTCGGAATGAGGGAATTGAAGTCGTGACGAGCGATGACTTGGGCACGAATGCTCTAAAATCCACGGCGGGCTACATTGGGATTAGGGCTGGCCCAGAAAAAACCATGTCATCTGCGACTATCGAGAAGCGGGAGATTAGCAGCGGCCACGGACGAGAGGTGGATAATTTGAAAACTCATTTCTTCCTTTTCTTTCTTTCCTTTTCTTTTATTTTTTTTTATGGAAAGATTAGATTAGATTTATCGTTCTAGTTTTCTTTATTTCCTGGAATTGGATGTTATCGTTTTGAGCTAAAGCTGAGTGCAGAATTTAATTCTTTTCAAATTACTACCTGGAATGTTGAAGTTCAGACAAATTTATGGAATTCGGCTTCTCCAGTTTCGAAATGCAGTTATTCTTATGATCGGAGAATCTTTGTAGTGTGTAGTCGGTAATTGGGGAACCCGGCCGTGTTAAATGAATGCTATTTAATAGAAGGTATCTTTCCTATTGTTATTTCCGACAGTGCGAATATCGAGTTTATGAATTTACTTTCGAGTTATGGGTTTAAGGTTTTTTGATCTGAATATCGGTTTTATACCCGTATTAGAAGCGTTTCAGTTGCTCTGTTCAAGGTCTCTGAGTGACACGAGATGGCAGATCACAGGAGTTATGAATACACTTCTTTGAAAGGTATATTAGCTTTTGCTATTAGAGATCTAATAATAAGCTTTGTGAGTTTACTTGTCAATCCTCTTCTCACTTGAAATCGGAAGCTGAGTTGAATGAGTTATCAGATTTAAACAAACGGAGAGTTCACCTCGGTCGAATAGTGAAGCCAAACCCTAGGTGTTAGCAGATCTAATCAAGGAGAAGGTGATCTATTTTAATTTGGAGGAAGAGTAACTGGAAGTTGTATATCCTTGCTTGGTGATAACTTGGGAGCTAAGGTGTACGGTCGTAAAATGGGTATAGTATTGCGAAAAGAAAATAGGAATTAGGAGATTACTTTGTTAAAAGTAGTTTATCTAATTCCACGTATTGAGAGAATCGGATCAAGAATTAGATAATGAGATGAAGTGTGGAGAGATCCATTTGAACTATTGCGCCTTGGGCTGATTTTGGAAATGCAGGAATTCACAAGTTGACAACGAGATTGATACTTCACAATAGCATTGATTTTAATGTGTTCTCACGAGCGATAATTATTCAATTTCTATTCATTATCTAGCTGCTAATTATTCTTTATTCTTTATATTCAAGTTTATTGTTCATTTCAGTTATTTCCCTTTTGATTCGTTTAAATTTCCAGCACCTTAATGCTGGATCTACTATCATTTGGTAGTCCAAATAGTATAGAAATTGAGTAGTCAGGGTAGTTGATTTAAAATTCTTGAGATCTCTGTGGGATCGATATCTGGACTTAAATCCATTTTATTACTTAATCGACACATTGCATGCGGAGATATCAGGACCAAAACCAAAATTTTAAATGATTTACTCTAGGAGATGTTGGTTTATATAGTATAATGTCAACAAGTTTTATGGCAAGATTGCCAGGATTAGGCTTGATAGTCCTTTGGTAATAACGTCTAAATTTGTATATGTGTTTTTGGTCGTCTGACAAGTTTTTATGGCGCGCAGATTCTTGAGGATCGAAAGAATTTAACCAATCAATATTCGGATGAAGAAGGAAATACTAATTTGGACATGTAAAGAAAAAGAACAAAATAGATTTTCAAGCGGTGGTTCGAGTTGGGCCCACTAACCATAACGAAACATATTGAATATATCTTGTGATTTGACTAATCCTGACAATGGGAGTGTGTTTGCTTCCGGAAAAAAACTTTGATGCATAGGAAGCGAGAACACTGTCACGATTCATTGACACGGAAATGAAGGGCGGCTCGGAAGCTTGAGAAAGACTAAGAAGGCGAAGAGAAACTCAGCCATGGCGGATGAAGCGAGGATCGAGTTGGAAATACGTATAGAAGAAAATTTAGAGGCCTCCCGGAGTCCAACGTCTGATGGAGGATTTTTGGAACCGATTATACGGGGAAGAATACTCGTGATCGGACGGCTGCGGAGTTGATGCTAATAATTTTGAATTGAAGCCGTGCGATTACAATAGTCGGCATCGGTTGCGGTCATCCCCGCGAATCAAGCGAGCACACAGGAAGATTCTGCTCGGGATGGCTAATCTGTTAAGGTAGATAGGGTGAGACCGGAGATCATAAAGCGCATCTATTCCCATTCTCTCTAAGAGATACAAGCGGCTACATGGTATGAATCTTTACCATATGGTTACGTTGATACTTGGGAGGAGTAGTGAGGCCTACTTGGAGTAGATTCTTTCCCCGGCCCACTCACCACGAAGAAGGAGGGAAATGGTGTGTTCAGTGGGGGAAGATGAAGAAACTATTATGTAGCACAGGAAAGATTCAAACGTTCTTGAGAAGATGTCCGATGCATGGGATAGATTTGAAAACTCGGATGGACATTGTATATCATGCTTTGAATGATATATCAAAGAGGATCGGTGATCTTGCGTGTTGTAGGCGTTGGCGAAAAGTCTTTGAAGAAGCCGAAAGGCGATTGAGACTGGCTAAATGTAACATGAAAACTCCTTATGAGCTTTCAAGAGGAAACAACAAAGGAAAGGGGCTCATGGGTACGAAAGCGAGATGTGACCATGGAAGCCAGTTGGATGCCATTATGCACGGGTTGGACAAGCGAAAGAAAGACACACACTTGCTCATGAAGCCGGAAGCGATTGAAAGGGATTATTGAAGGAAGTCTTGAGAGAGATGGCGAAGAACTTTATGTTCTTGGCGAGGTTAATTATTTGGGTGAGCAGGCTTGCCATTCAGGTAATCCTAACCTTCCGGCGCATTATCACCCATCACTCGGGAACCATGAGAACTTCGTATGGTGGAGGGCTTCTCGAAGGCCCAATGGGGACGAGAACCCTCAGCAGATGTGCGTGACACGAGTTCAGCGGCGGCGACGGCATGGAAATGAGCACGGAATGAATACGGGGTGGGAGGGACTGATCTTTTGGAAAACCGAGATCTTTGCATTTCATGGGGATAATAAGAAGGCATTAGACCTCCATGAGCAAGGATTTGCGGAGTTGGAAACAACTACTACCAATTCTGCCAATTTTTGAGAACACCACAGTGCGATACAAGGAGCTGGGGCTTATAAGTAGGAAGGCGTGCCACAACTGCAAAGCCGGAGGAAAGATGCCTTTCAAGTGACAAGGGAAGAACCCAGGGTGCATGGTGTCACGGCTTAAGCGGAAGGAGCTGAAGAAATGAAAGAGAAAAGATATTCGCAGCAACGTGCGAAGCTGAAAAGGATAGAGGCTTGGAAAGAAAAGAAGAATAGAAGATCAATCGGGGATGTTGGCTTCTGGTCTTCACAGGCTGCGGAAGTCGAGAATGGAAGAAGCAGGTTGCAGGTTCTTGAAAACCTTCGGAGAGAATTTGGAGATAAGTATGCCTTTTCTTGAAGTGGTAACTCAAATGCCACTCTACTCAAAATTCTGAAGGGCATCTTGGCGAAGAAAGAAAATAGTATTAGAAAGAAGGAATAGTGAATCTCCGCTGCCCACCTTGTGATGCGTGTCGAAAGATTACCCGGTAAGATGAAGGACCGGGGTTTCACAATCCTTGTATTGTCGGAGGAATTGAATTCAGGAAGCTCTACGTGGCTAAAGGGAGCTAGTGTCCCGATCGATGCCTCTTTGTTCTTCAAACTAAGTTTGGGGAGTTGATTCCCCTGGCTGTTACTCTTCAAATGGCGACGGATCGATGTAACTTTGAAGAGGAGTCATTGAAGAATCGGTCCTTTGTGTTGGAAGTTTGTTTTCCCGATGGGCTTCCTGTCATTACGGACATGGAAGAAGATTCACAAGTACCCACCTTTATTGGGAGACCATTCTGCTCTGGAGTGCGATTGATATCTGAGTTCTCATCTTGAGGGGTTGGAGAAGAAGAACACGCATTCGATTTGATCAGTATACAAATATGAAGCGGAGATAAGGAAGGATGCAATGTAGGCTGATTTTGTTTATACTTCTGACTCTGTTGACTGGCAATGATTATAACACTCAGGGATTTTATATCAATGAAAAGAGATGAATTCCCGATTATCTTGAAGAAGTCTGATACGGCGAGATTTCCACCTGTGATTTCACATTTCTATAGAAGCTGTGTTGAGCTCGAAGCTTAAACGAGGAAGCGATAATGGGAAAATGTTGGCTTGAGAAATTTCATCAAGAAACGGTCTGAAGGGCTAGTTTTGAAAGAGTTGCCATGTCATTTAAAGTATGCTTACTTAAATTACCAAAGAAAAAAACCTATTGATCATTTGTGGATTAAGTGAGGATGAGGAACAGGGTGCTGAAAATATTAGAAGCATAAAAAGGTAAGCAAGCGGTCCGTTGAAGACTGAGAAGAATTATCCAGATTATCAATTTGCCACATAGATTACGCTGAAGAGACTGAAAACCATGCGTAGGAACACGGCGAATCTGATGAAGGAAGTAGTCGGGAAAGAAATTACTAAAATTGTTAAATCTTTGGTTTTTATCTATGCCATCTCGGATAGTCCTTGGGTGAGCCAGTCCATGTAGTTTCCAAAGAAGGGGTTTCTTGTGATCGGAAATGAAAAACAATTGATTCCAGCGAAACGGTAGCGGAGGATGGAGGGTATGTATTGATTCTGAAAGTTGAATACGACAACTTGGAAAAAGATCATTTCCCTTTGCCTTTCATTAGTCGGATGTTGGACGGGTTAAGCGGGGACCCTCACTTTTGTTTTACGGATGGGTATTCGGGATAATCAGATTGCTATTGCACCTGAGAGGATCAAGAAGACCACGTTCACATGTGCCGCTTATGGTACCTTTGCCTTGAGGAAGGATGCCTTTGGGTTATGTAATGCTCAGCTACATTCCAGGAGGTGTATGATGTCATATTCTCGAGATTTGGTTGAAGAAGTGATGGGTACCATGGATGACTTTACTGTGTATGGATCAGTTTTGATCAATGTTTAAACAGGCTTGATGCTTCAAAGATACCCAGAATAAACGATTCTTGAATTGGGAAAAATGCCATTTATAGTAATGAGGAAGGAATTGTTCTTGGGCATAAAATTTACCTTTCTTGGACGTAGAAGTTGATATTAATCTAAGGTATCCATTATCAAAACTCTTGCACCACCTACAGTAAAAGGAGTAAGAGCTTCTTGGGGGCATGTGGATTTCTGAAAATTCGTGAATTTTTGAAATAGCCAGGACGTTATGGATTCTTGGAAAAGATACGAGGTTCAATTTTGATGACTCACTGCCAAATGCTTTAGCCAATCAAGCTCAAATTGAATTACAGGCACCTATAGATTACTTGCAGGAAATGGGATCGATTTGAAATAATGTGTGATGCGGTGATTTTTGCTATAGGGCTGTGTTAGGCGAAGAAAGGAAAGTATTCGACGATATACTATGCTATTTAGACCTTCAATGAAACCTGAGAGAACTACTCAACAAGCGAAAAGGAGATGCTAGCCATAGTATTTGTATGAAAAATTTAGCGATACATTTTGGATCCATGTAGTAATTCACGCGTTAATACGTGATGAATACTTGATGTCTAAAGGAAGCTAAGCGAGGTGATAAGATCGTTCTTCCATTGCAAAGGTTTGATTTGGAAATCAAAGGATAAAGGGATGTGACAATGTGATAGCCGACCATATCAAGAATGAAAACCTTGATGACGAAAGAAAGAAAATGTTCGATTCGCGAAGAACTTCCGGATAGACAATTGTTTAAAGTTTTCAACTAACTTCCATGAGCATGCGTATTATGAATTATCGCTTGTGGGTAATACCTTGAATTCATTCGCAGAGAGGAAACTTCGAGCGACGGCCGGATATTACCAGCTTGGGATAGCCCACTACTTCAAGAGAAGTCTTGACATGATAATAGGAGATGTCTTGGGAAGGTGAAACGAGGCAACATTTTAAATGAATGCCATACGCATCTTATATGGGGGACATTTACGGAAAGAACAGCTCACAAGATACTCCAATTAGAGTTTTTTATTGGCCCACTATCTTTAGAGATTGTGCAGTGGAGTAAAGTGTGTGATCGTCTGGATTAAAATATCGGCGACGGAATGAAATGCCTAAAGGTATTATGGTGATACAATTTTGATGTTTGGGAATAGATTTTATGGGACCTTTCCCACCATCATTGAAACCTATACATGCACCTTCTTGATGAGTGTCTCAAATGGGTGGAAGCGGAGATAGCTTGTCAAGGGAATGATGCTATCGATTTGTGAGTTTCTTGCGAAAGAATATTTGAAACGGGTTTGGACACGGAACCATCATTAGTGATGGAGACTCATTCTGCAAACAAAATGTTGCAAAACTCATCGAGTAGGTAATGGGATCAAGCATATGTGGGTTTAGCCTCCTCCATCCCAGACCAATGGACAAGCAGAAATTTTCCAACGGGGATGAAAGGCCTTGAAAAGGCGTGAGCTCAGCGAGGATTGGTCTTCCAAACTTGATGATGCACTTCTCACTTACAGGATCGCATACAAGACTCTTAATGGAATGTCCCCATACAAAGTTGTTTTTGGCAACCATGTCATCTACCCCTTGAATTAGGAATACAAGGCAATGTGGGCTATTGTAAAGCAACTTCGATTTCATACGTAAGTGAAGAAAGATTGCTCCAACTGTCTGAATTGGAAGAACTGAGAAATGAAGCTTATGATAATGCTAGAATATACAAAGACAAGACAAAGAAATGGCATGATCAGAGAATCTCGAGAAAAGAGTTCAGAACAGGAGAACAGGTTCTGCTTTAATTTAATCAAGTTATTTCCAGGAAATTAAACTAATTGGAGTGGGCCATACACAAGGGTATCAAGTACTACATTTGGAGCAAGATCATCAAGACCACAATGGGGAAGAATTCCAAGGTCACTGACAAAGGTTAAAGCATTATCTCAACAAAAAGAGAAATTGAAAAAACCTTAAATCGGTTCTCGAGGAAAAGCAAGAGTACCCACAACAAAAGAAGTCCAAATTTAAGGACTCAAAACTGAAAATAATAGGCAACCCATGAGGATTTAAATCAATTTAAATTTCAAAAATTTTTCTTTTCTTTTCGTTGTTTATAAATTAAGTCGATTGCTTTTTAGAAGGATAGATTTAATTTTAGAATCGAATAGTTTAATTAGAATTTTCGACATTGCAGTTGATCTTCCGTGAAGGGTTAAAGGCATGAATAGCAAGGCAACTACAGGAATAATTCCAGCAAATTGCAGAGAAGTCGCGACATGAGAAAAAAGGGAGTAACCTTCTCCCTAACCCAATTTTGTAGATATATTTGAATTCCATCTGTTAAATCTTTGCTTAAAATACGCCCTCAAGAAATGTCTAAACGTAGGATCAATAAGAGAATTTAGGTTTTTGAAATCATTGGCAAGGGCCAAGGTCACGATGTATGGGTTATGTCACACAAAGCTGTTGTCCTACAAAACATTGATGTCGCACTGCTTTGGAAAGAACAATCGCAGTGAGTATAGAGGAAGTTGAGATTCATGTCGCGACACCACCGTGATGTCGCGACAGGAATTAAGTTTCGTGCGAGGCGATTTGTCGCCACATCAAACAAACTCGAAATCCCTGCATTGTCGCTGACATCCTAGGTATGTCGCGACATAAAAGTGTGACATGTGCCAAATCCACTCACTTCAAAAGCCCTAAATTCTAATGATCTCAAATAAAAAGAGGCGGAACTGAAGTCACATGTCCAATTGAAGCACAATTACAGCCTCCACAAACACACTGAATTGCAAATGCTTGGAAACTATTTCATTCACTCCAACCCATAACCATTCATCTTCAGCCTCCTTCCACCTAACCTAAACCCAGCATTCCAAACTTCAGTGCCTCCGATTCCAATGATCAAATTCTCACCGTCCCTAACCTAGACGTAGATTACGAGGGAACACGGTAACAATCAAGAAGAAACTCGCCAAGGGGAACAGCTAGATGAGATTCGTCGTAAAGAACAAGCAGGAGAAATAATTCAAAGCTCAGGCGACTTCTCATGAAAAAGCGAGGGGAAAAGGAAGGCAAAGGAGAGAAAGAAGAAGAAGCGAGAAGATTTCGTCTCGAGATGGAAGCTTGTTCGGTGGAAGAAGTATTATGCTAACAAGGGGTTTGTTGCGAAGGAGATTCAAAAACCACAGCTGACTCCTTTCAAGGAGATGATAGAAGCGAGAGAGGATGGGGAGAGTCTGCGCACCAAACGAGTATCTAACTTTGGTAAGAATTTTATTGATAGTGGGAAGGAAGGATGGGCTTCAGTTTTGTTAGAGATTTTGGGTCTCTTACGACCAGAAGCCATCAACGAGGCTATGGTATGGCGGTTCACAAACATGGTTCCAAGTCAGAAATTGTTGGAAAAACGATTTGGAAGGATTGCCAAGCTCACTAACGGTAAGTGCAGTTAGACGAAGAAGGAAAGACGAAGCAGTGAGCAGAGAAGCCTTGCGAAGAGAATTTAGGTATGGTTTTATTTCGGCTTACGTGCAGGTCGGCTCTGGCTATGTATGATGAAGAAACGAAGAAAGGCTGTGTTCTTTGTATACCATACTCGAGGATATAAGATCAATATAGGAGTTATCATCGAGAACCAGTCATGAGATACCATGAAGGAACAAAAGAGGACTTATTCCTGCTTTGAAGCAACGATCAACATTTTGTGCTTGAAGAATTTGGGAGCCGAGGAATTTGGGAGACAGAAGAAGAAGTACCCAAAACCTCACCACTCCTTCTGACAGGAGTTAGCAAGGGACCAAGAGCACGAAGAAAGGGGGAGTGCGGTGGAGAGGCAGAGAGAAACCAGGCGAAGAACGAGAGAAAAGGATACTCAGGTTCTTGTCGAGGAATAGAGCACCCGGAAAACTCACCGAACAATAATGATTACATGTTTGCGGGCAATGAGGCGAATGAAAGCGTGATAGACTTCTCCATCCCATTAGCAGTTCTCCTCCTGTGCGAGCGAAACTTCGAGCTGGAAAGCTCGAGGAGCCGCGAGAGAGAGCATTTCGATTGTTGAAGCTCGATGCCCAGCTATGAGAAGAGAATAAGATTAAAGAAGGATTGGAAACTACATTGAGGAATTCGAAGCATTTATGAAAAGAATGAAAGAAGAGATGTGATGGGAGGAAGAGCTAAATAGAAAGAAAAGGAGCATGAAGTGACTCAATGAAAACGATGGAGAAGAGAAAGGATTGAACGAAGAGGCAGATGGGAAGAATTTTGAAGCAAATG
This sequence comes from Tetrastigma voinierianum, assembly GCA_016808115.1. Taxonomy (NCBI): domain Eukaryota; kingdom Viridiplantae; phylum Streptophyta; class Magnoliopsida; order Vitales; family Vitaceae; genus Tetrastigma; species Tetrastigma voinierianum. The sequence continues at coordinate 878,250 of JAEQBH010000055.1, forward strand.
AGGGAAGAGTTTAAAAATAAATGAAGGGAAAGTCTGTCCTGTTGCAGCTTCGAGCTTCAGTCATGAAGCTTTTATAACAACCGGATGACGTGATTCTCAACTCTTAACTTCGATAAGAAAAGTCTGAGGAGCGAAAATCGAATTTGGGGAGAAGATGCAAAATCCTATACTTGAGAAAGAATACATTTGGAAAACTTAGATACGATTAACAACAATGCGGCCAAATTCCTAGGGTTAACATTTTGAAATGGAAAATCTGATAGATAGGCTTGGGAAAGAGGCCCGAATAGGTTGAGCGAAGGTTGATCTCTCTAATGATTTCCTTGAAACAGAATGGAGAAGAAACCGAGAAGAGAAAGGAAAGAGAAGTGAAGATCACAGATTTCAGCATTTAGGTACATTAGACTGGAACCACTTTGACATCTTGCTCTTGGCTATTTCAAAAGAAAAAAATAGACTTCACCTTTAACTTTCATTCACCATATTACTACTACATCTGTATCCATCTAACTTGATTAAATCGGTAATAAATGAAAATTTAAATTGAATTATTTATTATAAGTTAATTTGTTTGATTCCATGGTAGTGTTGCTTTGTGATTGAGTGATTAGGAAATCAAAGTAGAAATTAGTTCCAGAATAAAAACTGCTGAGATGTAATGAGCTAAATTGAATGAAGCGTTCAGATTGAAATAAGTACAAAAATGTAGAATAAGGGCGAATAAATGCGGTTTGATTAAACACAAGTTGCAAAAAGTTACTTAGTTTAGTACATTAAGTCTAGAATTGAGGAAGGTAATACAATAGGAAGGAGCAAAAACATATTTTGAGTTTGCGGTATGAACAATAAGTCGAAGACACATTTGAATATCAAAATTAATTTAAATGCTCATTAACAAAAAAAAAAATGAGTCAAGGAGTACTCCACATGGTTGGTCTGGCCCCATTCAAACCAAATTCCTAGAATTTGTTGCTAGATTATTAGTTGAAGGCGAAAATCTGATGATACGGTGACGAGAGATGATCTGAGCAATTCTTGACGGTTTGAGCCATTACATGCATCCATATTCATATGCTGATGCATATACGGTAGTTCGAAATTGAAGTAACAAGGCTATTTTCAAACATAGACCAGCTGAAACCTCGACTCAATCACAGAACATGTCTTGGTAAAGTCATGATTACAGAATTCAAGGAGGAAGAAAATGAGTTTGAGTATAGATTTTGAGGAACTCGAAAAGAGAATGAAAGAAAAGAGCAGAAAGTGAGAAGGCAATGAAAGAAAGTTTATGAGGATAAGTTTTATCTTGTGGCCTGCTCTGCGAATAATTAAGTTCTTAGAGGTGTTTCAACACTAGGTACTAATGCCATACAGTATGGGCTACTAACCCCAGTTAAATAAGGTATTAGAAAACACAAAGTTAAAACATTGCACTATCTCAGAATGTTGACAAAAAAAGGAAGTTTCCCAGTGGAATTACAAGTGAGAAGTATGGGACATCAGTTCAGATGAAGAAATTAAAGAGATGTCCTGACATGAAGTTTAGGGAGTTTATTATGAAACTTCAGAAAGAAAAGGGCATAAGAGGAAAAGTTCAGAGTAATCTTAACTTTGAAATTATTTATCTACCCATTTCACATTTGATAAAAACCCAAAAGACACGATTGATCTTGAAAAATTTGAAATCATCTACATTAGTGATAATAAAAAACAAACTTTATGAATTTGGAAGGATAAAGCAATCAAAATTCAAGGACTTTAAGGAGTTAATATTTGGTGTAGAAAAAGAAAGGAAAATAATCGTATTCCAGCGGGATCAATGAATATGTTGTTTTGTAAAACAAACAACGATTTAGATTTTATAGTATAAAAGTAGAGACCAACATGGCGACTGAAGTGATATGCAGAAGTGTATGCACTTACGTGCAGTGAAATTAATTTATTCTGCAAATCAAATGAGAAAAAAATGTCAACAAAATTTTACTTTATTCTGTTTGAGAGACGAAACAAATCTTTCTTTTCTTTACTTGAGGACAACAAATTTTAAGTTTTGAGAGGTTTGTTGACTTAAAGTATCTATTTTGATCATTTTCAAGTTGATTTTAATGAAAAAGGAATAATTGAACCTTGAAGATATGAAGAAACTCACCAAATTTGACATTCTTTGGGAAATTATAAAGAAAGAAAGAAAATACAGATGAAACATCAGAAAATGAGGCGTAGCTGGCTTAGCTAACTTATGTTTGCGATTTTGAGGTTACAAGTCAGTCCTTGAGTCGCGACATCGAAGTGAAGGAAATCGATGCGGTCGCGACATGGATATGAGATATTGAGTCCGCGACACGAGGCTGCTGCTCGTAAGAAGGCTGCGAGAAAGAGTGAATTAAGCGGCGTGAGATTGAAATTCGTGACATCGAGAATAACGATTGAGACTTGGAGAATGAAATGATGTCGCGACAAGGTTGATGTCAGCGGCGGCCGAGAAGCTGCGAAGAAAGATCACATTGGTGTAGGAATCGACATCGCGATGTCGGTTGATGTCACGACAACGTGTGATCTTCGACATCGTAGAAGCTGGATTGAGCTTTGCGGATCATTTGGTGGATGTCCGCGACAAAGTGATGCCGTGACATGCGAGGCTCGCACAGTTGAATCGCTGCCAAGAAAGACGCCATTTGAGAATATGACGTGAGATAATTCGCGGCGTCGAAAGCGACCAGATTGAGGAAATATCTGAAAGGGGCGTGACTAGATGTCCGCGTAGAGGTGTTAATCGTGACACGCAGAACAGCCAGTTGAAGGCCACGAGATGAAAGGCGAAAGAAATGAGAACAACATCCGCGACAAAGAGATCGATGTCAGCGACGCGAGAAGGTCCATTGACGGTGAGTTTCATTTAGTTGATGTCGCGGCGAGGAATGGCATTAGCGTATAAGAACTATTTTATGTAAACCTACGAGAAGTAAGGCGATGTAAGTAGCGAAAGTGTCTTCGCGACATCACTAATGTCGATTAATTTGTATAGGCAAAGCTAAGGTGCGGATCGAGTCGCGACATAGATGATGTCGGAGACAGAATTAGTCGTGACTTGAGCAGGTGACTTGGGCACGGATACTCCGCGTCGGCCGGGCTATTGGGATTAGAACGTGAAAATTTATCGTCTGTGACTATCGAAGCGGGAAGTTAACTTGGCGACCTGGGACGAGTGGATGGCGAAGAGCTCCTTTGCTATTTTCTTTCTTCTTTTATTTTTTTATGGAAATATTAGATTGGATTTATCGTCCTAGTTTTCTTTATTTCAGGTGGATGTTATCGTTTAGACTAAAGGCGAGTCAAATTTAATTCTTTTCAAATTCTTGCACGGAATGTTGAAGTTCGGACAAATTTATGAATTAAACTGCCAGTTCGAAGCGATTATTCTTATGATCGGAGGAATCTTGTAGTGTGTAATTCGATGGTGAACCCGGCTTCCATTAAATGAATGCTATTGTCGAAATTATCTTTCATTGTTATTTCCGACGGTACGAACTCTCCGGTTTATGAATTTACTTTAGGTTATCGGTTTAGGTTTGATCTGAATAACGGTTCTTATACGCGTATTAAGAAGCGTTTCATTGCTCACGATTTCGAGAGGTCCTCCCGAGTGACACGAGAGATGGCAGTCTGGAGTTATGAATACTTCTTTGAAAGGTATATTAACCTGCTATTAGAGATCTAATAAGCTTTGTGAAGTTTACTTGATAAATCCACTCTTCTCAGCAAATAGGAAACGAGTTGAATGATTTATCAATTTAAGCGACGAAGTTCACCTCAGTCGAATAGTGGCTTGAGCAGTGTTAGCGAAGTCTGTCGAGAGATTGATCTGTTTAATTTGGAGGAAGAGTAACACGGAAGTTGTATATCCTTGTGGCCCAGATAACTTGGGAGCTAAGGTGTGGTCCATAAAATGGGTATGAAGTATTGCAAAGAAAAATACCCGAGAATTAGGAGGTCCTGTTAAAAGTAGTTATCTGAGTCACAGCCGAAGAAATCAGATCAGAAATTAGATAACTAAGTATGAAGTGTGGAGAGATCCGAATTTGGTAATGCGCCTTGGGCGATTTTGAAATAAGATTCACGAAAAATTTACAAGTTGACAACGGGGTGATACTTCCACGATAGCATTGATTTTATGTGATTCTGATATTATTCAATTTCTATTCATTATCTAGCACTGTATTCTTTATTCTTTATATTCAGACACATTATTTCATTTCAGTTATTTCCCTTTTGATTCGTTTAAATTTCCGGCACCTTAATCTTTGGATCTACTATCATTTGGTAGTCGAATAGTATAGAAATTAGTAGTCGGGTAGTTAGTTAAAATTCTTGAGATCTCTGTGGGATCGATATGCGGACTTAAATCCATTTATTACTTGTCGACCTGTGCACTTGCGAGAATGGACAGCAAAATTTGAAAATGATTTACTCTAGGAGATATTTGGTTTACTCTAGTATAATGTCGGCGTTTTATGGCAAGATTGCCCGGGGATTAGACAATAGTCCTTTGGTAATAACATCATAAATTTGTATATGTGTTTTGGTCAGTCAACACCAGAGGATACTGTTTGGTTTGATGATCGAGATGTACACATAGTTGCAGGAATTGGGCGGGTAGTTCGGCCCGGGGGCTAGGCCATTTGGAGGGCCTGGGCTCTAGGGATGATGTGATGCGGGAGGATGATGAGATCATGCGTGATTACGGAGTACGCGAGGCTCGCATTTCTATTTGGAGCTTGTTGGCTTCCTGCACACGAGGATGCACTTATTAGATCAGCAGGTCGTGTGGGGTTGAGTGCGCTATATCTGCGATGGTTTGAATTATATATTATTGCCCAGACGAGCTACTTGCATTGTGTTTTGAGTTGATGACTTACATTTGGGGCTGGATATATGCACTTTATATCACAGTTGGATTTATTCGGGCGCCGAGTTCCCAAGCATCTGTTTAACAATGGCTCATACACGAGCGTGCCGTCGCTTGGCTCACCGTGGCGCTTGGTTTATTATCGACTGGGCGTACGCGAAACTGGAGCATACTATAGTACTCGGAGAGAGGTTCTCGACACCTTGACACTGGAGTTGCGGATTGGACGTTGTATTCTCCTACGATTTCGGGTCTTGAGAGATACATCCCTTGGCTGTGATGACCATGGATTCATCGGTGGTGCCATACCATCTTCCCTTCATCGAAAGTGAAGTTCATATCTGAGACTGAGTTGTTTCTATCTGATCTAGCGGACCATATACTCATCTTGCAGGCAGTCCACAAGATTAGTCATGGTGATGATGATTTGTTTTGACGGAGCTTCATTTGATGATGTTCGGATTGTGGTCATTGAGGAGTCCTATGGGAATCCCGAGGTGCCACCCACCATTCGGTCGCCGGTGGTACTTTTTGTTTCTGGATATGATAGAGGGGCATGTTTTATCTCCACGGCTTAGGATTGGAGTCGACGTCGACGGGGCAACGGTGAGTTCATAGCTATTATGAGCCATGATGTGCCATTTGGTTTGGGTTATACCTACGGTGACTGCGGGTATATGGCATCTATCACCGGGGGGAGAGGCTTGGGGCTCGTCTACTCCGTATCCTTTTGATTACCCGGTTCGAGCCATGTCGAGATGATTATGATGATTATTTTGCGAGAGCTTAAGGGTGCGCCGAGATTGGATATTAGTCACGGGGGATCAGGGATGGCGGCGGATTGAGGAGCTTTTCGACGATTGCGGTTGGGTGATAGATGCACTGGTGTTCCTCATACATTGTTGGTTGCTCCTGCATCTCGGGATGTCTTAGTATGATGACACTTTACTTCCACGAGGAGATAGCGACCATGAGCCGCCCTTCTATTTATGGGTGTGTCTGATGGAGTTTTCTTGCCTGATGATTACCAGAATGAGATAGAGCGCAGTGAGCACGAGTCGGATATTTGATACTACTCGGCCGGTCTGTTGTTGCATTTGATGAGACACACCAACATTGAGGTCACGATGTTGTTTAAATGATTCCATTCACGAGATGCTGCGTGGATGTTGCTCGTGTTGATGCTTTCATGTTTGAAATTTGTTAGCCCAGCGGTGGTAGTGTCAGGCTAATGAACTCACCTTTCTTTGATGTACTTCAGGTTTGTCTCAGTCAGCGGTGATACTCACTTCTTCATATATGGATATGAGTCTTTTGAGTATTTTACGTCTCTATGTGTGATGATGTTCCTTTGTTTACCGTTGCTCACCCATCACATGTGTATGACATAGACGGTGGACTAATGCCGGCATGATTTAGATGAGGACACCTCCTCCATTCTTGATCACCAGTCCCCGCAATTCGAGAGAGTTTCACACCCACGGGGAGATGCGAGATTGTGGATTTTGGCCTTACTGACTCGGCTAAGGAAATTTGAAGTTTGGGTCAGATTTATCTGCTGATGAGCGAGAGAGATTTATACAGTTGCTCGGATCATATTTGGATGCTTCATGGTCATATGAGAGACATGCAGCCGCCAACCCCTCCATAGTTCGGCATCGTTTATACGCCTCGTATATTAGACGGTCAGCGGTAGGCGGTGCACCCAAGTAGATGCAGGGTGAAAGGAGATCGAGAGGCGACTCGGTGTGGAGTTTCATATCAGTGGTTGAGTACCTTGAGTGGCTGGCCAATGTCGTCCCGGTTCCTAAAAAGGACGGCAAGGTGAGAGTTTGTGTTGATTTCGGGGTCTAATGAGCTGGTCCCTAAGATGATTTTCTCTCCCACGTATGGACTTGTAGTTGATAGCAACTGCGGGCCTACATGTTGTCATTTATGGATGGAGTTCTCGGTATAATCAAATTTTGATGGCCTGGGGATATCGGCGTTGCCTTCACCATCAGCGAGTAGGCACTTGTTCTGGGGTCATGCCATTTGGGTTGAAGATACAGTGCTACTACCCGAAGGCACTACTACTTTGTTTCATGATATGATGCATAGAGATGTTGAGGTATATGTGGATGATATGATTGTGAAGTCTCGAATAGAAATGAGATCATAGCATCATTACTTGGGGAGTTCTTTGACAGGATCGGGCGGTTGATTGAGGTTAAACCCAGGTACACATTTGGGGTGACATGGGAAATTACTGAGGACACATGGTTAGAGAGGTATGAGGTCAATCGACAAGATCGAGCCATTCTTGACATGCAGGGAGCGAGAAGAGGTTAGAGGCTTCTTAGGTAGTGCGATCTCTGATAGATTTATTGCGGATTGGCGAATGTCGTGAGCCATTTCGGACTCTTGAGGAAGAGTGACGTCTTGTTTGGGATGATCGGTGTCGGGAGAGCATTGAGAGGATCAGGGCTGCTGTTATCTCCTCCGGGTTTGGCACCTCCTACACCGAGGGCCGTCCTTTGTATGTTTCATGGGGTCTCGGACCTTAGCATTGGGATGTATGTTGGCTATTTCGATGATTTGGGCGAGCAAAGCCTTTATCAGTAAGAAGGATGCTTGAGTCTGAGACTATTCGTGCTCGTGGGATGGCGTTCACATTTAGCGTTGGTGTGGGCTGCAGTGAGGCGTATATGATGGAAGTACTCGGTACATTTGGTATCCGTCTTGATCCCTCTACGAGATATTTATTCGATAGAGCTGCATTGATTGAGTCGACTTATGAAATGGTTAGTGATTACGGCGAGTTTGACATTCCTTTATGTTGCCTGAGTCCATCGGAGCATTGTTGCGGATCACTTAGCTTCATTGCCAGTTTCGGATGATAGAGCGATAAATGATGATTTCGTGGATGGGAGATAAGCTCACAGTGACCCGATTTACGAGGTTGAAGCATGCCGCCCCGATGGTGCGACCAACCATTTGGATATGGGATAGGGTATTCTTGATATCCTCGTGAGTCTGTCCGAGATCTGTCGTTTGGCATTTTGATTGAGATATCACCGGGCTAATATCGTAAGTATAGGCTTACATATTAGGATTCGACAAACTCTTGAGTTGGGGTTGAATGAGATAGAGGTGTTTGGAGACTCCCAACACAGTACTTAGGCAGTTCGAGGGGAGATTGGAAGACTAGGGATGTGAAGCTTAGGCCATATCATGCTTATTTAGAGTTACTGGTCAGGAGGTTTGATGATCTGAGATTTGTTCATCTCTGAGAGCCTGGAACCAATTCGATGCCTTGCTTCCTACAGCTTCTATGATCGACATTCCGCAGTGTTGTTTTCGTCCATTGATTTATAGAGTCGGGGCTGTGCCTTCTTCTTTGTTGTTTGATTAGTGGGCGAGAGATTCGAGGATGGTTGCCTTGGTATCATGACATTTTACCAAAGAGCGAGCAGTATCGAATTCGGTACATATTAAGGGTTGCTACGGTGAGATAGGAGAGCTTTGAAGGCAGTTGGCTATTAGATTTGTGATTTGTGGGAGACCTTATGGCGTTCGTGACGGCATGTTACTTTATGTTTGGATAATGCGCCTGTAGATAGAGTGATGAGAGAGATCCATGCGGGAGTTTGCGGACCACATATGGGAGGACATATGTTATGCATGAATTATGAGGGCTGACGGCTACTTTTGGTTGACCATGGAGGCAGGCTGTGTGATTTATTCGAAGTGTTGAGTGTCGGATGCATGTGATCTCATTCAGTACCACCTTCGGAGTTACATGCATTGACTTCACCAGTGGCCATTTCGGTATAGGGCATTGATATAGGGAAGATTTCACCAAAATCTTCAGTGGACATGAATTCATCTTGAGTAGCCATTGATTGCTTAGAGTGGGTGGAGCGTTCGTATGCTAGTTGACGCTTGACGAGGTTGCTAGTTTCATTAGGTCACACATCATTTGCAGACATGGGGTCCCTCATTAGCTGATTTCTGATAAAGGGTTACATTTCGGGAGAAGCGGAGAATTCGGTACTTTATTCTGAGGAGATACGGTGTGACCGGCACCCATGGAGTGCATTGCAGCCTCTGAACCATGAACTAATGGAATGATAAGTGTGAATAAGAACATTAAGAGGATTTTGGGAAGATGGTTGAGACTTCTACGTGATTGGTCGAAAAAGCTCCCTTTTGCATTGTGGGCTTCTGGCACTTCTTTCGCCTCTGCAGGAGCCACGCCTTATTCTCACAGTATATAATTTATGGAGAGCGGTGCTACCGAGTTGAGATAGAATGGGATGCTGAGAGTAATAGAGCGAGATATCGAGACGAGTGGTCAGTCACGTTTTGATGGAAACGTCTCCTAGATGAGAGAAGATTGAGGCGGTGACCATGTTCGGGCTATTAGAGGAAGATGGCTCGATGCTCGAGAAGCGGGTCAAGCCTGAGCCACTCTGAGAGGAGATGCAGTTTTGAGGATTCTCGGAGGATTAGGGAGACTAGAGGGATTCGGGCCGACTTGGAGTGGACCATACATCATCAGAGAGTTGACCCCAGAGGGAGCAGCATGGTTGACAGATTTGGATGGAAATCAGTTCTCAGAGCTGACTAATGTAGATCAACTAAAAAAGTATTACGTTTGAGACCATGGTCGTAGGATGGGTGGCCATCATTTTGGTTAGCCATATACCTTCCAACACCAGTGATTTCTAGGCAGTTGATCGCCCATTGAGCCTCATGCATTATAGCCTTTTATTTCTTGTAACCTTACCTGTGGGATAGGGGCCCTTGGGTGTATATGTATGCTTTGCTAGGAAAAGTATCATGAGCTTTGGACTTTTAGACATAACTTATCACATTGTTGTCACCACATCACCTCATTCTATTATATTTCGTATCATCTCATTTTCATCTTTCTTTATTTTCACCATTATTTATTTCATTCTTCTTTTTTCCTTACTTGGAGTGATGATCCTTCGCATTTTTTTGGTACATAGAGGATAGTCATATCACCCACACTTTCATTCATTATTTGACATTGATTAAATTTTAACGAGAGTTTAACATGGGTGAGGATTAGAGTGTGTTCATCCAATGATTGAGAGAGTTTTATTTATTTCATATGACTTTCCCATTCGAGGATTTTGATTTGTCGATGATCGGAGTATGCACTTTCATTCAAGGCAAAAAAACAAAAAAACAAAAAAATCAAAAAAAAAAACAAAAAAAACAAAAACAAATAAAAAAAAGTACCACGAAGATATGTTTGTGTCTCATATCTTACTCCATCGATTTTTGTTGTTGGATTCATCGATGAGATTTGGTGAGATTTTTATAAGAGATGAGTTACGTGAGAGTTCTTTGAGGTCTTTTGTTCCTTGGATCATGACTGATATGTATCTGATATGAGATTGGAGTAACCTTTTACTAGGGTTTTCGGATCATTTGTTTTCTCTACCATTCTACCATTGGTGATATGATTTTTCTTTATTTGTCTTGGTCGTGTTGATCGTCATTCATTTACTTTCTGGCTTGCCTTCTTTGCTTTCTCATCACATCTTTCTACTTTTGTTTTGTTTTGTTTCTACTTTATCCTTTTCGACATTGATACAACTTGACCCGTTTGTCATTTCTCTCTTTCACCATTGACATTTCCTTTGGTTACTTTTAAGTCCATGGACTACCGTGATATATTTCTCTATGCATCATCTTATACAAAGGGTATGGGTTTTGATAGTTGAATTATTTAAGCTAAGTTTTCCTTCGTTTCTTTCACCTTATTACCCCAGCCTACGTTACATCCTTTGTCATAAGACCACCACAGTTACATGGTCGAATGTTGCTGATATCTCCTTAGAAGGTGGTGTTTGGGATTTAGTTGATATCTAGGCGTCATGACCTCTTAAGGTTATCTTCTTCGATGATTGGAGGTGACTTCGTGATGGATGTAGTTGATCGCTGAATTTTATGGAGGATATTGGATGCTATCGCTCCCATTCTACGTCTTGCGAGCTACCATGCGGGGCGTATTCCCTATCGTGAGGTCCCAGTCGTCTTCATTTCTTGGCTTATGCTACTTGTGATTGTTGGCGTTGGTATGTTGTCTTGGGGCATATTTCCTTTTGGGCCTTTCTTTGGTGAGATATGAGTTGGGAAGGAAACACTCTGCAGTGCATCCATAGTGTTCGATATCGTTAATTGGATCTCTCTAGTACCTGGTAGTCTTTCACATGATTCTGTTTGAGTATAAATTAATTGATGGATCGTTGCGACATCTGCTGACTGTGATAACAGTCATCTTACTGAACTTTGATGCTGTCCTAAGATTCGTGATACTCGGGTGATGCGATTATTCTGTTGGTACGTTGTTATGATGGTATGTCTCTGTATGGATATTGTTAGTTTTTCATTTTGGTTTGATTGATTTTGGTTAGAGAATCGGCGGTCGGAGATATTATTTTCTAGTTTGGCGTTCGGCCAGTTATTTTAGTCGACATTAATGGCGTTGAGCCGTTTATTTTAGTCGGCATTGGATTATGACGTTGAGTCGGTTGAGCTTATGATTGATTGGGGTTTGTGTATCCATTCTCTTTCACGGCGATTATAGGCGGTCGAGTCGACGTTGAACATAGGCGTTAGTCGACATTAGTAGGCGTTGACCATTATTTTTGAGGCGTTGAGCCATTATTTTAGTCGACGACCAGTTAACGCCGGCGTTGGTCGGTTGAACTATGATTGATCGAGGGGTTTGTATCCGCATTCTCTTCGCATCGATTATAGCGTTCGAGTCGGCGGTAATTAGAGGCTTTGAGCCATTATTTTCGAGCGTTAAGGAGACATTATTTCCGGTCGGCGACGGTATGAACATTGGTCGGCGTTCGAGCTTGTGATTGATCGGGGTTTGTGTATCATTCTCCTTCATGGTGATTATAGGCGTTAGTCGGCGTTTTGACATAGGCGTTAGTCGGCGTTTAGAGCATAAACGTTTATATTATTGAGTAGGCGTTGAACCATCATTTTAGTCGACGTGGGCGTAGGCGTTGGTCGGCGTTGAGCTTATGATTGATCGGGGTTGTGTATCTCGTTCTCCTTCCTGACCAGATTATAAACGCGTTCAAAGTCGGCGTTAAGCCATATACGTTGAGTTAGCGTTAACTTAGACATAGAAGTCGTTGAAGCATAGACGCGCCGTAGTCAGCGTTCAAGCATGGGCATTCGAGTCGTTCGGGCGTAAATGTTGAGTTTATCGTTGAGCATAGACATTCAAAGTCATTGATCAGCCGTGATCTATCTTCTTTTTGTTAGCTAGTTTCGTTGCTTTTAGTTTTGACTATCAGAATCGTTATTTCACTAGTTTTGCTTCCATAACTTTTCTTTTAGGTTTAATTAAATCTAGAATCTTTCTCTCCTTTACTTGTAGTATAGCCCTTTGAACCAAGTAACATATTTGATGTATTGGGATGCCACATGCTTCACGTCCTCATTTTGTGTAAGTATTAGACTTCCCTTTTGAGTGTTTGTTTTCATGCTCTTTGGTGGTTCGACTCTTACTTGACTTTGACATTGGTTCTCGAGCCACACTTTTGAGTGTATTTATGAAGTTTTGGACTTACGGAGTGTGACTTTAATGCTAGATATTTGTTTTGTTGCTTTTGAAGTGTTTAGAGCCCTTTCCTACTTTTGAGCTTAATTGGTCGGTGTTCTTTGTGGACACTTTTAGGGGTCTCTTTTATCTTAGACTAGAGTTCATATCATTTGCACTCTTGTTACCTTTCACTTCATTTCATTGCTCACATTAGATTTACATCATAAACTCTGCTCCCGAGAGGGGCATATTTTATAGACCCCAAAAGCGATTATTTATTTATTTATTTATTTTTATTTTATTATTATTTTTTATTATTTTTATATTATTTTATTATTTTATTATTTTATTTTTTTTTTAATTTAGAAATTTGGCCAAACGTTAAAAAATAGCCAATAATAAATAAATAAAATAAAAAAAGAAAATGAGAAAAAGACAAAAGGAGAAGATTTTTTTAAAGAGGGAGTGGAGGAGTAAAAGGAAAGTGGGGGAGAAGCGGTTATGAGGAAATAAAAAAATGAGTCGAAAGTGAGACCTTGGAGAGGAGGAGGAAGAAGAGGGGAAAGAGGAGAAAAAGAAGGAAGGTTGGAGGGGAGAGAGGAGCCAAAAACGGGTAGGAGGAAAGGTAAAAAAAAAAGGAATGAGGGAAGGGAGAGAAAGGGAAGAGAAGAAGGGTTTTTGGATTTTGATGCGGCTTTCATCATCTGCTTTCGGACAGGTGATTTAGGTAGTGCGATTGAGCTAAAATTTTGTCGGCATGTTCTCAACTCATGGATACGGATTGAGCGGAGAAAAGGGTGTTTGGATGTCACGGTTACAAGCTACACTTTCAGTTGAATCGAATGTTCTTGAATGCGTTCTTTATGCGGTTTGAGTAAAGTTACGTTTCTCCCCAATCTATGTTGGATCCATTCGAGATTTCGGAAATGGTTTATAAGGGTGGTTATATTCTGAGCGGTGAAGGTGTGACTTGTGGAAGGAGATGTCGGGCTGAGGCCAAAGATATTGCGGTGTTGATACTTTATTTGAGCAATCACTCTGTTTATGCATTTTTTCGATGTTTCATCGTTGGATCGTCTTGATTTTGGATATACGTAAGGTTTTTATCTATGACGGTGAAGATTGAATTTTGTTGCTTCTGATAGGTGTTATGATTTTCGGAATATAACAGTACCTATATTTCTCTTTGTTTGAGTTGGTAAAAGGAACTCTTTTGGTTGATGTCTCATGCTAATTTAGAGACAATTTATGTACTCTTGTTCTAATAGTAAAGTTATTTTAGTTCCCCTAGTTTCACTCATATTTCCACTTTTGCCCCAACACTAACCTCTTATCAAATGTGATTCACTTGAGTTGAATAGTCATTTCCACTTGAATCTTGGCATGTTTGCTTATGAATAGTCAACCATTCATAAACTTTTTCACCACCACCATTACCATAATGGAGTCTCTGTACCGCATCTTGGGTTGTTTAGCCACATGGCTAACCGGTAGCCACTTCTCATAAAACTTTCGGTTTACAGCAGCCTGAAGCAAAACCTTCCCTGAGCCCATACTGGTCACGTGCATTTTGCCTTAAGTCCCGACCCGACTATTAGGATAAAACCCGCTTCTAGGTCAGACTCATTTTCTGCGTAGGCCGGCCCAGAGCTATTAGGACAATAGTTCTTTGGGTTCAATTTATTGTCCCGGCCATTGTTAGGCCCGTTTACCTTAGGCCTTGACCTATTAGGACCCGAACCCGGCTTCCTAGGTCGACCCGTTTACCTTAAGCCCGACTCGGTGACTATTAGGGCCGAGCCCTTCACAGGTCAATGACCTATTAGGATCAAGCCCTTCCTTAGGTCAGCCCATTTACAGACTGACCAAGCCTATTGAGGACTGACCTTGCCAAGCCAAAGTGCGCCGTATGTCGGATCCGTCTACGTGGGATTAAGCTTGGGCGTAAAAATTTAGAAACTCATTACAATTGAATCCCGATTAGACCCGTCCATTTTAGGCGATACATTGGTTATGTCCGGCCCGACGGCGCATCATCTTAATTTCGTCGATTAAGTCGATTTGTTAAATTAAGCCACATGTTAAGCGACATAATATCTCCAACCCCTTAGGTTAATTTACCGACCCTTAGGTCATTCGACCAAGTCTCTTTGCCATGTATTCTGATAAGCTCTTTAGCTTGTCAAATTTCACTCTTAATTTATTCACAATTTATCATTTTCTAAAAAAAAGAAAAAAAAACAAAGTCTTAAAAAAAAAATCAATTTCTAAATTTTCAATTTTTTTTTTCTAATTTTCAATTTCATTTTTTAAGTTTTTAATTTCAAAATAATATATTTCTATTTCTCAAAATTCAAGATATCTAATTTCAAAAGTCAATTTCATTTGTATTTTTTTATTTATTATTTTATTTTATTGTATTTTATTTATTTTTATTTTATTTATTTTATTTTTATTTTATTTTATTTTTATTTTATTTTTTTAATTTAATTTAATTTATTTTATTTTCTCTCTTTCTTTTCAGTTTTCAATTTTAAAATTCAATTCCCTCATTTTCAATTTCATTTTTTTAGTTTTCAATTTTAAATTTACAATTTTAATTCAAAATTCAAGTGTCTAAATTTCAAAGTCGAATATCCCGATTTCTAATTTCAAATTTCTAAATCTCAAATCTCAAATTGATAAAAATTGATAAATTCAAACTGAACAGAAATCTCAGTTATTCCAAAATTCACCAGCTAGATTCTGTTTGAGAATTCTGTTTTAATCTTAAACTTTCAACTAATTTCAATTTTTTTAAATAAGTTTCAAAATTCATGACACGTGATTAATTCTATAGTTCTGTAAAAATGGATCTTGTGGAGGTTAATTTATTATGACATATAAATGGGCTGGGTGGGCGACATCTCGGGCCAATCTTTTTAACTTGGAAATAATTTAACCTCTAAAATCATTTCATTTCAATTAAATGTGGATATTTCATATTTATTTATTACACTAACATTGTCTCTAATTAATATTAGCGCTTTGGATATATCACCAATTGCATTTTCTCATCTAATTTCAGCTTATTCTATATATTTATTTATTTGTCTATTCATTCTATATGCCTAGTGTGTGTTATTATATTGTTATTACTTGTTTTTTGGTATTCATGTTGATCAATTAATTGAAAAGTTGTTTCCTAAACATTTGTGGAGACCGTTTATATGGAAGCAGGTCCTCAAGTCTTCACTCAGTACATTCGAATGGAAGTAACGACCTCAGGAACCATAGACTTTTGTTTTCTAGACATCTTTCTTATATCAGAAGTCATATTCAAATTTTCTTTCTTGTTTTGTTTTCCTTTTTAAAATAAGGCAAAAATGATGAATGAATAACCATGCACACCCAAATCGTTTCCTTGCCACAGCGAGTCTATGCCAGTGGGGCGCGCGTGAAGCGGATCCCACACGCCAGTGCTTGCGCGTTGATTAGGTCGACGAATGGCATGACCGAAACTCACAGTGGCCATATCAGGGTTCTAAGTAGCAGTCTTGGCATCTACCTCCTTTACTCTCAGTGATAATACCACGATGCGGGTCTATCTTAAAGAAAAAAGACACGCTCCTTTAATGATCAAGATCTTGACTCTTCGGTAATGGTGCCGTTTCACTGTGCCTTATTGATCGCTCTGATAATGATGCACATCCGTAAGTCATCTTTCTTTTCACGAATCACCTAAGCAGGTGCGAGTTTGGTGGATAAATCTGCTTTATCCAAAGTTCACGCAATTGACTCTTTAACTCTTTACGGCTCAGGTGGAGGGACCCAAGTACATCTGATTGCCACTGAACATGGAATTGTTCTTAGTACAATTTCTATAGCTAAGTCACTCTCTCCAAGTGGATACTGTTAACTCTTTCAGAATACATTAGGAGTTCCTTACTAATGGGATCTTTTTCTCGTCAACGGCCTCTCTTAAGTCGAATTATCATGACGAATGTCTCACGATTGCTGTATTCCGATCTAGAAGATTCTTTGGTCTGTGATACTATGGGTGTGGTCTCAAGTCAATAGCATTGCTTGAGTATTTCAGGATAAGAGTGTTAAATTGGAACCGGGATTTGGTACTTAAACAAGATTATCAATTGTCATTTACTTAAAAAAAAGGATATTCTAAGAAATCTTGCAAGTGCCATTGTAAAGGATAAAAATTGTAAAGTTTTAATTGGCAACACACAATTAAGAAAAGTGAAGGTAAAAAAGTATAATTAATGGAAGTTCAATGGTAAAATAATAATATTGGTGCCATAATTTTTTGAGGAGAAAGTCTACAAAGAAAATTCTGGAATCTCGGATGACAAAAGCGGACTCTGCAGCGATTCTTAAAGTTATCTCTGTGAAATCTAGTGACCTAGAAAAGTTTAGTTTTAATTAGAACGTTGAATATTTCTGAATTTCTGGGCGGCAGGTTAAAAGTGAAACACAGCGAGTTTTTGAAAATTAGAAAAATAATAAATAACGAGAATATTTAATTAGGATAAAGAAAATTGAAGCAAGACAAAATAAATTGTTTAGGTTAAAGCGGACTGAAAAAATGAACAAAGGACATAGGTCCCATAAAAATTTAAAAATTGAAATGAGAGACGAATTTCGCATCGATGGAAGATTTTTAAATTTTTCTTCTTTTAGTTAATTTTTTTAGTTACAATCGGACGGTCCAGTTTACATTAGGGATGATACGAAAAAGTGCTCTCACGCGATAAGGGGCTCTGGCGTGGAATTTTTCAAAACGGGATTTCTCCTAGAATTGGTCAAATATCAAAGAAAAAACCCAAATTTTAATTTTCTCAGGTCTCGCCTATTCTATGATGAATGGTCTGCGCTTTGGACAGTGGTAAAGTTGCCTCATCAGAGAAACTATTGGTTTTCAAAATCTTAGCTTTTTAATCAAACTGAAGAGGTAGGAAATTTTCTCTTATTTATTATAAGTATATAATAGCTTGAAATATTCTTGAGGCCGCCAGAATTTCAGTTAATTACAGTGATTGAAGAATTTTAGGAAATTGGACTATTAGGACGATCGACTGAATTTGAATTTGTTTTGGTTAAAATTTCAGATTTGTATTAGGACAGTCCGGACATGGTACCAGAGAAATGTTTGGGTGTTTTAGACCTATGAAAGTCCCTTTGGTCTGAATCTAACCGTATGCACTGTGAATGGCATTTGGGGCCCCATATTCTGAAAATTTTTAATTGCACAAAGTGCCGAATTAACTGGATTGTCTTTTGACGATGTGTGATCTAATGCATCGAGGTATGTAAAATTAAAAGCGAGGCGGAAAGTTTTTAGGCGTACTGAGTTTATGACAAGGGTGAAGTGTTCTAAAAACTCGTTTTCCCGAATCTAGTGTATTATTATTATTATTATTACAAATTTATTTGTGGTATTTATGGTTTTGAATGCAAACCATTTTCAAACCTTGATGAATTAGAAGGCAATGAGTGGTTTTGAGTTAAACCATTTTTGAAAAGCAAGCATTGGTTTTAAATCGTAAAACCATAATTAAGCAAGCAAATAAGCAAATGGTTTTGAATAATTAAACCATTTTTCAAGCAAGCAAGTATTAAATAATAGTAGTTTTTACGAATAATTAAACTAATTTCTGGCTTAAGCGAAGCAAAGCAAATGGTTTTAAATTCAGTAAAACCATTTTACAAAAAAGAAACTCAAGCATAAACAAGAAAAGAATATTTTCCAAAACGAGGCCTTCCTGGTTTTAAAACAGCTGTGGCTTCAAGTCAGTGTTTTAAATGCGTGCACGCGGTGGTGTTAGGATCTCATACATGCATTATAGTTTGCACGGTGGCAAACTTAGGACATCATCATGCATTTAAAGAGACCATTAACGCGTGCAGTATATGGAGTTGCAAACCACCGCTTCAAATTGTAGTTTGTGCGACCGGTCAGATTCCACCATAATTCACGAGAAAAAGGTGATCGCGGACACATGTCCTTCCACCGCAACCGCGGTTGAGCTATAGGTTCCGTGTTCTAGAACAATAAGCAAAAATAGGCCTCCGGTAGTTTGATGTTTTATGGGATATACGGTTTGAAAAATCGACCATTGGTTCCGTTAGCGGGCCAGGAGTTTTAAACAACGGTTGGCCGGGCACCGTTTTATTTCAAAGCATGCGATTAGGCCTGAGGCTCCGTTTTTATAAGCTTTGAGAAACTTTTTTAAAAGCGAAGGTTTGCGAAGAGTTTTAGAAAGCTTTTAAAAGCCGATAAAACAAGCGACGAGAAAATTTGAAAGTTTTATAAACCTAAGCAAGCAAGCGCAATACACGAGTTTTACGAAGCTTTTAAAGAAAACCGCGACTCAGCAACGAAATCTGAAGCAAACCTTAGCGAAGAAAAGTTTTGAAAACTTTAAAAGCGAAGCAAAAACAAAGTAAAGCTTCTGGAAAATTGTAAAGAGTTTTACATTTTGAGATGTTTTGGAAGAGCGAAGCAATTTTATAAAAGCATACACTCCTTTGACTGATTGAAGCTCATTTATTTTGTATGTTAAAACTATTTTTCCGAATTCTGATCGCAGACCATTTAGACACGATAAAGATTTGTCGACGTACAAGTCGCGTAAATTAAGAATATTATGTAAGAAAAGACTTTGAATATGTATAATGGAACATATATGCAGCCATGAATGGCTTTGTATGAGGAAATGTGTTGAGTATCTTTGGTTGCCATGTTTGGATGTAGTATAAGTTGGATGTACCACAAGAGTTTGGAATTATATAATATGCAGCCGTCGTCTTCATAGAAATTTTCATTGTAAGATTTTACTAAATCTCAGTAGATAAATAAAGAAAAAAATTTTTATGGGGTTTAAACCAACAATCGGCCGCTTCATGAGGATTTCTAGTCGTTAAAGGAGATGGCAGTGAGGATTTATGTGGAGTGCTTTGCACACCCTTAGCCGAAGGGTGAGGGTGTAATCACACATCCTTTATCATAAGTCTCTAACGCAAAGTGGAGGGAATCATTGGACATTACACTTGATCAATTACCCCTTGTCTTATTACCTCGATCACAGTCAAGCTTCATCTCAATACTCTTGTCTTTGTCCACAATCAATGATAGCTCGGTGCTTGAACAACCAATCCATGCCTATAATCAAGTCAAATTCGCGAATGGTAGGTTATCAAATATTTGAGAAACTCTCTTGTTTGGCATTGTATAACAATGGGGCGATTTCTATATATGCTATTCACACTAATGTTGTTGCTGATGGACTAGTTATGCATGTCGTGCTAATTTCTCCATTCTTACAGTACTTTGTCAAATACATGCTCATGCATATGAATGAGTAGATCCCGGGATCAATCAGTAAGCTACATCTCTATATCATATAAAATATACGGCTATAACCTCAGGAGCATTCCTGATCCTCAGGCCTTCTGCTTATATGCTCGTCTATAAGTCGCACATGAAGCATAAGGCGATCCACTATCTAAATTATGCCTCCTGTCCTCTATCTTTGAGATGGGCCGCTCGGCCCCTACCTCGATGCTTGAGTCGAAGAATGGTGCAGAGATCTTCCTCTGCCTTCCTTGTTGACAATGTCTTTGACTCTCGGGGACATTGCTATCAAATGCTCAGCAGGCTTCCCACCACAGGAAACACCTCATCACTATCCTACAAACTCCCAAATGCCTTTTATGGCAATGAGGACGTGAATTTCTCACTGTCTAATGAAGCACCTACATCTTTACCGTTACTGCATTCTTTGGACCTTACCACCTTCTGCACTCTGTGGCGAACTATATTACATTGTTGATTAATTTGGAGATTCTCTGGCTGTTCAGGGACTCTGTGAAAACTTCTTTTTGAAATCTTTCTTTTGCTACTCGTTTCTAGTCTCTCTACTTTCATTATGACTTGGACCAGCGATAAAATCACGATTGGAGAGAAGTGTGAGTGCGATATCTCTTGATGGAATCATGCGGTCCATCCTCAAATTACTATCTACTAGAAATGCCTCTGGTGAGACCTCAAATTTCAGTGCATAATTGCAATTAGCTCATTCACTTTCTTCATTACAGATAAGCTCCTTTACTTCAAATTCGAGCTGTTTCCCTTGGAATCCCTATATACATCTCGGTAACATACTTTGCCACCCGAACTCTTGAATGAGAACTCCCAGAGTCATGGGATTTGGAATCCTTAGACTTCTCAAAGCTAGTTTCCACCCAGTCCATATGCCTCACTCTGTAATAAAGTGAGACTACACAAAGATACTCTCTGTCGGGATGTCTAATCTTCTTCTATCTACCTTTCTGCACCTCTATGAATTGGCTTTCGACTCTTCCATCTCGACCATGGAATTCCTGCACTCCCATGTCTTCTTCATGGTAATCTGTTGGGCTTTGGAGAGGTCAATCCTTTCCAAGGCTTTCGAGCCATGTCTTGCAGTATTCTCGGCAAAACCACAATAAGACTCATTAGGTACATTACTTTCCAGTTGGCGATATCTTATTCCATTAGATTTTATTAACCTCTGGCGAAACTACTAGACGATCCGTATACAAACCACCAAGGACATCATCGAGGCCAACATTACTAACCACGGGCTTTTCTATCTTATATACTTTGACCCGACGCCTAAACCTAGGCTTTCCCGAGCAGCCTAAACCCCTGAAGCTCTTTGATACCCACTAAAGCTATGAAGCGCCCCCAACTAAACGCAAGGATCTGAGTGAGGGATAAATTTTTCCTCCGCATTATGACTTTAAGCTAGTTCATTCATATAATGTTAAACAATTATTTGTGTTATATTAATGCGATTACAAAATATATATCTGAGAAGCTCCATATAGTAGAAAGTGTTCCACTGACATTTACAATATTTACATTTGTGGTTTACAAAGAATTTCATATACAAAACTGAACCCTAAAAGGTCTTCAGGTGGGCACTGATGATGTGTGGCCTTTACACTGATGTGGTTCTTGGTCCTGCTCCAGTTTCTTCTTACATTACCTACGGTTGAACACCAATGGCTTTACGACAGCGTGGGGTCAACCTCGTGGATGACTCTACAAGGGATCTTTATACCCACCACAATCTACACACCGTATATGTTAGTTCTTCATAGTTTGTAGCATATATATATATATCCTTACCTCTGCTTCCAGTTCATTTTCTTATCATCCTTCCCTTATACTTTTCGTAATCATCTTGTGCTGCTTTTGTTCTTATAACTTCCTCTATATCATAGCAGTGTTCATTCTCATATCATATTATAATTTCTACATTCGTTTACCTCTCTATGTCAATTTCTTTTTATGTTTCATGTCACATAAACCTTAGAAGTGGATCGGGAAATTATAAGGTGATGTTGTGCTCTTTCATTAATAAAACAGTGGTCTTCTCAGAGCCAGAGAAGCGCTAGCAGCTCTGTGCGGTCAGGTCTCCTCAGGAGCTCATGAAGTGTTGCCCTGCTCTAATGCAAGCAGTGATGTAAAAATTTCAGAAGAAGTAGCTGATATCATTGTCTGAAGTGTGACCGCCTCTAAGAACACCAAAAAATGTTGTGGTGTCGCCACGGAGATATTAGTTAAGCAGGATACCTGTCATAGCTCATTAAATAGGACCTGTCTCTGAACTTGTATCTTGCAGACTTGGTTTCCCCTGTCGGCATACATCATCTACGGGTTCTAAGCGGAATGATGATATGTATTTGCTGTTGATCTAGCATATCATAAGTATTTAAGATATATTGTTGTCATTTTGGTAATCACATGTGTGATATATATCTGAAACGAGATTAAATTATTATCTTTATTTCATATCTATTTATATGCATAAATATAACTATACTTCCATGTAATCTTATATTTATTTAGAATTCTTGCTAAGTTCATAATGAATAGCTATATAGTTTACTGTAATTTTCTCATAATTTATATGTTTTTGGGACTAATATAGGGCTCTAATTTTGTATCAAGCTATCTATAGTGGATGGATTCTTGATCAGTGGTCATTTCTCATGAGTCAGGAGCTACCAGAATCGAAGATTCGGACGAAGGAGTTGACCTTCGAGTTGGAGGTCATACGTAGGACACCCGGACAGTTATTTGACCTCAATGCGGCAGGTGCGACACTCAGATCCAAAATGCACATATCTCCTTATCAGGCATATGAATAGATTCTTGACTCGATGGAGCTTTCCATGGTCCAAGAACCTGATGCGAGGTTCAGGACGAAGAAGTGCTGGCCTTCCCGAATTGGGGTCTGTGCTGGTCAAATCAGGACAGGTGACTGAGGCGCCACATACGGTGGAGTCTGCTGACCTCCTTGGATGAATCTGCTGACCTCTAGGGATGAAGTGCTGACCTCACACCATAAGTCTCCTTTGACCTGCTCTTCTGTATGGGACTGTTGACCTCACCTATTGCATGAGTGCCTGTCGGCCTGTCAACACATCAGAGTCCTACGACCTCTATTGCATCAGTCTGTGTGAGCCTCTCCTGAGGATGAGTCTGTTGACCTCTTCTATGAGGTCTGAAACCTCTGCATGAGTTGCTTGTGACACTCTCTTTGCATGACCTCTCTATGAGCTGACCTCTAAGCCCATTAAGTGCTGGAATCAAAGGGCTGTGCTTTGGTCACCACAAGGGTCAGATTGAAAGTTTCAAAAGCATAACATCAAGTTCATTACAGTGTATTTTACAATTCTTTAAGAAGGACTTACTACTTAAATTCTCTTCTTCGACCCAAAGAACTGTTCTAGATTCTATTCAGTTCGATGACTGATGACCGAACTAACCCAATACCAGATCTCAGCACTTGTTTGGCTTCAGTGTGGACATATTGGTCTCTGATTATTGAAATTAAATCCTAACATCAAGTTTGATTGATGTATTACATTCTAGGAAGGACTCATTTCAAATTTCTTTATTTCTTACCACGAAGTTTCAGGTCAAAGTATCACGTGGCGGGGATCAATCATTACACCGGTTCTAATTACTTTTGACCCTATCCCCCCGAACACCAGCTATAAGGAACCTTAGAACTTTTCTCAACTCTATTTTGAAATGGTTGAGGTTCCCAAGCCCAACCATTACACAAGATGGGGTTCAACCAATAATATCTAAAATTTATCCAGACTAATGAACTTTTTCGTACTCTGTGGTTTCCATCTAGAACTAACCAACTCAAGAATTATACCAATACTCATGGGGTTATTTATTGAGATGTATCCATACATGTGATCTTCTTTTCCTTTCAATGCTTTATTTTCTTTTTCTTTTCTGCTAGCCTTTTAGTAACTTTTTCTTCTTAACTCCTTTCTTGTCAGTTGTTTATCTTTAAGCCATAGACCCAAATGGATATTATTTTGGTCTTGTATCCTTATTGATCTTGTCACCTTTTTATTTCACTTTAGTTTATCAGCTCTTCTAATAATGTCTTGTAGATTCATTTACTACAGATCTTTTACAATAGCCTCAAATCTTCTTTGTTATTTTTAATTTAACTGTTGTGTTCTTATGTTTTGTTTTCTCCTTTGTTTTAATTCTGAGAGCTGATATCTTCATTCTTTGAATTATACCTAACGGCTTGTATTATAAATAGTTAAGGTATAATTTGAGGTGTTACAATGCTTTTCCTATATTCACTTTCTCATCTGTACTGTACTTTTCCAGGAAGTGGATATAAGACTTATAAGAGGCGGAAGGCGCTGTCTCATTATATCTGAAACAAGGTCTATCAGGAGCCCAGGCGACTGTTATCATTATCACGGGGTGTGATCATCTTATAAAAAGGCCGAAGGCATGGCGATACTTCCGGGGCCACCGTGATCCAAACGGGATCTGTATGTATTCGAGCTTGAAAGCGAACCGATCTCTAAGCGGGAGCTGTGTTTGGACACATTCCTCAGCGTGCCAGTCTATCCCCCTCTACTTGGTGGACCAGACGGTGGTTTCCTGATACACATTTACTGGCCACATAATATATAGTATGGATAACTTCTTAATTTATCATGATTGCTTATACAATATATATACTATCATTACTTCGTCTGTGTTGTTCTCTATCTGTAGCTTCATATTAGGTTCTCATATTTCTTTATGTCACATATGTTCTATATATTTTTTTATCATTGCATGCACATTATATTCTGCTGTTCATATGTTTATATCATTCATTACGTGCGTGGTATGATTCTGTAAAGAACGTCTGATATCTTGATGGCTTATATCTTCATGTAACACTTTGATGGACTATCATATCCTCCTGTGGGAGTGCCAGTATAAACTTCTTCTTTGATCACTCATGGGTGCCCATTCGTATCCGGAACTATTCGCATACTATCTTTTCTTATTCGGATACACACATATAAACATTCACTTGCTTGGACCAGGAAGGGATGAATGTGTGAATGGGACTGGTTAGGCTGTGGCAGGGTCAGGTGCGGTCTTTTTTGGGACATGGCGTGCACCGCCACACGTGTAGAGTGTGAGAACTATGTGGCGGGGTCTTGATGCTTGGATCGTGTGTCGTGCCTTGCATGTGGGGCGTGGCATTACTCAGCGGGAGTCTTGGAGCTAGTGATCAGCGTCATGCGTTCCTGCCCCATGCAATGGGGCGTGGCCAGCCTTGCAGCGAGTCTAGAAGCAACGATCATATATGTCTTGTCATTGTTATCACGATCTTAAGGGTCATATAATTATCGTGATTCTCTGAACACTCCATTTATTCTTTTTCTTTATATACTCTACATATCAAATCTCGTCTATTACTATTTCTTGTTCATATCTATGTTTTTCTTATCACACCTTGTATTCCCAATTGACTTCTGGTTGTTTGCCAGTACAATGATCCGTTTCGTCATGGATACAGTGCCGTGCGTATGCGCATATGGTTGGGTTCTAGACTCTGATCTTTCCATAGAGTCCAAAGAAACGCTACCGAGCGGGAGTTCGGACGAGAGTTATGTTGCTTCCGAAGTTGATTGGAGGTCATCGTGATCAACAGACGAGCTGGCGCCCCGATATGGTTGGGCTTCGGTCTAACACGCCTTGATCACGACACAATAATCTCTGGGCATATGGTGATTGTGACTCAATGGTATTTTCCGCGGGTCACGAAACACTACCAAAACGGAGTTCGGATGGAAGGAGTTATGACCTTCGAGTTAAGGTCACATGTAATCACACCGGCCAGTGGCGCACGGTAGCTGTAAGGACTGGCGACCTCAGTAAAGACCGTAGCAACAAGTACAAGGAATTAAAATTGGTAATTCAAGAAACTGAAATCAATTTCGTGGTGTTGTATTCTAATTTACCAAGTACCCCTTCCAAATTCCTTTATTTCTGACCCAAAAACCTGAATTCTAAGGTCTGGATCTTTCGTGTAGTCAAACCTTGGGAAATTTTCTTGTTCAACATGACTAAGGACCCCTTTCCACGCATCTATGAAACCTTATGAGCACTCTTCTGCTCAACCTAATAAGAAATGATTTGGGAAGTTTGAATTTAAACATGTAAGGAGAGTATTTCCAAATCATGTATCTAAAACTTTCTAGACCAAAGGCCCACAGGCTTTATACACACATAGTTCTTACAAATATTCACATAGGTTCCATACACTTAACCATCTCAAATTCATACTGTGATCTTCTTGCCGCTCCAATACTGTTCTTTTCTTTTTCATTTATTATTCATTTCTTTCTTACCTCATGCTCTCTCTCTTATGGTTTGCTCTCTCTTTCTCAGACCAAAATGAGATGTTGGGTTTTGTCTTGGCTGATCTTATCCTTTTTGTATTTCACTTTTGTCTCTTTGGAGCATCCTTGACCGTGCAGTCAAAGGAAACCTCCCTCTTCGCCCAAACCACTTGTCTCTTCCCATTTTCTTCCTTCTTTCATTCTAATATCTTTCTTTTTATTACTCTTTGTGGTCCTCGAATTTCATTTTATTTCTTGTTCATGATTTATCTAAATCCTACTTTGCCTTGAACTTATATGAGTTCTGTTACTTGATTTTCAGATTCATTAAATTGTTAATTTGCATAACTGTGTGACAATTCAAGTTTCTCTTTATTTTTTATCTTCTTATTGGGATAAATATATTACTACTTATCTTCTATACCCACTAAACATGTTATAAAACGTTAGAGGTATAATTTGAGTACAGTTGGGTTACTCCTTTTGAGGTTGGAAATGCCACGACCACATGTTTGTCTTGAGATAGGGTGAGAGCTATGGCTTCACATCAAGGTCCCATTAAGATTACCCCCTTGCCTTACTTTCAGGTTGGTGACAGCTATTTTACGAGAGAAGGATGGAGGCATAGACCCCACGAGGAGTTGTCTCATGTTTGGGGATGGTTGAGTTGGGGCATTGGAGCGAAGCCCTGGGACAAATGTGTCTTGGTTTATAGACCCCTGAATTCCCGAGGCCGTGATGGATGCACCCTATCACCGGATCGAGCTAGTGTGTTTTTTCATTATTGCTTTCAAGGGGTCTAACTATGATCTACCTGGTTTGGGGATGACGATAGAGTGACTCTTCACTGATGATACTTACTGGGCGGATGGACGCGATCGGCGCTGGCCAGTATCATACGACCATGACCCCAGCGTGGGCCCGTGCCCGCGCGACCTGTTGGGGTTTCTATGATTGAGTTCTGAGTGTGCCACTTTTATGATGGCATTGGCAACGATGGACATGATGACGCTGACGGCGTTTACTAGTGCTTCCTGCTAAACCCAGATCCGCACCCAGTGTATTTAGGATTTTCTGTGGCGAGTTTAATGGTGATGATTGTTGCTCGATGTACTCATAGTGCGTTTACGTTGAGGGCGTCCGCGACTCACATGGACCCACCTTTTCTTTATTTATCCCAGGGTTTCGCTCTTTGATGACATTTGATGGTAATAATGACATGAGTATTTTGGTATTGCTTGTGTCACCACGGCACCCGGCACATGTATGCGTGTTGATGATGTGAAACAGAGCCCTAGGTGATTGATCATGAGTGTGTTGATAGAAGGATAGGAGATTCCCTATTTACGAGTAGCATATAGTTGATAGATTTTTAGGGCCTTGGGATGGAAGCAGGGAGATTAGGGCCCGGCTCTTCCTATCTCGATGGGGAGGTCGGGGTCTGTTATTCTGGTCTTGCTGGATGTATTTGCATGGTCGTATGAGGAAGGACACTTCCGAGCCTTATTATTGGTATAGTTCCCAGCATCACTTGTTTCACCATACGTCAGACGATTAAGCGATTGGGGAGACTGCACCTGGAGTGGAGTTTGCAAGTTAAGGAGATTAGGAAGCAAATGGTGTTGGCCTGTAATAGTTGGGTATCACAGTAGTTTGGCCTAATGTCGTCCGTATTCCGAAAAAGGATGGCAAGGTTAAGAGTTAATGTTAAAAACTTTGAGTTTGAATCAGTGCCACCCTGGATGATTTTCTCGCACATTGATATATTAATTGTGACCTTTACTTGGGCACCCTATGTTGTCCCTTCATGGATGGGTTTAGGAATTTATAATCAATTTTGATGGCTCTGGAGATATGGAGGAAGACATCTTTCATCAACCCGAATTAGGGTACCCTTCCTTCATCGAATTCGTGTTCTGGGTTGAACAATGGCAGACACTTATCATTGCTTCTCACTTTATTCATGTTATGATGTAGAGATATTGGGGTATATATGATGACACCGATGGTGAAGTCAAGAACAAATGAATCAACCGCATTACAGAATTCTTTAAAGATCGACGGGTTCGGTGAATTGAATCTAAATGCACCTTTTGGGTGACTTCATGAAATTACTAGGCCACATTGTTGGCGGCGGTATAGAGGTTGATCGAGAAAGGTCAAACCATACTTGACATGCTGCTCAGGGGGCGGAGAAAGTTAGGGTTTTGGCGGATTGCGGTACATCCAGCGTTTTCATTCTGCTAGATCAGAGACTTATCTTGAGCTATCTTCCATCTTCTAAGGAAGAATCAGCCTACAATTTGGAATGATGATTGTCAGCATGCTTTCGAAAAGATTAAGGAGAGCCTCCTTTCTCCTCCAGTTTTAGTGCCCCCCATATCAGGGCGCCCTTTACTTCTATACTTGTTAGTTTCAGACATGGCTTTGGGATGCATGTTAGCTCAGCTCAATGATTTGGGGAAAGAGAGAGCCATTTATTATTTGAGATGAGATGATGATACATAGGTGTGGATACATCATGATTATTCTACATTTCAGCATTAGTTTTTCGCCAGACCCAGACACTATCTCAATGAGTATTCCACATCACTCTTGGTCTCACGTTTGGATCAGTTGAGATATTTGTTTGATAGAGCACAATCTAAGCTGGTAGGCTCATGAATGTAGTTGAGTTCTCATCAGTTTGATCTTCCCGGTATGTCATATGAATCGGTAAAGGAAGCATTATTGCGAGATCATTTGCTTCTTTGCCAATATAAATTCACGATGATTGGTAATGATTTCCGATGGCGGTTTATTTGTTGACTAAGTAAGCCCTACTTGAGATAGCGAGTTAACTTTAGTGTATGTCGATTGAGTTTAGTATTGAAGCCATCCTATTGATATCCCAGCTGCCCGGGTGATCATATTCCCAGTTAAATAAGTTGACATTCTCACGATCATCATCGATTAACGAATAATATAATAGTTGGTATGAAACGCATTCACGGGCTAGAGCGCACCTTGATCTTGAGTTAGGCGATTTGAGATCCGGGAATTCCTACTTGGATTATATTCAACACAGACTCGGGAGTATTTGGAGGATGGATGAAGGTACAAACCTTACCATGCTTGCACCTGTTTTGTAGTTGCGGATGATGGGGTTAAAGATATACATCTGTCGGAGTAAAGAATCGGTTTGCCTAATCACGTTGCGCCACCTTTTATGTAATTGAAGTTCTTGTAGGAGTAATTTATCGACCACTCTTTTGAAGTTATGAGACCCAGTCCCTTTCGCATCTTTGTTGATTGGAGATATTGAAGATCAGAATAAGTTGTCATGGTATCATGATATCCAACAATTTCTTATTGCTCTAAGCTCTGCATACCAAGGTTAGCCATGAGATAAGAGAGCATTGAGACTGATTAATGACAAATTTGTTATTTGTGGGATGCCCTCCTATAGAAAGGTCCTTAGATGTTTGTTGTTATTATCTGGAGCCCGTTGCCTCTGTGGTCAAATTGTGGGAGGTTCATGCAGGGATTGGCATTTATAGGAGGTCATATGCTAACACATGAATCATGAGATGACTGCCTGGTTGATGACCATGGGGAGCGATTATTGCAAGTTTGTGCAGTGTTGGTGTCAAATGCAGGAGACTTTATACATGTACCACCATCGAGTTGCATGCACCATGTCCCTTGGCCATTTGATGAGGTGATATTAATGGGAAGATCAGCCCCAAGTCTTCGATCAGCATGAGTGCATTTAGTTGCCATTGACTATTTCACTAAGTAATTAGACTACTTACTTGGCTCCTGATTAAACGTATGGTGTAAATTAAATGAATGCGCATTATCTCTGATATGGGTCATCATGAGTTGATCTTAGATAGCACATTGGTGAGGTGGATACAAGGTCCAGAGTATAACGTGTTGACATCATCGATCCTATCTACATATAGAGCCACATACTAATAAGATGTTGAGCTGCGAGGTAAGAATATCAGAGTTTTAAGAAAGATGGTTGAGACTTCACAAGGTTGATCGAGCTCCTTTGAGTTGTGAGCTTATCGTACACATCTTTTTATTTTCCTTTACTGTTACCTATTTTCTTTGGTTATGTGGAATGATTGCTACCTATTGAGATTAGAAATGAGATCTTTGAGAGTATACTAGACGATCATATCGAAATTAAGAGTAGGCCAGTCTCATTATGATGACAGCATTTCGGGGAGTTGAGGACGGATCGCGTATTTTCAGCCTGCTCGGAGAAAAAGATGGCCCGTTGCATTTAGAAAAGGTCCGAGCGAGTTTAAAAACCTTCGTCTTGGAAGTCCTGGGTTGATCATGGCCTGGGGTAAGTTTAAGCCGACGCGAGTGGGCTTATATATTGTCGAGATTTGGCAAAGAGCATTTGGATGACGGACTTGAATGAATCGATTCAGACGATCAAGCGTGGATGGCTAAAGAAGTTTTATCACGTGAGATCATGAACCGGAGGATGGGTGGCCATCACTTTGGTAGTCATATTTCCTATTACTACCATACATTGATGTCTCTATTGCTAGCCCTTGGGGCTACCTGCGCGGTTTATTATGGCCTCTATTCTTTCATTGGCCTTGCATACTTTCTGACACAGTGAGGGCCTACCCTATTATTACTTTATTTATTAATTGGATCTGTAAGGCATTATAAGCATTGTCATTCTTAGTTTGTTCTTTCTCCCATGTTCTTTGTTTCTTTCTTCTCCATTTGCATCTTCACACAAATCTGCCTTTGAGTCTAGTTCTATCATCTCTATTCGTTTCACTTTTATCCTCCTTTACAGTATGTTGGTGACATACTCTCATCCAGAGGCTACCAGTGTCAGGTTTAATCACTTTATACGTTTCACCTATAGATTTTGATTTACAGAGTTCTTAGGTTGAAGACCATATTGGATTGAAGGATTAGAGGGTTCTTTTAGTTTGGATTGTTGCTAGTAATGGCATTCAGCACCTTTGGATTTGTTCAAGCATAAAAAAAAAAAAAAGAAAATCATGTATATGTATATATATATATATAATATATCATAAATCATCTCTCTATATATATATATATATATATCTAATGTGTTTACATTTAGTATTGATTAAATATCTTGGGGATATTCCAAAAAGGTCATTTTAGGTTTGAGAGATTTATTATTCTCATTGGATTAGGTGAGCATTGTATAGTTTTCTCCGTGGATCATTATTGAATGAAGGGGTTTGGAGTTAGCCGCGATGGGTCCGGATGCATTATTGCCCGCCTCGCCACTCCGTCATGCGGCTTTCTTGACTTAGCTGTGTTCCTGGATAGATTAGTCGTTCTCACATTACCACATTGCCATCGGCTTGTTTGCACCGTTCGGCGCTCTGTTCATGTTTGTCATCGCTGAACGGCCTGACTGCCCCCGCTGATGCGTCATCTCGCTTCTTAACGTGACGGTGTCTTCGGTGCACTTCACTTGTGGTTTGACATTGTTCCATTCGGATGTTGGTTAAATCCATGCTCAGCCGATTCTTTATTCTTTGACATTCTGGCATGCGGGGTTTTGGCGATATTTATTGAGTGGCCCAGACACGCCTGACCCCGTCATATCAATTCCATTTTACTGTTTCGGTGTCACCCGGTCGAGTCGTAAGAAACCAGCCTTGAATCATGAGATCTTGTGTTTGCTGGCATTTTATATGAATGATTACGTCTGATTGAAGTACGGGATGTAATAGTCTCACATTCTGAAGGTATCGGCGGTCATAACTGCGCTGCTGGTTAACGCGGGTCGCGTCGGTCTCGATGATCACGGAAATTGAGATCGTTTGACGGCTCATAACTTGATGCTTTGACACATTAACAACTGACATACCCCATCCTTCATGTGGCTTTGGCTCTTTAAGTGCCAACGGCATTGTTTAGCCCTAAGATGTTTTATCAAGAAGTTTGAGTATACCCCACGTGAAGTGGGTTTCTTCATCTGTGAGTCTTGAGAACTAACTATGGCGATTGGTCATACATAATCTTGATCATTGAGTAGTGGTGCTGCTTGCTTCCCCATATGTTGTCTTGTTGACATTGAGACGATGTGGTCGCGCCCGAATTTATTTGAGTTTTTTTCATCGAGCACTTGCATATCGGATGTGCTGTGGCGTACATCTCGGTTTTGTGGATAATTCGGATGTTGTGGAATAAAATGGATGATTTTCATAGATGAATGATTGTGATGTTTCAGCTCTCTGGCACGATACATGTGCTGGAGGTTGCTTGAGTTTTTGACATGGCATTGATCCCCTAGATTAGGGCATAGTCCCTTCTTTCACATTTGGTCTGTTTATTGAGATTGTCCCTCTGAGGCGTTACCTCATTTCTTTCATCGCATTAATGGTGTTTATGATTCTCACTGTCATTTACTTCATGACACTTTCTCAGCGTCACATTTGGGCATGCCCTTTTCTGTCAAGGTCGGGTATCTCAGCGATTTGCAAATCAGTTACCCAAATGCGCTCTGGTTGGTTTGGGCATCCCCATTCGATTTAGGCCTGGGGCACTTGGTTTGTTTTTACCATCTATACCAGTTTGGTGGTTCTCGACCTCCTTTCGGAATTCTACCCTTTTCTAGTACTTGTAGTTTCTGCTTTTTTGGCACTCGCTGGATTCCTACCCTTTCCCGGAATCTCTTGGTTCTTCTCATTACTTTAGCCAGTTCCCTTGCAAAATTTTCATGGATTCTCTCACTTTTTGGTACTCGCCCGAATTCTTCTTTGAATTTTCGCCAGTTCCACCTTTCCCGATTACTACTTTCAGTTTCACTGCGCTGCGTGCTGCGGGTTCTACCTTTTGGTGCTGGCGGATTCCTTTTCTGGTACTCTCACGGATTTCTGCTTTAGGCACTTTCGCCCAATTCACCTTTGATACTCGCGGATCCAATATTCCGATTGCTCACTGGGACGCTTCTGCGTGCCAAGCGATTCTACTTTCGGCGCTGCCGGATTTACCCTTCTCTTGCTTGCGGTTCATTATCTTATTCGGCGTCATGTGCGGTTCTATCATCTTCTCAAACATCGTAGCCAATTTCATTATCTTTCGACCATTGTGCCGGATCACTCATCTTTCTGGGCATGCCACGTGCCCAGGTTTCTCCCTAAGTCATGATCAGGGCGACTACGTTTCCATTAGCCTTGATCTCTTATGATAAAGGGACAAGATTGTTGGTCGTTTAGACAACAACAGGTTCGTTTCACTCTTTTGCGGCTCCGCCGCATCTGATTTTCGCTCCGTTCCATTCACTCTACAGAAGAAAGATATTTGTGAACCTCGATTTTTTGTCCCCTCAACACTTACATTTTATCTATGAGTGTCACACACTCACCTATCGTTCTCGTGTCGCACCGTTAAGGCCCCATTTAACATAGTCGGTTTCGACATAAGTGAGGCTTGTATGTGGTCCATCGGTATGTATATGGACTCACTTGGTGTGTCATGGTGATTTTTTTGTTGTGGCATCAGTGTGCCGGAGCAAAGTGGTTTGAGGTTTTAAGCTCATCAAAGTTTATTATAGTATGTCAAATTGAGATGTTGAACTTGTTGATGTATCTCCTTGTCAGAACTCGAGGATCATCGTAGTTTGTTTTGTTAGATTCATTATTCACGAAGGCTTCTGTTAAAAATTCATAATTTTTGTCAATCGTTTGACCAATCGGTTTGACTGGTTCATCGGGGCAGTACGTATACAACACTATTTTTTGGGTGATTTTGTGAGCCACTTCTCCCTTGTTTCGATCAAATCTCCCCTCATCGACTTAGATTGTGCACCGTTTTTTTTTTTTGTCCTTATTCTTCAGGGTGTCTATCAAAATTTCATAATTTTCCTCAACCGACTAGACCTTTAGCATCCGGTTCAACCGGTTCGTCGAGCCAGCTTGTGTAGAGCGTTGATTTTTATGATTTTAGAGCCCAAATAGATATGGATCGTGCCCTTATGCTCAGATCTATCTTAGGCAATATTTTGGGTCCATTTTGGGTTTGACTTGAGTTACATGCAACCCGCCCATGAATCCGTGCATGAATGTTGGTGAGTGAAGCAAACTAAAAACTTAAGAGTCAGCTTGCATGGGGAATTGGTGAGGGAGTTGATGGGAGTGTGGTTTCAAGGCTAATGGAGCTCTTTCCCGGAGTTTGAAGGTGGAAAACACTAGGTGGGCTCGAGGAGGCTAAGGTGGGAATTAGTATAAAGGAAAGATCAGTGTAAAGGACCTTTGGCACTTTTTCCGGGCTCGGATGCACATTTTTTGATTTTTTTCGGATACTTAGCTTGGATTTTTTTTTCTGCGTTTTGTGGAAAAGGTAAGAACTATACCCTTGCTCCACTCTATCTCATATCTGCTTCCCTATGCTCTGATCCTTAAATAAAATATATCTTTTTGCTTGGATGGCCCAAGCATAGTTTGTTGGGTAAGGCAATGGTCCATGGGGCCAAGTTTTCAGTTTGGTAAGAAGACTCATTGGCCTTCTGTGCATATTTCATTTTGATTATCTCATGAGACCTTCAAGGTGCACGGTGATGATGACTATGGGGACTTCCATGGGTGTCATTCCTTTGAATTAGATAGTACGGTTTGATAGGCCGATGGCGTGATGTGTAAAATGTTAATGCGCCTATGTGGGTAAGTGCACCGCGTCGCCTCGAAGTAATATAGTGTACCTAAGTAGGATATTATTGATCCCACTGAGGAGAAGTGCGTTGACTATTGAAATTGTTCTTATAATATTATACGGACTTAAACTCACGGCTAATAACTAACGTGCGTGGTCAAAACTAAAGCTAAATTAACGTGTAGAATTACTGCGCATGTAAAGACTAAGGATTTGTCTCCATAGCTTTTGATGGATCATTACCTATATGATTACTACTCGGTCTATTAATGACTTCCGATGTGAAGTGATCGTGCCTACGAGATACCCCTCTCGAAAGATATATCATATCTCACGGTAGGAGTTAGGTGCATCACCCCTGACCCGATACTTGAACACTTAAATAAGCAAACCTAATCGCCACATTGGGTTGATATCTATTTACCGATTTAACCGAGTCTATTCAGATCCCTAGGAGTCCTTATCTCTCGATCTCGGATACTCAGTAGGATCATGCCACTATTGACAAGACATTACCATGTATTTAAATCACATATATTATTCAGTTATATATGATTTGCATCGATCGTCTCTATATTTGGCGTTTAAATGCATGTGTGTTGGCCAAACATTACCATATTTAAGTGCAGATATGAGAGACAATCTGATTACAAATCATAAATAACTGAATAATATATGTTTAAACTTTAATCCATTCAATTGTGACAGGGTTCAACAAAAACCCTAGATAGAAATCTAGAACATGCTAGAACTGAATATACACATAATCAATCTATCAATCATTCGTAGTTTATCATAAAAAAGCAAATACAAAAGAAAATTAATATTCTCAATCCGAGTCATAACATCTGTTTCGCGCTCTAATCCTCACGTTCTTCTCCCTCTCGAAATTAGGTCTCCATTGCTTTTAATGATGCTAAGGCAGAAATCATGGTGACGTCGCGACGTTGCGACGTCGCAACGTTGTGATGTCGCAATGTTAGGTCCCTTGTTGACCTTCTTCTATTGACCAGGCATCGCGACGTTTGCGTGACATCGTGACAATGGCTGCGATATTACGCTGTACATTCAACTCAAATCACCCAAAACCACCCTTGACACTGCGATTCACAAAACTCCACAAATCATATACACAGGTTATAATACGCTTATTTAAATGTAAAAATCAGCTAAAAACATAGAGCAGACGCAAGTATAATATGAGTGTTTTAGGCACTCATCACACCCCTAAACTTAGCCTCTTGCTTGTCCCCAAGCAAGAAACCGACTCCAAACTCAACACACAAGACCCTAACATACTAAACTCGACGCCATGATTGATAGGTCAAAAGCGTGATGTGTAAAATGTGTACGCCTATGTGCACAAGTGCACGCGTCACCTCGATAACCGTGTACACAAGTACGGATGTATCGATCCACGGGAGAAGTCGTTGACTAAAAATTGGTCTTATAATATTATACGGACTTAAACTCTTAATTTCTATTAATAAAAAGGAAAATCAATCTATATTATTTGCTAAATCAATTAATTATAGCTTAGGAGTTTGCCTTCTGCTCGCACTCAGATGATTTTAACCTAAATATATTATTCATTAGTATATTAATTAATTTATCTTGTGGCGTCGGTGCCTACAAGATATTCTCTCTCGAGATATGTTGCCTATCTCGCCCCGTGGTGTATTGCATCTACTGCCTCCAACCACAGACTCGGCAGCAAATCTTTAAGCCATAATGCCACACTTGGGCAAGGATATCTCTATTAGCCGATTGACCAAGTGTTTGCTCTGTCATATCTTGGGAGTCATCATCTCTCGATCTCGGACTCAGAGCAAAAAAGCTTATGCCAATGTTGGTCAAACACTACCATGTAAATAAAATACATAGATAAAGCCATTCGAGGATAAAATCAATCCATATAATGAACAAACGTAGTGTAATTAATCCATTGAGAAAGTAGCAAGACTACAGCAAAAACCTAGAAAAAAAATCTAGAACATCTCTAAGTCAAGAAAAAGCATCAAAAGAGATAAACAAAGAAGAGGATGAAATAAACAATTTTGGTGAAGCGTCATCTCTTTCTTCAAATCTCTATAACTGTGAGCTTTTCCGCGAGATGTGTGCCCTAGGGTGTTTTCACCCTAAGAGAGGTCTTCTCCCCTTCAAAAAGCTCCAAAATCTGTTACAAATCCTCCTCCTTTTTTATTCCTTGGGTTTGAGCTTTAAAACCCTCCATTATGGGGGCTCAAAATGGGCTAAAAATCCACCAAAAATAACCCGGGCTTGTCCCTTGGCGTCGTGGCGTTGGGATGCTCATTGCAACGTCGCGGCGTTCGCTGCGATCTGTTTTGCTTCAACCGTGAGGCCATAACTTTGTGTCGTCGAACTCCGATTTGGGTGTTCTTGGTACCCGTTGGAAAGACCTTGAAGTGTAAGAATCAGGATATGACCAGGAAAACACTTTCGCAATTATTATAAATACTGAATCTACAAAATACTCAACTGGTAGCTTTTCAACTCTCTTCTCTTCTTCCTTCAACTACCAATAGTCATAACTTTGTCATTTGAAGTCCAAATGGAGTGAATAAGGTCTCTTTGGAAAGCTCGAGAAGTCTCTATTTGTCCATATCAATATTGTGGCAATTGGGGATCATTGTGCAGTTGAAAACATAAAAATATGGTAGTTGCTGCTGCATGTGTTGTTTGCTGATTTTTTGGCTTTATCTCTTTGTTTTTGCTTCATATAGGCTCATGATGACCTAATCACAAAATTGAACATTTAGAGCATTAGATCACTTATCCATATAATAAAAATACTAAAAATATAAGTAAAACATAGGGATAAAATGAGTATAAAGTATACTCATCAAGTTTTCATGCTCATACGTGGGAATCGGTTCGCTTGATTTTGCTAGGTAGCCAGGTTTTGGAAACACAGCGGTTTGTTTCAGTTGGTTCTCACTCATCCAGTGAGAATCATGCATCTCGATTTGTTTTTAGTTTCCTTATTCTTTAAGAATTTTTCGACCAAATTTGAGGTTTTCCTCAACCGGATGAACAGATTGGGAAACCGGACCAGCCGGTTCATTAGGTTCATTTTTCCAAAATAGCAGTTTGGGTACTTTTCTTTGTTTGTGTCGATTCTCACTCATTCGGAGTGGGAATTGCACTCTGTTTCTTTTGTTGGATTCCTGACTCTATGAGAAAGGTGTTGAAAAATTTTAAGAACTTCTCTCATCCGGCTGGACCGGTTGGGAAATCGGACCAACCGGTTCATTAGGTTCGGTTTTCCAAAACAACAGCTTGGGTTGTGTATTGAGTTGAATGAGTAGGTTCCTAATTATTAGTTTAATGTAGGTGTGTGATTGCAAGGTTGTATCTTGTATCCTTGGGATTGGTTTGGGCCTTTGGCATTTAGCCTGTGAATGGTTACTTGGGTTCATTCCCGAGAAATTTAATGTTGGGACGTTTGTGAATGGCATGACTTCCCCAGGAACAATGGTTGTATTTGAGGCTTTATGTAGTTGAATTTGAAGCTAGGTTCATAGGATTAGATAGCTGAATTCGGTTTGTTCCTATAGGGATCTAAGTGGTACATTGCTTGTAAATTAGTGAATCTCATGGTCTTCATTTTAATAAATGGGGTGGCTTGGTTGCGGCTAGTTTTGGCTACTTTCAGTGTTTCGAGTTGGTTCTCACTCATCAGGGCTTTGAATCATGCACCGTTTCTGTTTTTTAGATTCCTTAATGTATGAGAATTGTTTGTGAGTTTCAGAATTTTTCTCAATTGTTGGACTTATTTGAAATTATGGTCTTGGTTGTGCGAAGACATCTCGCTAGGCAACCCTTATTTTAGCATGTTTCAAGCCCAAATCTGTGTATGCTCCCATTTGCTCAAGACACAGTAAGTGCCTTTGAGTGCACAGAGTTAGGTTCGGTTTGAACAAAGTGGGGTAGTGGGAAATGTGGGATTGGTAAGTATGGTTTTGGTTTGTGGGATTTTAAAGGAATGTGTGCTAAGCGAAGCCAAACCACCTCATTTCAGTCTGTTTCCCTTCTTTTGGTATGGGATCTGATATTTGGTTTTAAATGCATGATGTATGATGTATTATTTGCCCTACCTATTCCTACGATTACTGTAGCTAAGGACCTCGAATTACGATGCTTGGGCGTTAATATTTGTATTCATATATGCATACATGGTGTTTGGACTTTAACATTTTGGTGCATTTGAGCTTGTTGTGACTGCATCGCTTTGCTAGGGACCCGCAGTGCGCATCCATTGTTTTTGATTGTGGTTGAGTGTTTCATATTGAATGTTGAATAGGTTGGTGTGATTCAAGTCATCTATGTAGCTCAGGAGGCTATTTGATTTTTTACCCATATGCTCCCACATACCCAATTCACTAGTATAGACCGAGTTCCGGGCCTAGAGGGGTGCTACCTCACATGAGGTACCTTCCTAATGGGTAAACTAATCCCCGGACCCAGAATTCTAGTTTTGTAAACTTCTTTTTCTGACTTGAGTCAATGAGGGGTTTTTTTTTCTTACTTCATTTTCCCATTTTTTAAAAAATAAAATAAAAATAAAAATTAAGTGGCGACTCACGACAAAACCATTCCTCCTCGGGGATGGATTTTCCCAGCTTCGAAAATCAGCCCACATTTTTCTTTTCATTTAAAGCGAGTCATGGGCAGAGTGGATCGAGATAGGGTCCTAACAAGCACCTCAAATGTGACCCAAGACGACGTTTACTTAAGCATTCCATCTTCGAGAGAGTATCTTGTTGCTCGAGCCCCAGCTACCTTGTGTTTCCCATTTCGAGTTCTGTGACATTCCATGCGACAGATACTCTGCGATGGGCATCATCCAAGATGGTCTGGCCTACTGATCTATGGCCATGACTATTGTGCCCTATATGGACGATTGATCCATGACACTTATCTCGACGTTACACGGGTGCAAGGCGTTGGTTACCAGCGTAGCAAGCGCGTCTGTCATTTGATTTTTAGTCTTGGGGACGTGCATTACCTCAACACATTTAAATGAAGCCAGTAGGGGCTTGGCTATCTGTAGATACTGTTCCATTTTCTTATTCTTAGCCTTATACTCTCCGTATTTACCTTTGCCACGATTGAGGAATCACAGAAGATCTATATTTTTCTATTAGAAAAGAAAGAAAGGATACTTTGTCACCAGTTAACCTAATATAATTTGCCTCATATTTAGCTTCATTGTTAAAATTTGTAAAGGCGAGTTTGATTGCTATGCGTCGATCGGCTGTTGAATGACTTCTAGGATTATTTAAGCGCCTAGCCTTGAGCTCGGGATGACCCATCGGTTCCAGTACCCACTTTTAGATTATCCTCCCACACTTTCTCGGCTTTTGACCTCTCCCTGATGAAGTCGTAGTACCTGCCTTGATATGGGTTCTGAGCAGCGTGCTATTTGAACTTGCTTTCAATTCCACCTCCACTTTGGTAGTCTATTAGGCGGTGTCGATTTGTAGTGTATTTTTGATCTATTGAGCTCGTGAGTGATAGGGTGTGAGCACGAAAATCTGAAATGGAGTTTCTTATTGCCGTCGAGATCTAGTGCCACTCCTTCAAAAATTTAGTGCCAACTGACTTGAAGTGCCTTGTTAATGAATAAACTAGCCTTTGCCTCTTTTACGAATCAACCTTACGGGCGGTCTTGTTGCACTCCACAGGAAGGCAGTATAGAAAGAGTTCTTTACCTGATCGGCTAGAGAAGAGTGACAAAGGGAAGCAAAGTATTCCTTTATGGTCTGAAAGGCCTCATCGCACTCGAGCCCCCAGCCCTTTGCATCGTCACTGACACACCTTGAAGAAAATTTATCGCGTTCGAGAATCGCAAGATAAACACGTTGGTACGCGATCGCCAGTGAGATTATATCTCCTTCTTCATCGTCGAGGAGCCATGCGAAGCCAGCTTGGATCTACCTAGTGCCATCTCGATTCCTCTTTAGTGACTAGGAAGCTGAAGAATTCTTGAGCTTTATACGAGCATGCATTTATCAGGTTGTCTTGATTGATGCCATGTCGAGTAAAGGTGAATGCTTCCTTCATGTGATTCAGGTGATCCCTTCAAGCCTTAGCCTTTACTAGGATGTCAACGATATAAACCGCCACACTCTTTCCTATCAAAGGTTCAAAAACCCAAGACATCATGCACTGATAGGTGGCCCCGACGTTCATTAATCCAAATGGCATTACCCTGTAGCAATACATGCCATATGGGGTTATGAAAGTGATCTTTGCCTCGTCGGACGAGGTTACATCGGGATCTGGTTATAGCCCTGGTAAACCGAGGAAAAGATAAGAGCTCATGGTCGGCGCATCAACAATTTGTTGATAGGGCGAAAATTATCCTTCGACGGGTTTTCATTCAAATTTGCTTATAAACCACGCACACTCGCGACTACGTTTTAAACAACTACCATGTTGGAGAGCCACTTTAGTACCAAATCTCTTTAATGAACCCGGCCTCTAGTAATATGTCCACTTCCTGCTTTATCACCTCCTATTGAGCCGGATGGAACCGCCTCAATCTCACAGAACTAACAAAACCGGTTCGTAGCCCAGTGATGTAGATGACTTCAGAGAAAAACCCTTGGCGTATCGGCGTGGGACAGTGAAAATATCTTTGAACTCTGAAGGAGACACAACATGGGTGACCTCTTCTAGGACCGG
Source organism: Tetrastigma voinierianum (assembly GCA_016808115.1). Taxonomy (NCBI): domain Eukaryota; kingdom Viridiplantae; phylum Streptophyta; class Magnoliopsida; order Vitales; family Vitaceae; genus Tetrastigma; species Tetrastigma voinierianum. The sequence continues at coordinate 919,823 of JAEQBH010000055.1, forward strand.
CCCGAAGCCCCAGTTGACTTTGCTCGAGGTCGATTGGTGGAGCAGGAGATGTAGGTACGCAAGGATCGGTGATCCTTGTCTGCATTCTCGTCAGGGCGGAGCCTGGCATTCTTTGCCTATTTTGTAGGTGCCTCGCCTCTGCATCGGTCAGCGCACGACATGTTCGGTGTCGCCCAGATTCCAGCCCGACCCCGATTAGGCGGATCCGAGTAGAGTTCTGGGCCTTGAGACCATATCTTTGGGACTCTTAACCTGATTTTTTATACATGGCTTGAGCACTGTTGGTATGGCCGCATCTTATATATGAATCAAAAGAACTACCAGGGTGGTTGTCCATCAAAATCTCATACACATATCTTTGAGTCCCTTTTTCAAATACAAAGCGTGCTTTACAAATACAAATCGGAGCACGGAACCTACATGTAGTGAACCCTTACAAGTGTGTTGGCCCGGTTGTATGCGGATGTTTCTTGGCGTCTTCTTACGTACCTACACGGTTAAAGCCGTCTTAAACTGCAGCAGTGGGAAACATTCTTATCTGAAACACAAATCACGGATAATAATGCCGGATATCGAATATTGGGCATTCATAATGAACTTATACAATTACTTAGGAAGCCTCTGGACTAATGCTTATCACATTCGATCTTATACTTACTTTCCGGGGGTGCAACCTTGGCGGACTTATCCTTTGGATCTTATACTCATAGCACTCACATTCTATCAGGGCTTATACTTATAGCAATCGGATCTTATACTTCTCTTGGACTTATTCTTATTCAGATCTTATCTTATTCGGATCTCTGAGGACATATACTTGAACTTCTGTCCAGGGCTGATACTTATCTCAGTAGGATATGTATTTATGCCTTGATTGTATGGAGACATAAACTTATTCGATCTCCGTAGGAGTTCTGGAACTATCTTATACGGAGGTACTTAAACACGTATTGATATTTAGATCTATCTGGTCCAGTAGGAGTTCTGAACTCATAATTATCCTATGAAGTTTACACTTGTTCGGGGGGTGCAGTGGGTATTACAGTTATGGAGCATTATCACTGGATTTGAGACTTATCCTCACGGGTGCTCGTAAACACTCTTGATCACATATCTGATCTGATACCAACTTGTGTTGGTATCATATCCCAACAAGTCCTATGTTAACGTATACCTAGACTTATGAGGGAGTACCCGTAGGTACTACGGAGTTTATCCTTGTCTTACGGATCTTCTACTTGTACTCTGAATTTATTACGGGTGGCCCGGATCTTATCACATTGTGCAGACATATACATGTATTTAGTTTACTTGAACATACATGTATTTCGGATCTTATGTATATTCACGGAACATACTTGTCTTACGGATCTTCTACTTGTACTACACATAGTTTATTAAAGTATTTGGATCTTATCACAGTATTACAGACATATACATGTATTTCGGATTTTATATACATGTAGCAGAACTTATACAGTATTTGGATTTATACATGTATTACAGTGTACTTGTCTTACAGAACTTATATAGATCTTCATGACAATTTACAATTATGAGTTCAATAACTTACTATCTTATAATATGCAAGGGCCTTCTTAGCCACATTATGTGTTTATGACATGTTGTCATTTCGGGTTCATATTTTCATATTTCATCTCATATTCCATAGTTCATGCCTGTCCATCACGGCGTTTCATACTTATGCGATGTGATGCCTATCCGCATCATTCATGTATTCCTAGTCCCACCAGCCAGATCTATTTTTCTTAGATTTGGGGTCAATCCCAGTGGATTATGAGCTCAAGTTATGGTACCATGCCAACTAGTCGGTTACCCGATTTACACGAGGATAGTTTGAATTATTAGATTTCAGTGCCTTGTTTCCATATTTGACACTGGTTCTTTGTGCTCCCTTTAAAGTTAAGGTGCTAAGGGTTATTCAAAGTGGAATCACTAGTAGACATTGGAACTCAACTTACATTAATCCAATGTCAGGAATCTCTATTGATCAGTGTCTTGAAGATGGGCTTGCACATAGCCCCACTTTAGTGAATTTTGGGCTATTTGAGTCAAATTTGGAGATACCAATAAATATGGTTTTGTTTCTCTTGAAGTCTATTTTAAGTGGCACTTGAATCACTCAAATCGGATGAAATAAGGAAGTTATGGCCCAAAAATACAAAACTGGTCAAACGGAAAACCGAACGGGTTGTCTGGGTGCAAGTCCTAACATGTACCCGGTACAAGTTCAACAAATGACCAGGGCAAATTGTACCCGGTCTGAAGCTCAACTTGTCTGGGAGTACAATTCACCAGTACCAGGAATGGTTATTTTCTCCATTTTTCATGCTTTATCATCCATATATCCTCTAATGCATCATTCGTCAAAACTAACATGCAATCCTTTTTACAACTCCACAAACACTTTAAATTGCAAAAGAATCCTAGGGTTCATACAATTTCTTAATTCTACAAAACCTTAGGATTTTGAAGGATTCCCATCTCTACTCCTTATCAACTAGGGCTTTTCAGCCAAAATTTGTAAATCTAGAGAGTTAGCATTTGTTTGCACACCAGCAAAACCACCAGAGAAGGGAGACAAATTAATGTCAAATGAAACCCTGGCAGTCACTTACCCAAAGAAATTCTTATCAAATCATGCTAGAATCCCCCAATGTCCATACAAAATTCATAGAGTGACATCCATACAAAACTTGATCTTGGCTTAGATCCTCTCCTTCCTCTTCTCGCTCTTCCATCTTCCTTTTCTCTTCTTTGCTTTTCTTCTTCTCTACGGGTCCTCCCTCGATTTGAGACCAAGCCAGTCTTTTTAAAATCCATCTCACTTTTAGGCCTTGTTTGGCCTCTGACAAAACCCATTTTGGGTTAATTTTAACTATTTGCTTTTTGGCCCCTCTACTCTTAATATTGCCATTTCTATTTCCTTTTTATTGTATTTTGGCCTCTAATCTTCTAGGAATTACACAACAGTTCCTGTGTTTCTTCTCTCTTGTACCTAGTCTCTTTAAATTTATGACTTTTAAGCCCCGCACTTACAAACAATGTGTCCTTAAGTCTGCCTGGTCCAAGATTATCTGGTTTCATTTCCAGAAAATTCATATTTAGCTTATAATATACCCTAAGCAAGTCAGAAAACTACTAGGGTATGTTTGAGATGTTACATTGGGGTACACTTGTTAATCTCCATTAATGTCCACTTGATACATGGGGTTAGAAACTCGACCTCCCAGTGATACAAGATAGCAATGCCTTACATCAGTGGATCGGGTGCGACTATTATGGCATTGAAAGAGTTTATTGACTCGTCGATCACCGTGCGGGACCAAGACAATAGCCCCGGACACACGAGATTGGCGTGACATGATTTCCCCCAAACAAGTGAGTCGATGCCCGTTAAACTGACTGAATACTTCTTGGGTTGTAGGGTTGTCCCAGGTTTGTAACGGTCGAATCGGGGTAGGCAAATGCCAGAGTCTTGTTGCATGCACCAGGTCTACTAATATCCACTTCATCCGTCTGCGCCCTACCTCCAAGGTTATGATGGTGAGCGATTGCCTTAAGAGGCTGATTTCGGAGAAGGTGAGGATCCGTAAATAGGTCGAGAACTCCTTGGGAAAAGCGCACTTCAACCACGACCACAAAAATCCCTACATGTGACTGTCCTCGAGCATGAGATGGCTTAGGGGCTGCCAATATTGTGTCAATGACCGACAAACTACTTTGGTACATGGGAGAGGGCGGTGATCTTTCGGGTCGAGTCCTCGAGTACTCTTTGGCAGGGTGCCGCACGCTAACAAGGCCTTTCGATAAGCGGCCAGTCGGAAGGGGTGGTCTTGTCGACATTCCCGTGGTACTCACATAATCGCGGCTTATCTCTTCTTGAGATTATTTGTAAAGCGGGGCTGACCTACGAAACTAGAAATTGTGGATGATTGGAAGAAGTTGTGTGGTGAGATTATGCAAATCATACTTGCCTGCTTGTCGTTAATCAGGTTAGGGTTGTCTGGTGCTTGGCGGGGGTTGTTTAGCTTTCCCAGGTTCTGAAGCATAATTTAGACCACGTGATGGGCATGCTCAATGTCCCTTATCGAAATCCATTCCTTTCCCTTGCCTCCATTTATTATTGTTACGCATGCTTGGCAGTTCTTTTAGTTTGACATGACATGGTCCTGAGCGTGCGTGCTAATTACCTCTCTTGACGGTTATCGATCCAGGAGGTTGTAGGAAGAGAGTCACAGGCGTATTGTTCGGGCGAATAACCTCACTTGACAACATGGCATAATTGTCAAAGCTAACGAATCCAAGCAAGACAGGCGGCCCCAGCGCTTCTTAGGAAATCACGATAGTCTAGTATCTCCCCATCCGCCAAGTGAAGCAATTGGTGATACTCTGTTTAGTTGCCCTTAACATATCTTTTAGTAAGATTTCTTGGACAATCGGTGAAAGGGCGTTGCAGTTGCGACAAGCCGATGGAACCACGATAAGTTAGACCTTAAGTTTGGGCGGAATACCTTGCACAGGAGGGCATCGTTTCCCGTTTAGAGAGTCATGATTGCGATGGCCATTAGATGGTCGAAGGGTCCTGCAACCCAGCTGCCATCTAAAATTTTGGCCATAGCGAATGTGGTGGAGCCTCCACAGTTGGAGATAGCATGAGCGAACGATGGCCTTGGATGTCATCTAATGCCTACAACGCGAGGTCCAGGTTCCTCCAGGGTGAAGGCTTCCGTTCCCCCGATGGGAGCCCCCTATGCCGCCTTGGGTGGCGTCTAGGTGAGAAGATGGATTTTCCATGGGCTTGGATGCCACGGGGCTCCCCTCGTCGGCCGGGTCATCCATGATGGGTGATATTTACTTTAGGCCCGAAATGGGTTTGGGGCGGTTCCCCGGGGCGCTTTTCTCTTGTAAAGCATGTCAGATTTTCTGTAAAGAGGCCAATTATTTGTTAATGGGAATCTGTTGCTCCAGCTTCAATCGCTTCTCCAATTGCCTGAAGTGCTAGTTCATGGAGGTTTCTGAATCGGAGCGTAGAATCTACCATTGCTTGGTTGACTTCTGAATTAGCGGTGTAAATGCAGCGATGATAGGGAAATGGTTTCCTGACGGCACAGTGAAGGGAGGAGTGCTGACCAATCCCGTCACGCCTTCTAACTTTTTCCTGAGTTAAAAGTTTTGATCCCTTTTTGGTGTGATGAGTACCCTTTTTATAAGCCATCCGCCCGTGTCGGATTGTATCGGTAGGAGTTGAAAATTGTTAGGTGGCGATCTGGACAACACTCAAGTATGGGTAAATTGGTTGGCGGGCTCCATCTCACGTCTTCTGATGGGGTGGCTCCGCCTTGTTCGTGAGTGAGTTATGACTATAGACTCACGTATGTCGTTATCGACTATTAGCCGGCCCGATCTCAGGCCCATGGAGTCCTCATGAAGCTTTTTGGGTGAAGTCCTTCGTTTCACATCATTCTCTTCATCTTCACGCTCGAGCTAGATGTCTGAGGTAGCTCGCTTGCCTTTTTTTGAGGTGGTCTCATATTCATTCACAAACTGCTTGCTCGCCCTTCAGCCACAGCAGACTAGTTTGTGCAGAGATAGCTCGCTTGCGAGTGGATGAATACTTGAATTCATTGGAAGGGGATGCCATCGGTGAAGCAAGTTGGAGGGTGCTACTTTATGGCGGTTGAAGATGGATCCTTGGTATCTCTTGGTCAAAGTCAGAGGTGAGTCTGCTACCTCTAGTGGGGGTTTGTCCCAACCCCTCGACTAGATAACAAGAGTCGAGTGAGGCATGGGGTGCTATGGCCCCAGAGTACTAGCCTAAGGAAAGAGAGCAAGGAAAGTAGGGAAGGAAGTGATGGCATGGAGAAACGACACGATGCATGAAATAACTGCACTTTTATGAGGAAAGCGAGCAAACATCGAGTTGGGACGGTGCCACTTGGCTGTCGAGGCGCGCCGCAGAGGAGGCTTTGGGGAGTGGCACTTGAAACAAACGAATCGGTGTGGGAGTGCGTATATGAGCCGCAGGCCTTGGAAGCCAGGATTCCTAATTGTGGTGGCAAAGTTCCTGCGCGGGGAAGGACGAAGGACTCCTAGTCCTAGTGGGATTTTGCAAGAGCCGTGTGTAAGAGTGCCCTAATCGACTTGCCATAGAGTTGATTACGTTGGTTTATGCATTGAAGACTTAGAGTTAGAGTAAGACTCTTAGTCATATTTGTACTAGACAACCCTTGAGAAGCCTATATAAAGTGGCTCATGCCTACTCAAGTTAATCATATATTGTGAGTTTGATCCACAGTTGTGTTACAGAGCATCCCAAGATGTGGGGAGTCTCGCAAAAGAGTTCTCACAGATTTTTAAGTAGAATTAATAAATAAGAGTCAGGGGGGAGAGTCCCATACGCCTCATGGCCTGAGCCGAACCGGGAGGCGCAGGGAAGGTCAAGATGTAATGCAGCCCCTGTGAGCCGCACACCGAGCCAAAAATCGGGCGCGGTGACAAGATCCCAGCTAGCATCCGCCCCTTCTCTATTCTTCACTCCCGGGCTCAAATTCCTTGTAATCAAGCGTCCACCATGCACCACCTGGCCCAGCCTAGCCCCACAACGCTAACCCGCATGGCATGTGTCATGGGACTTATCCCACTCCAAAGACCACGCCGAGGCCATCAAGAAATGGTAAGGTAAGTCAAAGCCATGTGATGCGGCGAAGGGGAGAACATATTTTATTATGTCTTCATTTTCAATTTGGTGGATGGAACATGTGTTGTAGACAACTCTCTCCACTGCAGGAACTACAATGGAAGAGAAGCTAGTAAGGGTTTGTTTGGTTCTTTTCTTTTAATGTTCTCAAAAAAAAAATAAGGAAAACAGGGGGAGAACACGTTTTTGCTGAAAACATGCAACAAATGTCTTCAAAATCGTTTTTCAAGCATGGGCTAAAAATAGGAACCAAACACACCCTACACATCTTATTTGATAAACCCAACATGGACTGTAGATGATAAAATTTCCAGATATGTGAACATTGGGGACTAGAAATAGAAGAGGAACAATAGATAGAAATGTCCACATGAAAAATAAGATACTTACAAGATAATGCATGTTCCAAAGCCTCGCTTTTGAAAAGCAACTAGCTTGCTCACCTCTTTTTGTGCCCAAGCAACATCTTGCATCACCTGTAATCCGTATGCAAAATAGAATGAATAAAAAACAAATATTTTTACACATACAGATTTTTTTTAATAAGTTATTTTAAATACACATAATGAAATTTTTTGTTAGGCATATTATGGATCTGCATAGATTGAACATACCAAATATAACCAACAACAGGAGAGTCATTGTGTGCATATATTTATGCGTCTATATATTAACAAAACAGGGGCTAAAAAGGCAACCCAAGGGATACAAAAAAAAAAAACTCACCCCCTTACAAAGAGAAACCACAAAAAAAAAAAAAAACATGTACAAAACCGCACCCAAATCAATTAGCGTTCACCTAATCAATAAAATGCATGAGGGTCCTAGGACCATCCACAAAAAGCAACTTGGTCTCCTACCAAAGAAGATGTGCAAAAAAATGTTTTAACTTTTGTAAGGAAAAGACTTCGTTCTTGAAAACAATGTCATTCCTAGTTCTCTAAATCGCCAAAAAAAAATGCATAGTGGGTATATATATATATATATATAGAGAGAGAGAGAGAGAGAGAGAGAGAGAGAGAGAGAGAGAGAGAAAGAAGGATATAGCCATAAAAAAAATTAATTTACGGATTAAGCTAAAAGTACCTACGTATATGATGGGAGCAGATCATCTAGTTTTATATATATATATATATATATATATATATAAAGAGAAATTATCTTCTCTCTCTATATATATATATAGAGAAAGAGAGAGAGAGAGAGAGAGAGAGAGAGAGAGAAGAAGGATATAGCCATAAAAAATTAATTTATGGATTAACCTAAAAGTACCTACAGTATATGATGGGAGCAGATCATCTAGTTTCTCAATAGTGGTTCCAGATTCAAAGCAGGAAGGATCCAACAGAATAGCATGAACCTGCAAATTTTCATTTCGTTAGGAACAAAGAATAGACAAAGAATATAGTTTGACTTGGCACATGCCGAACAAGAGACAAGCCCCATTGCCAATGTGGTCGGGCCATAAGGAGAACCCCTTCAAAACATCCATGGTCTCTGCTTTACCTACAGATGACATCCATCAAGATTTAGCTTTAAAAATTCTGGGGCTGGAAAACTCTCATGTCTATTAGGCATGTTAAGACTACAAGGACTCATAAATCATCAGATGAATCATGGAACTCATAAATCTCCTCCTATCCATGCAATGGCCTACAGGGGGAAGGAGAAGTGCTTACTGCTATAATGTGAAGCTGGGGTTATCATCCTTCCATATTGCAACGAATGAGTTCACGTTTCTTATTCATGAACCCCTCTTGATGGATGTGGAATGGACTGACGACTGCAATTTTGTGTCAAGTACATATTACTTTGTCAGATATGATGACATTTGCATCTAGTATCTCTGCTGAATTAAAGGCATATAGGCATGAGTGCGACATATCAAGTAATGGTTGGATGGCACTTGGAAATGATGGATAGCTATGAAGGTGGAGCATTATTTCGCAAAGCCTTCCTCGAGTTTTAGCCGAAGAGCAAACATTGATTGGTAAGATGGTTTACAATTTCCATCACAGACATCCACGCCCAAGTTTCTTCTCTACAGGCAAGCAAGAATAGAAGAAATGGTGAGTTTCCTAGGAAACAAACATACTATTATCGCTATCAGTTCTATGACTCATACCTTGGGAAGAGTTGGAGTTTATTGGGCGAGAGTGGAAACTAGAAGTGTATGGAACCTCACGAGAGTGGAAACTAGAAGTATATGGAACCTCCTTTGTTCATATCTTGATAAGGAGTTGAGTAAAGAATCAATGTTTGATTTTCAGGTATCTCAAGCTTACAAGGACTTAGGTTTCATGCCAAACAACCAATTTTAAATCATGTTTTAACTCGCTGATGCTAATCAGATTTTCTAATTTTGGTTATGTTCACAGATTATTCTCGAACCTTAAGTTTTCTTTATCTTTCACGATTTTAATAATTTTCTTTTCGAAACATTTGATCTATTGTAAATTTTATATTCTTTGTTGAAGTACATGGATGGAATTAAGTTTATTTGCTGGATTCCAATTAAAGATACCAAAATTATTTTCTCAGTTAAAGTAGAATTTTAGGATTTGTTCACACTTCACAGTTATTTTTTAAGAAAGGTTTTTTTAATGAAAATTATTTTTTATAACATATTTAGAAATATAAAAAATACATTCACTTAATTAAAAGTTTCAAATTGAAAATATATTTTTATTTTTTTAAACATCCAATAGAGTTTCAATTTTTTTTTAAATACATTTTGAACAAACTTTAATACTTATGCAAAATTATTATAAATTATCTTTTCAAATCTTGTTGATTTATTTCTTTTAATTGATACATTTAATAATAGAAAATGAAACTCGTTTTCTAGCCCCTTCTCCTTGGAACAAGGAGTGACTGATTTTTTTGTTATTCTTGGTCTAAAATCATCTATCTATATCTTTTTCTACCATTTTCATTTTAATAAAACGTCTCTTCAAAAACTCGAAATTCTTAATTTATACTTTCGCGCTTTTGTCATCGCCTGCGCTAAGATAATGATTCATGGCCGCCTTAAGACGACATACTGTTTTCACATCTTCATTAACCCTTTTCTTATGTAGGTGATTCGAATCCGCAGTTGCATTCGATCAAATCGTATCGCTCAAATCATTTGTCATTAATATGCCGTACTCCATGCTCTAATCATCATAAAATTATCAAATATAGCAAAGTTTTAAGTTCGATTCATCATGCTATTAACCTAGATGCTACATCATTCTCTATAGTTTTTAGCTAATTTGATTCAATGTTTTTATCGAATGTAATGCTAGTTTGAATTAATAAAATTATTCTTCTTTAAAAAAAATAGAAAAACCGAATAAATAGATTTAAAATTAAAATAACGATTACAATGTCAAATTTTCTAATTAAAATTTCAATCCATTTAAGGTCATTTTAGAAATTTTCAAATATTAACATACTTTATGTTAATTTTCAAAATTTAATGCTTTACATGGCTTGTTGGATCCAATTTTTGGTAATTATATGACCTACTCCTTCATTTTGAAACCAAAGTATACTTAAAATATAATCTTTCTTTTTTCTAGTAAACGATTATCTAAATACTCTGCAAAATTGTGGAGGAGACTCGCATCCACAATTGTTACCATAAGAATTTACCGTAAAATGACAATGGTTATTTGGTTCCTAGTTTTTAAAATTGTTCTTGAGAACAATTTTTTTTCTAAACTACAATAAAATTAAACTTATTCACTTTTAGAGGATCCTATAGACAAAAGGGGCATTTAAGTTAGTACAGAGAACATTCTAACAACTTCTCATACCGTTATAACATGATCTAAGAAAGTCCAAATTCTTCTTAAAGTCACAATTATAGGTAAAAATAGGTTTGCTTTTGAAATATATATTACTTTTAACATTCTTTACAAAGCTATGTTAAATCTAACCTTCTCCATGCCACTTAAAATGTCACATAGGAGAAAGGGGAGAGCATGATAAAAACAAATTGTTGATAAAACTGTAATTAGGAACTACGCTTTTATTTTTTTTGATAAAAGATACGGTTCGCTTGTACTAAACCCGTAGCTGCATCAAATAAATATATATGTTAATAAAATACTCGGTTAAAAACAAGGAAAAGGGTATTTTCATCATTTCAGAAGAAGGTTCCACAACTATCTGGAATCATAGTAGAATTAACAAAGCCGAATTCTACATTTTCATTTATAATTATTATTTATAAAAAGTTATTAACTTATACCAGAAAAAATATATTTTAAAACTGTCTACTTATTTACCTAAAATGAAAACAAAAATTTGCAGTAAATAAACATACATCAAAATTGTAAAAAAAAAATCGGTAAGTTTGAAATAAAATTGGGTATTTTCGTAAAAAAGGGTATGTAAATTTCATAAAAAAGCAATTGTGAACAAAACAAAACAAAACAAGAAAAACGGTATTTTCGTCATTTCTAGAAAGTCCCACAGCTCTCTGGAACCAGAATGAACAAACAGAGTTGAACTCCCAATTCTCTCCTCTTCTTTCGTTCTTTCTAACCTTCCCGTTTCCTATATAAAACCCAGACCGGTGATCTCCAGTTTCATCCAATTGAATCTCTTCTACATTTTCAGTTGCAGTTGTTATCAATCGTCAACCAACAATTTGAAATCGACATGGATTTGAGGATGATGGCCTCGATTCCCCACCTTTTTCCGTCCTGCAACACCTGCATCGATGCCGGCGACGACCCGGAAAGTCCGTCAGCGCCCCACCCGCACATGCCGTCCGCGACGCCATGTTACGGCTGCGACGCCGGCGGACGATGGAGTATCCGAACTCCTACGCCTTCAGCCATCGACATGCCCGGGGGCCGAAGTCCGGCGACATAAAGGTTCAGGTGAGGACGACAATGCTGGTGATCAGCGGGGAGAGGAGGCGCCAGGAGGAGGAGAAGGAAGGCGCCGCCAAGTACGTGAGGATGGAGAGGAGGGTCGGGAAGTTTATGAGGAAGTTTGTGCTGCCGGAGAATGCGAACCCGGATAAGATCTCTGCGGTTTGTCAAGATGGAGTGTTGACGGTGACCGTTGAGAAGCTGCCGCCGCCGGAGCCTAAGAAGCCTAAGACCATTGAGGTGAAAATCGCCTAAAATCATTGAAGATCATTGGGAATCAAGGAAGCTTTTAGGGTTTTATGGTAAAAATAAATGTGATGGTAATCAGTAAGTTTAGATTCAAGTACATCATGTGTGTGCTTTCTTGTGAGGTTTTCTCTATCAAGCATGTATGTAGTCTGGACTCTGGACTACAATATCAATGAGTATCTTTGCTTATAAACGACAGACATTGTTTCTCTACATAAAAGACACTTTTACAATAGTTGAATCTAAGTTATCAACAGCAGGAAACAGAGAGATTAGGGATTTCTCCTTTAAAATTAGAACATTTGGGGGGTTACATGAGAACAAAGAAGCAAAAGCATTCTTATGTCCTAATGCTTGTGCCTCATTTAGCCACGAAAATTTTTAACTCTATCCGAAATTCAGAATAATGAAAAATTTCAACGTATTCTAATCATGGCCATTTTCGTAAAAATACATTCGCATTTCAATTCGGCCAAAATAAAGCAATGCTAAAATCCATTTTCAGAAACCATTTTCGAACCGGTTAATGAAAACAACGAAAAGATAAGCTTAAACGCAGCAAGCATTATTCACAATTCGCTTGCCAGAAACTCGACGGTAGTTAAAATCGTTCAAGCACGAAATGGGAAGAAAAGAAAATAAATTTCCACAACTCGCTGCTGCTTTATCCCAATCGACCAAATCGCTGCTGATTTAATTCAAAACTGGTGAAACAACACAAAACAGCTTTTCTCGATTCATATATAAAATGTTGAAAATAGTTAATTCATTTTCTCGCTTTCACCATTATTCGATTCCCGGTGAATTAAACGCGTTTCGTTTTTCGAAAGTTTTATCAGAGAAAACGTAGTAATCTCTACCTACTAAACAAGTGCCTTAAGAATGATTTATTTCTGAAGTCCTCGCCTCATATGAGGATGTATCAACACTGGGACAACCTAGTGTAAGGAAATGGCATCACACATTTAATGCTTGATCATAATCGATTTCTTTTACTGTGTTTCACTGAGACCTGCTTCGACGAACGCAGCAATGAAGAAGCCCTCTTGTCCTCAACCGGATCTGCTCAAGTGTATGTTCAAATAAAAGTTTACGGGGAAAAAAAGGCAATGGGGCTTAGCACGAACTGTGATTATGTTAATCAGAAGATAATATCTGCTAAAACATTACTTACAAATTTCTAAAACAAAAGGTGGAGACCACACCGAGGCCATCGAGAAATGGTGTTGCAAGTCAAAGCCATGTGATGCGGCGGCGGGAGAACATATTTTTATTACGCCGTTTTCAATTGAGGATTTGAGCATGTGCTATGGGCCACAACTCTCTTTCTGCTTCAGATAACGTATAGATTTTCTACACCCAGTCTCCAAATGCCATACGACTCAGATAACATTCAAAAGATCGTTCTAATTTCCCGAAGCTTAAACATGCCTTTGAGGTACCTCTTAGATATCTAAAGGTTCATTTCACTGCCTCCTAGTGTGCTTTACCAAAATTTGCTAGAAATCTACTTACAACTCTAATTGCATGAGATATATCTAGACGTGTACACACCATAGCATACATCAAACTTCCAACCACCAATGAGTATGGAATGACTAACAATTCGCCTTTTTCTTTCTCCATAGATGGATAGAGTCTTTTACTCAGGTTGAAATAGCCAGCAAGTGGTGTAGAAACTAGCTTTGAATTTTTCATATTAAACCTTTCTAGAATTTTTTCAATATATCTTTCCTGTGACAACCACAATTTCCTTGCCTTCCTATCTCGTAGAATCAACATTCCCAAGATACACTTTGCATTGCCCAAATCCTTCATGTCAAACGTCTTTGACAATTCCATTTTTAGCTTCTGGATCATATTGGCATTCTAACCCACAATCAACATATCATCAACATATAATGTTATAATCGACTTGTTATCACGCGACCTCCGAACATAAACACAAGGATCTGTCCTTTTATACTCATGACTCATCATGAAAGAGTCAAATTTCTTATACCATTGTGGTGGCACATGTTTAAGTTCGTATAGACTTTTCTTTAACTTGTAGACTGATAGGTGTGAATCTTGTTAGCATTTGTAGTATGATTTTCATGTATTTATGTAACCCAAATGGTAGAATTCACACCCAATTCATAAATATTACACTAATCCCTCATTCGTTAATGTTTTGTAGATATGAAGGAAAAAGTAAGCAAAGAAAGGACTGAAAGAAGAGAAAGTATAAGCTTTGCTCGAAGGCACTACTTCATCGAGGCGAATAGGACCTTCGCCGAGGCGAAGGGGGGACATCATGCAAAACCAAGCTTCAGGTTCGCCAAGGCGAATCACACATTTGCTAAGGTGAAGGAGGTTTATCCATATTGAAGACACCTGCCTTTCGCCAAGGCGAAGAAGCCTTCACCTCGACGAAGAATGTCGGGCTGGAGCCGAAAACATCACATTTTGGCCCATTTTCCATTTCCTTTAAATATATGTATTATAGACAAGTCTAGGGTTCTAATGTTTGGAGAGGGAACACCCTCTTAGGGTTTCTCCTCCTTTTTCCTTGAACCATTTTGGGTTTATGATTTTGTTTATTTCTTTTTTGGATTTAGAGCTGATATTGAATATCTAGCTCATTAGAGGAGCTCTTGCAACTATGGTGCACGCTGAGACTCATTTCATCTCGCATTTGTTTCAGATTCTAAACTCTACTCTCTTTATTAATCTTTCATTATTATGTTTATCTTAAAAATGATTTCGTTGGATTTCTTGTCGCACGAGTGGCTAAACATCCTCTGTGGTTGATCAGGAAGTTGATGTTTGGTTTATATATATTTTATGATGGTTTAGAATTCATGTTGTGGTGTATGTTACTGGTGTAGTTCTTAGGATTATTATGGTTTTAATTAATTAATTCATACTGAGAGTTGGGCCTTCGATCCCCATACTAGGGCATCCTTGGTGACGCTTGGATTATGTCCTAAAATCCGGTCCCGAGTCTCTTAAGATATGAATTAGTAATTGAAATACCACCAACATAATCAAAGAAGTCTGTGTGAAATTGTGAATTGGTGGATCAGATGGATTTCATTAGTGAGTAAGACCATCTCAACACATGCGAGGATCAGATGACCGAGAGGTGATCGATTTGAGCGTAGTCCGGGTAGTCCTATTGTATGGACCGAGAGGTGACCAATATGATTCCCAAGGAAAGCACTGCCTTATAAAAGTACCATGCTTCACGATCTGGGATGACTAAAAAGAGAACAAGGATGGTGTGAGAATTTCGAGGGGAGACACTAAAGCGAACCTCATGTTTGATTCTCGACATGCACAAGTGTATTCTTCACTTAATCAAAGATTAATGAATATAAACCATTAATGCATCAATGGAGGACAATCAACCCTAGAATCTTCCCTTAGTTATTCCTCGATATCGCTCTCCATTCTGGCGGAGTGGACATTGGTCACACCTTATTTGTTTTGTTTTGTTTTGTTTTTAGTTTAGTTAGGAAACCCCTGGTTCACCCAACCATCGAGTCACTCAAATAGTGAACGACTTCGCGAATCAGGCCTTAATCCTCACTAAACCACAATCTTCCTACGCGATCGACATTCAGACTTTGGGTCCATTGTACACTGCGGCGCACTGCACTTCGGAAAATCGCAACACCGACCATGTTCTCCTTCCCTTCACTTTCAAGCCTTCGTTGCTCCATAAAGATCTCTTCATCAAGATCACCATGCGTAAATGCAATTCTTAATATCCAACTGCCTTCCAATTCAAGATTCATACTAGTCATTAACTTAGTCTAACTCAAATTGAACACATTAATACAGTGAAAAGATTTCATCAAAGTCAATACTCGTTGACCGAAACCTTCACACAACTAGATAAGCTCAGATTTCAACATCTTCTCATCGTCATTCTTTAGCTTAAACACTCATTTATTCTTGAGTGCTTTTCTCCCTTTGGGTTGTTCTATCAACTCGTAGGTATCATTTTTCCATAAGGAATTCATCTCTTCTTGCATGGCTTTTATCCAACGCTCTTGTTTTGTGGAGATCAGATTGAAGCTTTCAAGCTCCTTCATCCGCAATTGGGAATATACCCGAACTTTGATACCTTGTAGATGGTTGACGTTCTCTAGTTGACCATCTCAACTGAGGTCCTTTTTTTAAGTGGAGGGATTTGCTCCTCTTGATCAATGCCTCCCATATCACTATTGTCACCACTTTCTTCCTCCTCGATGACTGGTTTTTCGAGTTCCATCCCTGGTTATGATTCAGACATCTCTACTTCATTAGTGGCACTTTTTAATTAAGTTTTTCCATGTGTCAAATCTGCAACGCCTTCATATGTGAGTTTTGCACCCCTCACATTTTTCTCCATATCTTCAATGGTTTCGTGTTCATGAAACACGACGCGCCTCAGCTTCGGATCATTTTGCATATCTAAATCCCATACATGTAAATGAACTCCGTCCCATATCCGATGAAATGAATGTGGTCGTCTATCATCAAGTTTCGATCTTTGCTCCTTTAGTACATGCATGAATGCTTTGCATCCAAACACCTTCAAGTGAGAGTATGGAACATATTTTCCTGTCCGAACTCTTTAAGGAATATCAAAGTCCAAAGGAACTGATGGCGATTTGTTTATTAGGTAGACTACAGTGTTAACAACTTCACCTCAAAATGGCTTAGGAAGGTTAGCCAATTTTAACATGCACCGGACTTTTTCCACAATGGTCCGATTCATCCTCTCTACAACACCGTTGTGCTATGGTGTACAAAGAACCGTCTTCACGTGCTTGATTCCATGCTTAGAGCAATATTATTAACACTCCCTAGAGATGGTCCTCTCGTCAGCTGACTTCATTCCCAAGTGATCAAGGGCATGTGTCATCGCCCCCAAAGTCCTTCCTTTTGAATTTCTTCATTGAATGTTATTTATGACCATAACCAACGTGATTACTGGGCTGAATTTCCTGCAGACACCACCAAAGTAATTCCAACCGTCTAGTAATGAGCCAGTAGTAAGCATGCTCGTGTCTCATCATCAAGAGAGACCAGAACCACAACTACGTACGCTCCTCATCATTCCTTCTCGAAAATCATCTCGTATGCTCAATTGATCGCCTTCCTTAAGCTTCAAATTCTAGTTTCTACATCAAGAAAATGTTTGCTTGTGTCGTACATGTTTTCCAAGTTCTTCCAAAGAGTGTGGGGGTCTGTCTCTTTGGTAATATGGTTATGGAAATTGATGTCCACCCACTGGCGAATGGCACCCAATGTTTTCTTCTTCAACTTCTTCAATCATCATCTAACATGTCACTTGACTTGGCATTATCTCCCTCAATAGGATCATATAAATCCTTACAATTGAGGAGATCCTCCATCATGGACTTCCATAATGAATAATTTGTTGCTGTCAATTTAATCATGGGACCCAAATAACTTTTGACCATGATTCCACCCAAACTCGAACCATGCTCTGATACTAGTTGTTGGGATTGTGAGTGACCTATGGAATATTACAACAAGTGATATTTTGGTGACTTTACCAATCCACAAAATAAAACATAAATTGGGTGGCAATGCCAAACCTTCAAGAAATTAATCAACAATGGGTGGTCGCGGCTAATCCACTGAAATATAATTCAAGGGCTGGGGGAGGCTGAGACAATCCATGTAATAAAATCAGTAAATGGGTGTCTATGCCAACCTTTAGGAAATGAAAGTGTAGATGGATGGCTAAACCAATCTGCAGAGAATAAGAAGGGAAGATAATAATGACACTCGATATAACGTGGTAAATGTAACACCCCAACATCCGAGGGTCCGTTGATCACCCATCAATCCATGGAAAGCCCGTGATACCGCAATCCTCGATACCATACCGCCAGGTCCCATTTATCGGATCCATAATTTATCAAAATCAAGCGTGTCTCCTTTCAGACGGCAAATTTATCCAAAACCCAACCTGTATAATAATACAATCACATGACCCATCTAGGGCCCAATATAACATAATGATCGCTCCAGGTCCATTTATGAGTAAAAATTGATCACAACGGGTCCATTTATCCACATTCATATAAAAACATGCAAGGATATATTAAAACAATCCATATGAGTTCAATTACAACTCTTTAACACATTAGTACATGCCAAAATTAATTTACTCCAAAAAATTTACAAAAATAATCATAAAGCCACAAATCGGCTTTCTTCACCCTTACGGCCTTGAATGAGAGTCGTTCATCGACGAATGTCCAACACTTGAAATGTTTTTCCCCGTATAGGATGAGTTACGCCCAGTAGAGTAATTCCAACAGAGGCTACTCCCCACTTAAGTGCACATGAAATGTTCATCTTTGACAATTCACATTCACATCAACAATTCCAAGTAGAATATGCAATTCTAGGTTGGAATCCTACATGTCATACTATGAAATGAGATGAAACTCACTCATGCACCATACCCCGAGTCATTACCGACTCCCACCACACAAAATACAATGTCAATATGTGATAAAATCCGTCATTGATGGATTACATCCAATGATTTTGAAATAAAATTGTATGTTTATAAATCAAAATTTTTTGGATGTCACATCTCGACTGACCATTTCATATACAAAACCATGTGTCTTTTTATGGGCAACGGATTTTGGAGTCTCACCGCAGGCTCCGCAAGCCTTTTATACTTTTTGGACTTTCGCCGTCGAAGTGTAATGAACCAATAACTGAGCCTTTCACCCGAGGGAGTATGTCGCCCCTTCTTGCTATTACTCGATGCAAGTTTTTCATGTCATGCAACCGTGCGACTCTGTTGGACTTCATCTAATAGTATCAAGCCCACTTATCAATCACCAAATGAAGTGTTTGATTTCAATCATGCACTCACACCCATAAAATGTGATGTTCCCGTGCATATGCAATTTAATGCACCATTTCATGTTAATGACATGTCTCATATATAATGAATACCACATGGACAAATTTAATTATACATCTCACCATGTATCATGGACAATTATATCATATACAAATAATTTCCAAAAAAAGAGTCATTCCAATGTCAATACATTATGTGATGCCCCAAAACCCGGGGGTCCGTTGATCTACCATCAACCTGCGGAAATATCCGTGGATGTCGCATAATCAGACACTACACCGTTGAGTCAAATGATAAGGACCCATGATTTAACATACAAGGTTATTATACAATAATTCATAAGAGTTTAATTGCAACTCTATTACATCTTTTACATGCTTAAACTAGTTTGTTCCAAACATTTAATTTACAAAAATTATTCCACAAGCCACATGTCGGCTTTCTTCATACTCACGGTCCCGGATGAGAGCCGCCACCTCTGCTTGACCCGCACCTAAAATGTTTTTCCCATATAAGGTGAGCCACGCCCAATAGAGAAAATTCCTACAAAGGCTACTCCCCACCTAAGTGCACATGCAATGTTCATCTTACATTCACATCAACAATTCCAAACAAAATATGCAATCCTTGGTTAGAATTCTATATGTCATGCTATGAAATGAGACGAGACTCACTCATTCATCCTGCTCGAGTCTTTACCGACTCCTAACATAAACGAAAGTGTCCCATCGACTCCCACCACACAATGCAACAACGCCAATGTGTGTGATAAAATCCATCATTTATGGATCACATCCAATGATCATTTTTTTTTAATAAAACAAATTCATTTGTTTTCCAACCAAAAGTTTTTTGAATGTTACACCTCAATGATCATTTATATACAAAACTTATGTGTCTTTAGGCGCCGAATTTTCTGGGTCTCTCGCGCAGTTCGCGACACCTTCTTAACACTTTTGGACTTTCTACATAAGAGTGTCTAAACCAGTCAGGGTCTTTCACCCGATGGAGTATTTAGCCCTTCTTGTTATTACCCGACACAAGTTTTCACCATTTTATTCAACCACTGCAACTTTGTTGGACTTCGTCCAACGGTAGCGAGCCCACCTAATTAATCACCAAACGCAATGTTGATTTTCAACCACGCACTCACACCCATGATATGTGATGTCCCCCTGCATAATGCAATGCGATGTGCACTAATGTGAATGCCATGCCCCATATGTGATGAATGTCATATGGACAATTTAATCATACAATTCACCTTGCATCATGGACAATTATATTACATGCATATAATTTCCAATTTAAACATTCATAACAATGTTAATACATTTAGAGCACATATACTAACATTCCATCATACCACAATAAGCAAGCATGCTATCACATATCAAGCAAATACACTTGATACTTAGGGCAAAATGTGGCATATAGAGTGCCCACAACAATTTCCTAACAGCCCCCTTAGACCAAGCTCTAATATGGCCAAACAGGCCCTTAACAATTCGGATTATTGTTCTTAATCCCAAACAATCCCTAGACACCTCTTTAAACAAACATCAAAGAGTCACCGTATCATGGACCACTCAAGTCTTGCATCCCACCATGCATCATGGGTAATCATATCAGCATGCACATGCTTCCCATATGAACACACATCAATGTCAATATATTGGCACACATGTATCAACATTTCATCGCATCAACACAATCAACACGTCATTACAAAGGCAAGCAATGACACCCTTAATCTTAAGGCAAATTGTGGCCTATGATACACCCACAAAACATCCCACGATAGCCCCCAAAGTAAGCTATATAACAGGCCCCAAACAATCCATAACATCGGCTTCAAACAATTCCCAGTAATTCTGCCTCAGGACCCTCAAGTTCGCCTAGGCGAAGGGTCCCTTCATTTAAGTAGACCATTGTGTCTACCCAAAACCTCCCCTTGAGCTCACATAGTCGAGCAAACCCTCGCCTTGGCGAAGGGCTACACTTCCAAGGGTACTCGTTTCTTCGCCAAGCAAAGCTCAGTTCACCTAGGTGAGCAACAACGAACTGGAACTCGAAAGTTCTAGTTTTCTCAACCTTCGTAAGTTCGCCTAGGTGAGGAACGATGAACTGGAACTCGAAAGTTTTAGTTTTCTCAGCCATCGTAAGCCCCTCAATCTGCCTAAAAGTGGAAAATAAACTAGAGTAGGAAGAATCCTTACCTCTTGGTGCGTAAAATAACGGGTAAGAAGCCTCTTAAACCCGACAACTTCGATTTCCCGACTTTCCTCCTTTGGATCTTCAAAGAAATCTCTCATTCTAGGTACCCATGTGTACCCCTCATCGATGCGATGAACTTTTGTCCTTGGCCCGATGAAATCCGACCAACTGAGTTCAGATCGGCTATTATAGAAGCTCGTGCCTTCATCTCTCTCTCTCTCTCCCACACCTAAAAACAGAAAATGAGCCCTCTCAGGTTCTATATCCTTCCTTTTTTTCTAACTTGTGCCCTATCCCACAGCCTACGTCGCACCACAAGTCCACCCTTGCTCAGGTCCATCTCTGCCCCGAAACGATTTATTTCATCCCAGTTCAGGTCCAAATTATTTTAGATGAACTTTACTTAGATTATTTCCCAAAATCTCATTTTTGGGTATTATCGAACACTCGTCGCCCCGAAATTTGTGAAAAATTCGACTGTTTCGGAATTCAACGAAATTCGTCTGATTAACTAGATTTCACGAGAGGAATTCAACGATGAGGTCTGTTTCATCATCTGAGATCTAGAGTTCAGCTCACACCGCACTATCGCGACAATTTATCAAGCTACCTCTTCGAAAAATTTCAAATTTACCCGTGTTTTACACATTAAAACACAATATATCAATATTTTATCAAACAACAACAACAAAGCATGTTATTACAAAAACCAAGCAATAACACCCTTATTCTCAAGGCAAAATGTGACATATAAAATGCCTATAAAAATGGGCCATTAAACTCCATTTCCTAAAGACGCCTAAATGCACCCTTAAACCGGCCATTAAAACCTAGCTAAATAAACTGGTCATAACACTGGTCAAATAAGCCCTTAAACTGGCCATAAAAAACTAGCCAAACAAGCCCTTAAATGTCTAGATTTTTCATCCATCCAAACAACCCCTAAAACAATGCTTTGAGCATGCCATAAACACTGACAAATCAGACCACAAAATCACCGATAACTAGGCCATAAAAAGGGTCATAAACTGTCCAAAAAAAAATAGTCCAAACAGCCATTAAACAAGTTAAAATTCGCAAAACAAATTTCTGAAGGTAGAAAAATGTGAGCCAACAGCTCCCTAAAACCATCCTTTGAACATGCCATAAACACTGACATATCAACCCACAAATTGGCCACAAATAGGCTATAAAATGGCCATAAAACTCACCAAACAGTCCTTTAAACAATAAAAATCACCCAAACAGCCCCTAGGGCGCGTGTAAAACATAGCCAAATAGCCCCTAAGGATGGAAATAGAGCCAAACAGTCCTTAAGGGTGGAAATAAACCAAAGTATGAAGAATCTCTACCTCTTGGAGCGTAGTAGAATGGTAGGAGGTCTCGAGAACACCTTATAAAACCCGAAAACTTTGATTTCAAAATCTCCTCCTTTCGATCTTCGAAATTCTCATTTGGCATATTGATTAGTGCTCAAAAAGTGCTATTTTGAGTCATGTTTATTGCAGGTTTTGAGCACTTTTTATGTACTAATCAGCGTAATTAACCAAATTGGCACATTAAGGTTTCGGCTATACTATTGATTGCATTTTATGGCTATTTTTGTAGTTTTTGCAAGATAATCAGGCCAAAATTATCAAGTCAATTCAAACACGAAGAACTCGAGTTGAACTCATCGTTGCAGATTAGATCCTAGTAGGAAAGAAGAGCAAAAACTGAAAAAAAAAAAAATGGAGCACAGTAGAATTTTGCAGGTTCGAACAGAACCTCGTAATTTCGTTAACTGTGAAATTTCGCATCCTACGAAAAGCTTTTCCTCCTGCACACTATTCAAGTCCAGCATTGTTCATGCTGCTTTTTTATTTTTGACTTTTTTTTGTCCCCTTTTGGTTTTCTTCCCATTTTGTCCTCAGAATAGCTTTCGGGTTTTGGTTTTTTTGTAATTTTGCTCGTCAGCGTGATATAAGCTCCGGTATCAGAAGACTCCGGATCTCTTTGCTCATTACAAGTGGCGGGAAGCTTTCAGCTCTCTCCCGCTCTTTCCGCCTTCTTTCTCTCACTTTCTCTGCGCCCAAACACCTCCGAGGATGACAACTCAAGGACAAGCTGCAAACCCCTTCATCCTTGAAGACAAGGTTATCAAGGAGGGTCTCCAAGGGTGTCAGTTTCACAGTTTCAACAGTGATTGTCGGGTTGCCAGAGCTTCCTCTCAACCCTAGGTTCAAATCCTTCGATGCATTCAACGACTGTGACTGCAATCTTTTTTAGTGGTTCGATGCTTATTGTTGCATCCACTAAGATCCACACTGCCATTTATTAGTCACTGTAAGACGGGTCAAGGAGATAGGTTTCACTGTCACAGGCCATTAATGTTCAATAAATGCCATCTTAAAAGGAGACAGGTTCAGCTTTTTATAGCCACATGAAGATCCGTTCGGGAAATGACTATAGTCATCCTCCCTAACGCGAGGAAATGGACCGAGAACCCTCAAAGGACCTTTAGAACCCAACCAAAGAAACACACTTCAAGAATACTTATTTTACATTTTATTTTATTTTATTTTAGTTTCCAAACATCAAACCCCCCTGTTTTTACCAAAACCTTAAAATCCAAATTGAAATTCACCTTTTTGAGCCAATTGCAAGTCATTGCGCGAAGAAAACCTATCCTAGTTCACCCTAGAACCACTATATTACAGTAGCTAGGCTATAGCAGTAGAAGGTTTAGGTTTATAAATTTTTTTGGTTCGGAAGCTACCTAGCTACACGTTTACGTGCGAATCAAAATGGCACCGTTGTCGGGGATGGTGCCTAAGTGCAAATGATGATTTATTGAACACTTGTGATCCTCATCACAAGTTCTGTTGAATTTTCTTTTATCTTTCTTTTTAGTTTTGGTAGAATTGTTTTCCTTTTTTTTTCCCTTGTTTGGTGTCTACCTTGTTCTTGGCCATAGAGAACATGTTCCAATGGTAAGGAATTCAAGGCGTGTTTATCAAAGCCGGCACTTACAAGAGTCCAATGCTGAATCAATATTGGCCAACCTAATGGAACACCTAGAGGAAGGACAGTAGAGTCAGCAACCCATGGAAAGAAATCCAAACACATAGGTCCATGAGGGACTATAGGAACCCTCCACAGATGAGTGTGCCTTCATGCAGGGTGACTCCAACAACTGCACCATATGGAAATGCTTACAACCCAAGTTGAAGGGACCACCTAAATCTCTTAGGGGGACCAGAACCTTTGCAATATGCACCTCTTGCACATTCACAGTATACTTCTTCACCTCAGCCTCAACTACCACAGCCAACCTCTCCAATTGAGCAAGCCATTCTGAACCTTACCAAGCTGGTGGGTGACTTTGTGGAAGAACAAAAACAATCAATGCCCAATTAAGCCAAAGACCCCAGACCGTGGAGAGCTCTCTAAACAAAAAACTTGATGTGCTTCAAAGTGACCTTGATTAGAAATTTGACAACCTACAGTACTCCATTTCAAGGCTCACCAATCAGCATGTTCATCCAGAGGCAGAGAATCCAGAGAAAGTGTGCCTGAGTGACACCATGGTAGAGGAGCAGTGTCAACAACAACTACAAGAAGGGCTAATAGAAAATTCGCTAAATATCTCCTGAAGTATTATTCAATCCTCGCCTATCGGTTCTATCAAGGCCCGTCCATGGGAAAAGAACTCCCTTAATGTCGACCGACCGAAAGTGTGGTCCAAGGTATCCGCGCTCCGTAGCACAACCTATACCCGAAGAACCCGCCCATCGCTGAGTTAAGGCCATCCTAATTGCCGACTACGCAATATTTTAGAGTTAGTGGCCTCTCGCTCGCACCTTCGCCACCACTTCAAAAGACATTGGTACCGCTCATACCGCATGGCATGTGGGATGGTTTCCAAGGCCGGTTCAGTTTGGAGCACCGATCTTAGCATTTCTACAGCAAGCTCCAATTAGCCCAATAGCCTCCAAAGGCTAGAGAAACTAGTTTGGGGGAGGCCTACTCCACTTTTTGCTTTAATTTTCCCCGCTTTACTTTATTTTATTTTATTTTATTTTATTTTGGTTTATTTAATTTTTTTTCTCTTTAGGTTTTCTCTAATTTTTACTTAATCTTTGTTTCTGGCTTATTTTTCATTTTTTTTGCATTTTTAAAAAAAAAATTTGTGTTTATTTTTGCAGGTTTTTGCTTAGTTTCGCAGAAATAGAACTGCAAATCTTCACAAATTTTTGCAAAATTTCACAAAGGCGTAAAGCTTGCACTGTTACTCCACCAAGCAAGTATTGTTCATTGTTTTTGTCTTTATATATATATATAATTGGTCTTGAAATGTAAAAATAAAATAAAATTCGCACGCTGTAAAATTTCACAACCCGCGACCGCAACCTCCTCCCTGCCAAGTGTCGCCCCAATTTTGTTTTGATCATAACTTTTTCATCCGAACTCCGTTTTGGGTAATCTTGGTACCGTTGGAAATATTAGAGAGTGTAGAATCTAAATATAGCTAGAAAAAACACTTTTGAAATTTTTATAAAGGTGAAATTGTCAAAATTCTCTAACTGGTCACTTTTTTTTCTCTCTTTTCCTCTTCTAACTTGTTCATTTGAAGCTCAAATGGAGTGAATAAGGTCATGTGAAAGCTTTCTTGTGAAGTCTCCCTATCCAAAAACCCGGTACATCTCATCAGGAAGGTAACACTTCCTACCCTAAATTTAACTGAAGTCCCATTAAGTAACAATGAGACATTTGGTCTGTGAGAGTTAGCGAAGGAAGTGGCATTTATTTTGCCTTTTGCTTCATTTCCAAGCAAGCCTATTTTGTTAAGTTTAACGACTTGATATTTAGTTTCCTTTTGTATAGTTGTTTGTTTTGTTTTGTGAAGTCAAGTAGTTTGTTTTTGAAACAAAATTTAGTCACATTTCTTCTTATACATACTATATACCTCACTTTGTCAATTCCTAAAATCAGACCCATTTTCGCACCCATTTTTCAGAAATTTCGCTTAGCTACAATTTGAAAAATTGAAACTTTGTCTAATTCTTTTGATGTTAGATTGGTTCCATGCATAATTGAGTGGATGATGAGTTGAATTCTGGTCACTTTCAACCTTTTTCTTCCACTTCTAGCTAACCACATACCGTGACATCAAGCTCAGCCACTGTCGAAAAACCGCTCTAGCTTCCCACTTGCAAAACCTACCCTAGTTCCGTTGACTACCTTTTATAGGTTAAGGACTCCCATGAAAAGAAGGCCAATGTGTCTTCCAAAATAAAAAGAAGTGGAAAAGAAAAAAGAAAAAGAAAATAAGAAAATCAGTAACGTCATTTTGAAACCCGAGCACGGTTCGAGGGGTATATGGCAAAAGTCTTTAAATCCCGGTGCCCTAAGCCAACTGGTTGGGAGTCATCGACTTTGTGCTCACTACATGGGTGGATGGGTGAGGTTTAGCAAGCTGTGTGTGCCGGAGTCTCGGTCATTCAAGTCCTAGGGTGAAACCCAAGAGCTGAGGTCGAGAGATCCTGCGCGACTCGTGTCCCAAGACTTAACAGGTCGGGAGTCACCTGCAGATCCCTGTTACATGGACTTTGGTGAGGCTCTCAGCATTGCACCCCTACAACACACAAAAAGAGTTGTGGAATAAGAGTGGATCCTCGACTATTTAGGGTTGGTTAGTGTCCTAGGGGTGGAGGTAATAGTCAATGGGGATAGAGTGCGCTTTAGCGCTTATCAGTTGAAAACTCGATCAAACAAACACTTAGGTTTTCGTGAAGTCTCCTCGTTGATCTCACCAAGAGGAGGCTCTTTTGATACCCACCAGATGGCATTCATTCTCTCGAGATGTTATTGGGCAAGGGTTTCAATGACTCACGAGGGTTAGGCATTACTCATTCACACCTCTTTGAAATACCATTTTTGTAAACATAATTTTGATATCAAGCTTACATGCTCTTTCTTTCTTTCTTTCATTGTTAAGGACTAGTAATGTAGGTCAGTGTGATTAATGCCCGTGCGTCATTTTCACTCGCTTATTGCGTTTTGAGTAATTCTTTAGGTACTCAATCGCACTAACCCAATCGCAATATTGCTGTCCCTGCTATACCATCGATTTTGTATTATTTTTGTAGTTTTTGCAAGATAATCAAGCAAAAAATTATCCAATAATTCAAACACTAAGAACCCGAGTTAAACTCATCGTTGCATATCAAATCCAGATGAAAGAAGAGCAAAGAAAAATGGAGTACCGCAGAATTTCCGCAGGTTGCGGTACCTTCACAACCCGCGTAATTTCGCAGTCCCAATGGGCCCCGCATCCCGCGAAAAGCTTTTCCCCTCTCCCGCACAATCGCTCAAGTCCGAAGACTGCCTATGCCGCTTTGATTTTTGACTTTTCATTCCCTTGGTTTTCTTCCCGTTGTCCCTGTAATAGCTTCTTGGTTTTGGTTTTTTTAATTTTGCTCGTCAGCGCATATAAGCCCGGTGCATTGTAAGATGGGATCTCTCTTTTTTGCTCATTAATAAAGTGGCTGAAGCTCACCTCTTCCCGCTCTCAGCTTCTTTTTCTCCTTTCTCACTTTCTCGTAGCCAAACACCCTCCGAGGATGACAACTTAGAGGATGAGTGGCTAAACCCCCTTCATCCTTGAAGACAAAGGCTACTGGAGGAGGGTTCCAAGGGTGTCAGTTTCAGTTTCAACGCAGTGATTGTCACTGCTATGTTTCCTCTCAACCCTAGGTTCAAATCCTTCAATAGATCTTGAATGACCTACACTCGCAATCTTTTAAGGTTCGTGGATGCTTATCATAGATCGATTCGCGTGTCACAAGAGTGTACTCGAATCAACAAAATTTGTATCCTAGATTCCACGCCGTAGCTAAGCCACTGCAAAGATAGCGTGCCTAAGGCCGAACTCGTAAGGATGGGCTTTTCACGCTAAATGAGTTACAACTGAGCGAAGTTGGTGTTTCTTAATTGATTCGCTCGTAAAACACGAGGTCGATGGCCAAGATAATCGTGAATCGTGAGAAATAAAGTGTAAAAGAAGTCCTCGTTTCGCCACCGGGTTTATGGTCTAAGGTAAATATATCATTTTCTGGTCCTTTTCCTCGCTGGCTGAGAGAGAATGACCTATAGTCATTTCAAACCAAATCACGCTTAGGCCATAAAAACCGAACCCTAAAAGTGTTTCTCCTAGTATACCGACATTTATCGACCATTACGTTTCGGGCGCTTAAACCGACCCCAGATCTAGCTCCGTAGGAGCAAATAAACGGCAACTAAGCTAGCATCAAGCATCCAGCAATAAGTATCCACCGAGCCTTTAGCTGCTGGCATCGGGCCACTGTGGTACATCACAGAATTCAAACCCAATAAGGAGATGCGTAAAACAATGGTAATAAATGTCCGTTACAAATGAGTGACGTTTCTTACCTCAACCACTCAATTACCCTCTTCAAGGACGAGGGCTTGGGCTCAAGCATCCTCTCGAGTCATCCTCAAGGGTTGTTTGGCAAGTGAGAAAATACGAGAAAGGGAGAGAAAGTGATGGATAGTTGCCAAGGCGGGAAAGTTGAAAGCTTTAGCGCCAACTTTATTGATCCACTCCCAGCCGTTGTTACAAGAGCTTGATTGAGCTTATATAGTGCTCAGAGTCAAGGAAATTACATAAATGTATGAAAGAACAAAAATTACATCAAGGGCATTTTGGTAAAAAGCCACAAAAGCGGTCAAAAGTAACTAATAATAACAAAACAGGGACCGCGAAAATTTCCGTAGCTCGGCAAAAATTTTATGCAATTTTCACTCTCCCTCTGTATTTAGCTCCAATTGTTATCTGCTTTGTCCATGCAGCTTCGAGCTCGGCTCAGGTTCTTCGCATTTGAATTGGCTTGAAGAAAGTGGTACAATTGGCTTGCAAAACTACAAAAATATTCACAAAATGTGATTAGTAGCATAGTTGGGACATTAGTGTATCAATTGGGTTATTTAAGTTGATTAGTACACAAAAAGTGCTCAAAACCTGCAATAAACAAGCCTCAAAACAGCACTATTTGGGTACTAATCACTCCCCCCAACCGACATATTGCTAGTTCTTTAGCATTGACAAAGAAGGAAGAGCGTATTAAGCTATGCTCATGAAAAGGAATGGTATTTTCAAAAGCATGGATAAGTAATGCCTTACTCCTGTGAATGATTGAGACCCTACATAACAACCAAATTGGAGAAAAATGTCATACAGACTAAGTTTCGTAAGAGTATCCATCCAAAGGAATCGACCGAATTTCCACCAAAATTTAAGTGTTTAAGTGGATCGGGCTTTCAACAATAACCTCTTAAACCGTTCTCCCCCAACCGCTAATGCCAAATCCTAGCACATTGACCAACCTAAATAAACTGGTTCCACTCTTGCTTCATATTTCATTTTGTATTGTGATGCAATGCCGAAATCGATTTCACCAAAGTCCGTAATCAGTCCACCGATGACTCCCAACCAACTAAGGCTTAGGGCATCAAGTCATGAGGATCTTTCGACCACTAACTCCTCAGGTTTCACCCCAGACTCCGAATGAATTAGAAAATCCAGCACCTACAACTCGTTAACCTCACCTATCCACCCATGTAGCGAGCATTGAGTCGGTGGGCTCAACCGCTGGCACCAGTTTTAAAGACTCACAGAACCCTCGAACCGTGCTCGGTTTCATAGTAGTTGCCGCGCTTTTCTTTTATTCTTCTTTGGGAAGACTTCATTAGCCTTCTTTTTTGGGGAACCATAACCTTTTACAAAGTGTCAATGAAATAGGTAAAGTTTGCACAATAAGGGAGTTGCAGCTTTCTCAGTTATTTAAAACTCCGATACGCATTGTGTGGCTAGCTCGCGAAGAAAAAAAGGTTGAAAACTCCGGGAGACTTCAACCGACCTACAACT
This sequence comes from Tetrastigma voinierianum, assembly GCA_016808115.1. Classification (NCBI taxonomy): domain Eukaryota; kingdom Viridiplantae; phylum Streptophyta; class Magnoliopsida; order Vitales; family Vitaceae; genus Tetrastigma; species Tetrastigma voinierianum. The sequence goes on from JAEQBH010000055.1 coordinate 949,702, forward strand.
TAATCATGCATGGAACTAATCTAAGATCAATGGTATCAGCGTTTCAATTTTTCAACTTATAGGCTAGGCAAAACCATAAAAAAATGGGGTCAAAATTGTTGCAAAATGAATTAAGAAATTGAATTATCTGGAATGTAAATCTGTGTATATCACTAAATTTTTAGCTTTTTTCAAAAAACAAATTTTTCTCAAAGAAGCAAAAGCAAGCCACTAAATAAACAAATGGGCTTTGCTTACACATGTAGTAGATCTCGAACAATGTACGTAAACCGATATATCTACAAGATATAAAATACTCTTCACTAACTCTCCCTCAACCGCATGTCATGTCTCGCACGGCGCTGGATTGAAAGGTAAGGAGGAAGGTTACTCTCGCCAAGAGAGGCCGATGAAGAGAGGCGCCCTGCCTAGAGGGCGGAGGTGTCGCGAGAGGAGTGGTCGCAACCGCATGCGGCCGCAGATCGGTAAGGAGCCATGCGGCTGGAGGCGGGTGGCACTAACTCTGTCGAGAAGGAGGGGAAATGGGCCCTCGAGCAGTACATGGGGATATAGCAGGGAGGCCCATGTGTCTCTGGATCTCGCAGACATGGAGGCGGCCTGATTCGTGGAGAGTAGGCGCCGGTCTCGAGCCATACGCCTCAAGGAAGTCATCCCGCCTCACAGCATCGCACGGGCGCCGCTAATGATGCCGGGCCAGAATGAGAACGGCGAATCGCACTCCATGATGGTCGAAACGCAGTGTGGAAATCGCGTGATACGCCGCGAGGTGGTGCGGGAGTGCTCGCCGCAAAGACCGGGGTCTCGGTAGGGGGTGGTACCGAGGGCCATGGGGCTCAAAAGTCGAGGGCGTTGGAGCCGTGACCTTACTGTGAGCCGAGGGGAGCAGCCTAGACAGGTGCCTGGAGTCCGAGGCTCCCCAAAATGCTCTATCGAGGGGGTCGCTTCCAAAGAGAAATATCGCAGCCTAGCCTCACCGGGCTGGTCCTCACCGGCGGAACAGAGCGGGGGCGTAAGCCGCCAATCGTCAACGATAAGGTCAGGGCCGCAGAGTCACGACGGCGCTTCAATCTAGGCTCATCAGGGAAGCCCATATGCTTAAGCACCTGGCATAGGAGTCTCGGGAATAAGAGAGGCGTGGACTCATCTCGAGATAGACCCCGGAGATGGACCTTGTCCTCGAAGTGGAACAAGGAGGTCATAATGAGCTCATTGACTGGAACTGCGCAGCCCTCCGAGATGCGAACAGTGGCCTCCCAAGACGGCCTCTCCTCCGAATCCGCATAGTCGGCGGAAAAGGTTAGGACCAAGCAGAATGTGATCGATAAGAAGCAAATGCAGCGGGAGCTGCCTCCTGAATAAAATTGATCCTGCGGCAATGTCCCCGGAAAGAAGACAAACCATCTCTCTGGGATAGGGATGGGTCCAATGCCTATGCGCCTCGCCGAAGTCGGGCGACCATCGACAATTGAATGTATCGATGTCTAAGGCCTCAGTATCCCAGTGCGCGATGTCTAAGGCCTGAGTATCCCGTAGCACCGCCGATGGAGAAAGGGCAATGAAGAGCGCCGGTGGGCTCAGACTGATGTCATCGTGTGGTAGAACTCGATGACCACCCGAGGGTAAAAGAACTGACGAGGTGTCATGAACGGCTCCAGGGAGTACCTTTACACTAGGAGCATCGAGTCTCGAAGCTCCGGGTCTGTGGAAAAGGATGGAAAATCGTAAAAAACTCATGTGTCCTCTCACTGCACAAGATTCCTGTGTGGATAGGTTGCAGCGGAAGAGTGTCACGGATGATGGAAGCCGGGGATAGTCCGTATGAGGCCCAAGCAGGCTCGATGAGGTGGTGACCGCGCTCCCGCATTCCGTGAGTCGAGGACTCTCCCCGCCCGAGGTCCGGCCCTCTGGTAGATACTGGCCGCCTAGATGTGGCGGAGAGGGCGGAGTGGGCCAACCCTATTGTGGTATCTCCCCAAGTGTGGGCCGCAAACCCGAAGAACTCCACATTCACACCGCCCCGAGAGGCGCAGGAGCAAACAAGGAAGCTCAACTACGCGGAGGCGCAATGGTGGGATCGGCGGCGGCGAGGCTCACCAAGGGGGCTCCAAGAACGGCAGGAGGCAGGCACGGGGCCACTGAGTCGCCCAGTGGGGAGGGGAGGAACGGCACACCGTTAGGCCTGGAAGCGCTTCCTTCTTATGGGTCTTCGCCATACTAAAGCCTATAGGTACAGTGGGTAGGTGGGCAGGGGGGGGGGGTGTTTAGAAACTGGAAATGGGAAGTGGAATGAAAAGGAAAGAAAGGAAATTGGCTTTATAAAGGGAGGAGGGGCAATTGAAAGGTCATGGCCAATTAATGGTCCTATTAAATGGTTGGAACAAAAAGATAGGGAAATTAATGGCGGCAATGTAAGACGGAGGAGGGCTCATGCAGAACAAGGCCTCTCGTGGAATTTTCGCAGTCGCTAGTAAATTTCACAACCCCGCAAAACTTTCGCAGTTGCGAAAATTCTCACGCCCAAAACCACCTGCACTCTACACCTACAAAACAGAAGACTAAAAATTGTGAGGAAACGAACTTGTAAATGATAAAAATTGTAAAAGGAAAACAAACTAATCAATAATAAGGGACACAAAAAGATTAAAAAAATAAATTTAAGCAATTAATTTATAGTGACTTCTGAGATACTGCAGAAGTCACTCCTAAATATATGTTAGGAGTTTTCATGGAGGGTCAAGGAGGGGGATTTTATCCGCCGAGTGTCAGTCAGATATGGCTTCCAAATTCTGCCATTGACCTTGAAAACTCGATTGTCTCCTGCATTGAGCGTGTCTATCAACCATTGAGGAAGACTTCTTGGATAGTGAGAATGGCCCACCATCTTGATTTAAGCTTGCTGAAAGAGGGGCGAGAGCTTGAGTCGAGCAAGATTTCTATCCTCGTGGAATGCTCATGAAGCCATCGCCTGATCATGCCACCCTTTACCTTATCTTTTGCAATTTTTGGATAAGGTAGGCATCATTTCGCTCTTCTAGCCGTTGATATCGAGGAGCCTGAGACCAACTCTACCCACGCCCAGTTCACTTTTTTTACTCGCCCACCAAAGTCTTGTATTCAATTTCCATGTGCAAGTGGTGTGTTTTACCATAAACTGACGATAAGGAGACATGCCTAGAATGGTCTTGTAGGCTGTCCTGTATGCCAAGAGAGAGTCAAGCAGCTTGAGAGACCAATCTTTTCGGTTAGAATTTACCACTTTCATCAGTATGATCTTGATTTCCCTCTTGGCTAGCTTTACTTAGCCACTGGTCTAAGGATGATAAGGGGTGGCCACTCAGGTTGACAACTACTTGGATAGGAGACTTCAAAAGGTTTGTTGCGTAAATGTGAACCTCCATCACCATTATGGCCTCGGGATCTCGAATATGGAGAAAATGTTCTCCTTCAAGAATTTACGGCCGTGGATCCGTCAGTTTACTGCATTGCTTCGACCCATTTCGACACATAGTCAACTCCCATGAGAATGTAAGTATATCCAAAGGAAGTAGGAAATGGTCCCATGAAGTCGATGCCCCAAACGCCAAATACCCAACAACCGCATTAGGTTCAGCGGCATCATGACGAGACGAGATTTTTCCCAACCTGCATTCGCTGCATCAGCTTATTACGGTATAGCATCCTAAACAAAGAAGCCAATAAAACCTGCCCGCAAAGACCTCATTGCCGCTTTCTAGAAGCGAAATGATCTCCACATGCAATCGCCATGGCAAGGGCTTAGTATCCCTTCTGCTCTCCATCCCAAGACACACTTTCCGGGACATTTGATCGCACAAGATTAACAACAAGGTTCTTCCAAGAGTATGAGTGACTTTCGTGATGGAAGAACCATCCCATGCTTTCCATTCCGCTGGCAACTCCCCCCGTCACCAAAAGTGTTAGCAATGTGGACAAACCATGAGCACCGTCTAGTGAGTAGAGATTCCTCCGAATTCATCATGTGATCGGGAGGGTCATGTGGGTGTCACAAGGCTATGGTTAGCTAGTCCTGAAAGATGATCTAACAACATTTTCCACACCCTTCTATCCCGAACTGTGTCAACTCCCATAGTGTAAGAGGACCCGTCTCGATAAGCCTAGCCTTGGTATTTTCCCTTAGTGAGCATATTTCAAAGTCGAATGATTCTGCGGAAGATGATTATATCGACCCAATCAAATACGCACGAAACTCGGTCTGTGGCATCGACCATCGCTGCCAATTCTTTCTCGCGGTAGTGTAATTCCTCCGAGCTTCATTCAATGTTTTGCTCGCTTTAAACCACATACGGTTTTCCCTCCTTCTTGTCCAAGAACCCCGACAATGCAGGTCACTTGCATCGCACATAACCTCGAAGGCGACCGCGCCAAATTCTCACTATTGCAAAGGGTCATAAGCCTGAGCCTTCAAACCTTGTCGGGCATTCCGTATCCCACCAAACTTGGCATCTTTTCTAGAAGCTTATAAAGTGGATTGGCAATTTTGAGAAGTCCCTAACATGAACTCCATAAGCCTCGCATGCCCCAAGAATCGGGCCTCACCGCCTTCATCGTGGGAGAGGGTAATTTAGAGATCGGCCTCACTTTGCCTTGTCCACTTCAATTCCTTCGAGGATGACATGTCCCAACACTATTCCTGGTCCACCATGAAATGGCACTTCTCCCGCTCAACACTAGGTTCTTCTCAATGCATCTAATGCCAGTGACGCTTCCCAAACGGACAGGCATTCATCAAAAGCTTTCCGCATCGTGATATATCCATTTAAACCTCTATAATGCGCTCTACCGTATCAATCAAAATATCAGCATACATCACGAACGTGGTGTGGGCATTAATGTGCCGAAGGGCATCCTCCTCGTAGGGCATATGTGCCAAAAGGGGCGTGTGAAGGTAGTCTTTGTCCCGATCATCTCAGCATTTCCCAATCCGAAGAAGCCCGAATAACCATCCGTAGCAAAGAGAAGGGGTACTCTTTCCAGGAGCTGATCCATGAAAGGTAGAGGGATGTGATCTTTTCTTGTCACCTCATTCAATCTTCTGTAATCAATACATACCCTCCAGCCTGTAGTAAGGCGGGTGGGCATTCCTCTCTTTTCATTACTTTACATGAAGGTTACCCGTTTCTTTGGCTTACGACTTGAGTTGGGCTCGCCTTGAAGTGCTATCAAATATGGGGTAAATAATCTGGAAGCAGTAGCCGGGACTTCAATGCGACTACCTCCACGTATTTGGGGGTTGATCTGCTTTGGTTGCTGCTGACTTTTGACTCCTGCTCTAAATAAATGTGGTAGATTGCGGGTGTTGGGGCGATACCTTTTTAAATCGAAATTTTCCACCCCAACGCTTGTTACTCTTGGGGATTGAGTGGGTGCATCTTTTCACGTAGTGCTCGGCCGGTGATGATATAATAATTGGACAGCATGCATTTTCTTCCCAATACTATTTTAGTTCCTGACGGGGAGCTTGAGATCCAGCTATTGAGATTCATTTTCTTCCTCTCCCATCGATAGAGGTAGAATTTCCTCCTTTTTTCTCCAGTGCCATGTACTAAATTCATGCTTTGGGGGTCTTGTTGCTCTGAGGTTGTCGAGACAATTCTGGTTTATACGTCTTGCACTGTCGCTCGTTAACTGTTGAGGTGTCAATACGTATGCGAACTTCTTTCTGGGTCATCCTCAGGTTGCATATGCTTTTTACTTAAGTGGAAGATATTGAGTTCCAAGGTCATGTTCCCACAGGTGAGTTGCATAACCCATTTCGATAATTTATAATGGCATTCGAAGTAGCCAAGAATGGCCTTCCCAATATGATGGGTACATGGTTTGGCCCAGCATGGCGGCTCTGCAATGTCCAAATGCAATGAAATCCATTGGATAGTGAAATTTGTCCTTGTATTAGAACATCCTCGATAGTCCCCTTTAATTTTAATGAACTGTCGACTAGAGATAGTGTGATGGAAGTGGGCTTAAGTTCTCCCCAATTATTTATTTGTACATTGAATATGGCGAGTAGGTTCACACTAGCTCCCGAGTCTAGTAGTGTTTTTATTCCACAAAATTGCCTACGATATTAAGCGTGATGGTAGGGGACACCGGGATCTTTTTACTTTCTGGGGTTTTGCACTCGATGATATCGACTTGCTCGGTTAATAAGACCTTCTTGTGACATTTAGACCTCTCTTCACGGGTGCATAGGTCCTTGAAAATTTAGCATAAGTGGGGACCTTAATCATGTCGAAACGAGAGGGATGTTGACCTTCACTTGCCTCAGCACTTCTAATATTTAGTATGGTTGATGGCCTTTTTCTTATTTCTCAGTGCTTGTGGAAAAAAAAGGGGGTGTGCACATGTGCTTGTATCCCCTTTTGGGTACTCGTTCTACGGATCGGGTTCGACTACGTTGGGACCTTCCCTTCTGGCGGTTTGGGGTGGATGGTTTGACTTCTCTACCACTCCTCAAAGTGACCACTGCTTTTACTTCATCAATTCTGGGATTTGGGTCGCTAGCAGAGCTTAATTCATGCACTCCCCTGGGATTTGGTTGTGTTTGGGATGGAAATTTCCCTTTTTCGAGAACCTATTGCTGGTTAGTCAACCTTGAAACTAAGTATTGCAGGTCATCTATTTTTTTGTTGAGTGTGCCTTCCAATGTTTCGATTTTAAAGTGGTGCATTGCATTCTTTGTCTTGTTCTTCCCTGAGATTACCTGACCTTGCCGAATTCTGTGGCTTGCTCTACAGGGGATGAGGGTGGGGGTTGCTGCTGTTGTGAAGTGGAACTAAGATGTTGCTTCTGTTGTGAACCTGTGGGAGTATAAGCTGGGGGTTTTGGCTTCCATGATAGATTAGGATGATTCCTCCAATTTGGATTGTAGGTGTTCCCATATGGAGCGTTTGTTGGTGGCTTACTTTGACCCACTATGTTTGCCTGCTCTTGCATCAAATCCCTTACTGGGGGAGCAATTGGGCGGTCTTTCTCCTTGATGACTAATTAGTTGGCAATTAAAGCAGTGCGGAAGTGCGGGTGTTTCGGCTCTTTGCCGTGCCTTATCTTGATTTAGCATTTTCAAGCTCTTCCTAACATACAGTCCAAAGGAATGGCTTGGCTTTCATTTCCACATCCTCTGACAGTGAGTATATGCCTCCCCTTTGGTTTGTTGTGTGCTTCATTCTCTCTACCTCCCTTGGGTTTGGCTCATCCCATGCCTTGGAGGTTTCAACCACATAGTTGAGGAAATCCATGGCCTCATCTAGATTCTTGCTCGAAGTCCCCTTCACACATGGTTTCTAACAATTGCTTCATAGCAGGGGACATCCCATCATAAAAGCGATTCACGAGCATCCATGTATCAAAGCCATGGTAGACGGTACTTGATGGTCTCCATACCTCCCGACAGGTATAACTTCATTATCATGGGCCGCGAATGTATAAATCTGCCTCTTTAAGTTATTAGTCCTGTGTGCACTGAAGAATTTCTTCAAAAACTGCGCGCGATTACGCCCAATTCTGATAGTTCGTGGCCTTAGAGAATTAAGCCGAATCTTGGCCTTATCTTTGAGGGTTAACAGAAAGGCTTTCAACCCGTGACTCGTATCAATTTGCACCCTCTTTGAAAGTCATCTTGAAACTTCCTCAAAATCCCGGATGTGTGTGTATGGATTTTCATTTTCCATACCATGAAAATTTAGGAGCAGGGGCACCGATAAGGCCTCAACGCCCATCCTCGACGGGGGAATACTTGCGTGGTGCGCTCACCCTTGGTGGGTGTATGTGATCCCTCATTGATCTGTAGGCATTGGGATCCCTTTGAACCCCCTGTTGGCTCTGCTTCTCCTCAGGTGGAGGTTCCATTTATTCACAGTTTAGGCTCACTTCGCACCTGATTCAAAATGGAACGACCCTTTGCAATCTGCTGCGGTATTTAATCCCGACAATGGTGCATAAGCTGCTAGGCAAGCAACATAAATAGACAACCAAAAAGCAAGGCTACCAAAAGCATGTTAGTTAGAAAATAAAAATGAAAATTTCATATGGATAAAGATAAAAATTAAATCAACCCAATATGAACTCCGCTGTGAGGAAATAAAAGTAAAGGCAAGAAGAGATTGAGTTCACCAACAATTTGTGATGAGGATCACAAGTCAACAACTTCTCACTGCACTAAGGCACCATCCCCGCAGTTGGTTTCATTTGATTCATGCCACAGGTGTACCGTAATCAACAAAATTGTGATCCTAGGATTCTACCGTCGTAGCTAAGCTACCGCAGATAAAGGCTCAAGGCTCGAACTCACTGATGGGTTTTCTTCATGCTAAATGAGTTACGCTTGAGTGAAGCTGGGTGTTTCCACTTTGGATTTGGGCCTTGGTAAAAACAAATGAGGCTGATGGCTGGTATAATCAGAATCGTAGAGAAACAAAAAGAAGTCTCGGTTTCTGGCCACTGGGCTTATGGTTCTGTGATAATATAACACATCCCCCGGTGCTTTTCTCGTTGAAGAGGATGACTCTATAGCCATTTCCCGAACCGATCTTACATTTAGCCATAAAAACTGAACCCTAAAAGTGTTCCTAGTATACGATATTTATTGACCATTAATGTTTCGCGCTAAAATCAATTTAGATCTAGCCTGGAGGAGCAAATAAACGCAACTGTTTAGCACCAAGTGGATCAGCACAAGATCCACTGCTTCTTTAAAGCTTGCCAAGTAATCGGCGTCAGTGGTACATCACAGGAATTCAAACCTAGCGTGAGATGCAGAAACATAAATGGTAATAAATGCCTGCGTTGGCAACAGGAGAATAGTTCTTTACCTCAAACTTTCACTCAGTGGCCCTCCTCTTCAAGGATGAGAGGGGTTTAGCCAAGCATCCCTTGAGTTGTCATCCTCAAGGGTTGTTTCTATGTGTGAGAAAAAATATGAGAGCTGAGAAATATGGAAAGCCAGTAAGAGGCGAGTCAAAGCTTTGGCACCAACTTTACTGATCCACCCCACATTGCATAAGAGTTTGACCGAGTTTATATAGTGCCTCGAGTCAAGGAATGGCGGCTAAAATGTATGAAAGAACAAAATTACATCATGCATTTTATAAAAAGCTACAAAAACGGCCAAAGTAGTCAATACAACAAAACAAGGGATCAAGGAAAATTTCGCATGTCGCGAAAAAACTGGGAGCATGCGAAAAATTTCGCAAAGATGCAAAAATTTTATGCAACCACTCTCCCTCCTCAGATTAGCTCCAATTAAGTGCTATCCGCTTGTCCATGCAGCCTTCGAGCTCACTGGGTTTTTCGTGATTTGAATCGGGCTTGAAGCAAAGTGGTACAATTGGCTTGCAAATCTACAAAAATATTCACAAATGTGATTAGTAGTATAGTTTGGACCTTAGTGTATCAATTGCTATGGTTTATTAGTACACAAAAAGTGCTCAAACCCTCATGAATAAATGTACTTCAAAACAAAGACTATTTAGGTACTAATCATAGATCCACTGAGATTCATTAGTTGTCATTTATTAGTCACTATAAGATGGGTTAAGGAGATAGGTTTCACTAACTAAGGCCATTAATGTTCAATAAATGCCATCTTTCAAAAAGAAATTTATTAGGTCTGGGCCAGTAGCCACATGAAGATCCGCTCTGAATGACTATAGGTCATCCTCCTCAATACGAGGAAATGGACCTGGTGAACCCCTCAGCCACCTTTAGAACCCAAATCCAGCAGCCTGACACTTCAAGGATACTTCTTTTTACATTTTATTTTATTTAAATTTTAGTTTCCAAACATTAAACCCCCCTGTTTTTACCAAAACCTTAAAACTAAATTGAAATTCACCTTTGAGCCAACCTGGCAGTACTCTGTGCGAAGAAAAACCCATCCCCGACCTCGACCTAGAAAGCCACTATAATTTCAATAGCTAGGCTATAGCAAAGAGAAGCCAGTTTATAAATTTTGTTGGTTCGGAAGCTACCTAACTACACGTTTACTTGCGAATCATACACACGCAGCCCCCATCAAGGCGACATGAACTTTAGCCTGCCCGACGACCCGATCTGTGGCTAAAACTCCTGCGGATTGTCGAAAGAAAGCTTGAAGCTCTTCCTCCCCTTCTCTCACGCAAAACCCAAGAAAAATGGGATGTTCACCAAAAAACTGCACTTTTTATTTTTTAACCTTATCCACTTAAACACTAGCCCACCTCGCTGCGGTTCACTGCTTGGCCCTGGTCCGCTGGCCCAAAACAATTTATTTCGTTCTGGTTTAAGTTCAAATTATTTTATATGAACCTTATTTAAATTATTTCCCAACTTTCAAGATTTTCTCAAAAATCTCGTTTTATTTTTTAGGTTCACTAGACACTCGTTGCCTCGAAAATCGCAGAAAACCACTATCTCGCACTGACTAAATCTAATTCAGGGTAACTAGATTTCACGAGACAAATCTAACGATGAGATCCAAGCCATTATCCGAGATCTAGAAAATTTCAAATCATAATTCGCACTTGAGGCACTCTTCAAACGTTTGTTCTTTTCGAAAAATTCAAATTTACTAGGGTTTTACATTCTTCCCCCCTTAAAAGAATTTTGTCCTCGAAATTCACACACATAAACACATACAATTGCATGCATATGCAATAGTCATTTTAATATCAAATGACTAAAAAAACATACTCTCATCTCAACAAGAAAGGATAACTGCACGATAAAGGTCTTCATGTTCCCATGTTGCCTCCTCTACTCCTCGATACTGCCATAACACCTTTACTAGCCTCATGGTCTTACCTCGCAAAACCTAATCCCGACTATCCATGATACGTATCGGTCCTATAACACCCCCCAAATTATACCCTAGTAGTTTTATGACATGTGTAGGGTATAATGGAAGTCAAATTGTTATTTTCCAGAAATTTAATTGTTAAGTGTGAAAAATGATATAACCAACATTATTAAAGAGTCAAAGGTAAATTGGTAAATTGCCAATTAAGAACCCAAAAGACATAAAACAATAAGATTATATGTCATTGTAGAATTGTGATAAGTTGACTATCAAATCTAATGAAGTAGGACTATAGTGCAAGGGCCAAACACTTAAGTCAAAATGAGGCATGAGACAAGAACTTGTCTCTAGAATTTGTTCTCCATTTTAGGCTTTAGGAGCTAGGGCATCCGGTTGTGTGGGAGGAGACCAAATTGGTTTGCTCAATCCATTGTTCTTGACTCTCTTAGTTCAAGCAAAGATGAGGAAAGGAAAGGAAAAGAAGAAGGAAGAGAAAGAAAGCCAGGTTTGGAAGTTTCAAGACATCAAGGTTAGGAAAAACATCCTAACTCTCCCATTATTTGTGTTTTGTTTTTGTTTTTTTTTTTGGTTTGAGTTGGGTTTAAGGTTGGCTTAGATCCTGTTTTGGTTTGGGTTGGAATTGTTCAGTGATAAGGACCAAAAATGTGTAAAGAGACATATAGGTATTTTAGGGGAAGTGTTGTCCAAATTTCCCTAAAACATATGTTTTTGTTTTAGCCATAACTTGGCCTATGGACCTCCAATTTAGATTATTCTAGTTGAAGATGAAACCTAAGAACCAGAGCTACAAATGTCTAGAAGAGACCGAGATTTAAATCCTGCTTTAAAAACCCTAAAAAAGAGTTTTACAGTAAGATACGGATTCTGTCCCCTTTACGGGAGTAATTCATGTTGTTTGCACCATATATTGGGTTATACTGATCCAAATGAGATGAACCAAAATCCTACTAAAATTAGACACCTAGAAGAGTAACTTTTATGATGAAAGTATGGTCATATAATGTCTCTATTGTTCCCAAAAATTTGTCTAATTGAGAACACAATACTGTCCTTAGAAACTGTTCAAGAACAGTCTGGAATGTTTTGGCCATATCTCCTAATTTAAAGGTCTAAATGACCTGATCTATGAGCCTTTGGAAATTTAAGACATAGGTGAACATTTTGTTAAAAGATCACTTTGTCTAAAAACCTTGTTTAATGGGTCGAAATTATAGTTAGAAATGAACTTGGGATGTGTTAGTTAATATTCTAGAGTCGTGAAGTCTAGTACGCCGTGATGTCGATTCATTAGAGCCGTGATAGATTGAAAAATGCACAACCGCTGAGTGGAAAGCATGTGTAGTCTAAAATCCCTTCTTTATTTCTGTGAGGCCCTCTCTTGTTCGCATTCAAATGTGGTGATCTTGGATTCTGCGCCAAGAAATGCCTAGAATCCGCCCACACGGTTTCAAAGACAAGGGCCCTATTTCAAGAAAGAAATCAGTCCCGCTTTGTCTTCGAATTTGCTTCGATTACACCCCGATCTTCAGTCAATAAATCTTAAGGGGTGATAGGCATAAAATTGGGCAAATTGACAATCCTAGTAAGTGAATAAAGGATCCGTATATATTTACAAGATATACGTTATTAGTTACTAAATAAAACGTATGTGACATAAACATTTCAGTATGCATGAGGGAAATATAGTCATAAGAATTGAATAAGAGTATAACGTGAATGTTATTAAGACAAGTATAAAATGCCCTCAAACACATAATTGTATGCCTACTTAATACAATATATAGTGAATAAATAAGGACTAGTGCTATTCAACACTTTTGTTTCATGCTAATCAGCACGTCTGTTCCGTGCTATTTAGCATGTCTGTTCAATGCTATTCAGCACTCCTATTCTACTGGTACCATTAAGTGGGTTCCGTTTATGACCACTTCCTGTTCTGTACCGTACCGTACCGTACCTTTAGGTACCTATTGTACTTCATCCCTCTTAGTCATTGTTACTAGTCTATGCAGGCAAACATTTATATGATGTGTATTTGAATAATGAACAATATGAACATGAAAGTAATCAAATTAGATGCTAACGCATAACACTATTTTTTATTAAAGTGTACCTACGGGTACCTTCTATTATGACATTTCTGTTATGAACTCCTATGGGAGAGATGAATAATATGATATGTGAATTAATTATATGGATGCACATATACTAAAATTGAGGATCACTATAAGCAGATATATATATATATGTTATTTTGTTTTCCCACTAAGCTATATGCTTAGCATGGTGTTTCATCCATGTAGGTTCCGCAGAAGCCGCTAGGGACATCCTGCACTCATCAAGGCTAACTCAACAGTAGAAGTCTTTCTTATGTGGGTCATCTACTCCATATTCTCTTTTGTAACAGAAATGTAAATGTAATAATTGATGTAGTGAAACTTGTAAGAATATAAGTAGTTAGAGACTCAAGCATATATGTACCAGATATTATAATCATTACTATAGTGGTAATTCCACAAGGTTATGGTTTGTAGTCTGGAATTTTTATAATTCTGGTCTTTTTAAAACAAGTTTATATCAGTTATGAATCTATGCTTGAAATGGTCTCAAATAATGCCATAAAATCAGGTTAACAGGTCTCAACTCTGTGTGGCGTCCCCTCACCTGCCGCAGTCAAGGGAAGTGGTGCTATAGGTCCCTCCTCGAAGGTTCCATCCGCATCAACAACAAGCTCGCCCCAACCCACCACATGAGTCGGATCTAGAGTGTACTTCTGGAGCATGGAGACTTAGAATACCCATGAACACCCGATATGTTTAGCAATAACGCCAACCGATAAGAACCTGTACCTACCCTCTTGAGTACCTCGAAGGGCCTGATATATCTCGGTGATAGCTTTCCCCGCTTGCAAAGCCTGACCACCCCTCTCTTAGGCATCACTTTCAAGAAGACATGATCCCCCACCTCAACTCTAGAGTCCGCCGTTTGTCGACAAGGCTCTTTTGTTAACTCTGAGCCTTGAGAAGACGCTTTCGTATCAAATCCATCTTCTTAGATGTGTCTTTAACCAAATCCGGACCCGTAGAGGGTCTCTCTCCCACCTCCATCCAACAAACCTGAGATCGACAAGGCCTTCCATATAGTGTCTCATAAGGTTGCATCTGTATGGTCGCCTGATAACTATTGTTGTAGGCAAATTCCACTAAGGGTAAATGCTCTTTCCAACTACCCTTAAGATCCAAGACGCATGCCCATAGCATGTCTTCTAAAGCCTAGATGGTCCTCTCCGACTGACTGTCTGTCCGGGGATGAAAGGCAATGCTCATCATCAACTGTGTCCCCATGACCCGCTAAAAACTCTTCCAAAAATGAGTCATAAATCTAGGATCCCGATCCGATACTATAGATACTAGTACCCCATGCAACCGGACAATCTCCCGTATGTACAACCTGCAGAATTCCTCAAGAGTGAAGGTTATCTGCATAGCCAAAAAGTGTGCCGACTTAGTAAGTCAGTCCACTATCACCCACACCCCGTCATGTCATTGCGATGTTCGTGGAAAGTGAGTCACAAAATCCATTGTGACATGCTCCCACTTCCACTCAGCTACCTCCAAAGGCTAGAGTAATCCCGCTAGTCTTTGGTGCTTAGCTTTTACTAACTAACACGTGAGACATCAACGAACAAAATCCCCAATGGATTTCTTCATCCCACTCCAGTAATACTGGCGACGAAGATCATGGTACATCTTCGTGCCACCTGGATGCACAACAAAATGGGAATAATGGAACTACCTAAAGATCTCCTCTCTTAGATCTGCCAACTAGGGAACCACAACCCTTCACCTGTATCTGACCATACCCGGTCCCTGATGGACAATATCTTCGTGTCCTGTCCTTGGGACTCGATCACTCTTCTCAGTAGAGAAGGCATAGCCACTAAAATCTCTAAAGTACCTTGAGCTTGACCCCTGTAGTGTAACCCAAACTGACCCACAGTCTCGAACATCTACCACTCCTGGGAAGCCACACTAGCCAACACTTCCCATGACTTCTGACTGAGTGCATCACCACCACATTTGCCTTACCAAGATGGTAATGCAAAGTGAAAGTCATAGTCTTCTAGATACTCCATCCAAAAAAATGGGGACCAAGTTTAAACTTTGAGATTTCTCTTCTTGTCTAACTAGTAACGCATGTGCCAACCACTAATAGACATCAACATCCCGAATCATCCCATTCATTCTTTTTCCGAACCCCCAAGGTCATATTTTCTAACCCTAGTGTTCCTCTTTTTCCATATATATTTTACCATGTATATAATTCACATAACACATAGCACATACTCATGTAGCATATTATGGCATAAAACATGAAATGCACAATGAATGCAATGGTCTAGACCCAGGCCCATCAAGCCTAAAGTAATCGTAGACCTAAGCTCTAATACCAAGTTATGACACCCCAAAATCTAGGGGTCCTTTGATAACCCATCAACCCTCGGAAAGCCTATGGATATCGTGTAACTCAATACGACACCGTTGTGTCCTATTTACCATGATCCATAATTTAACAAAAATCGGACAGAGTCTCCTTTGTACCGGGAGCTCTACCCAAAACCTAACTTATACAATGATACAATCACATGACCCATCCGGTGCCCAATATAACAAAATGATCGTTCCGAGTCTATTTATGAGTAAAATTTTACCACATCAGGTCCATTTATCCACATTAATATAAAAACATGCAAGGCTATATTAAAATCGTCCATATGAGTTCAATTACAACTCTTTAACACATTAGGACATGCTAAAATTAATTTACTCCAAAACTTTTACAAAAATAATCATAAAGCCACAAGTCGGCTTTCTTCAACCTTGCGGCTCCAGATGAGAGCCATCCACCAACGCATGTCCTGCACTTGAAATGTTTTTCCCGTATAAGGTGAGCCACGCCCAGTAAAGTAATTCCTACAGAGGTCACTCTCCACCTAAGTACATATGCAATGTTCACCTTTGACAATTCACATTCACATCAACAATTCTAAGTAGAATATGCAATTCTAGGTTGGAATCCTACATACCATGCTATTAAATGAGATGAGACTCACTCATGCACCATACCCCGAGTCATTACTGACTTCCACCATACAATGCAATGCCAATGTGTGATAAAATCCGTCATTGATGGATTACATCCAATGATCCTTTTGAAATAAAATCGCATGTTTATAAATCAAAACTTTTTGGATGTCACACCTCGAATGACTATTTCATATACAAAACCATGTGTCTTTTTGTGGGCAGCGGATTTTAGAGTCTCACTGTAGGCTCCGCACCCCTTTTACACTTTTTGGACTTTCACCGTTGAAGTGTAATGAACTAGTAACCGAGCCTTTCACCCAAGGGAGTATCTAGCCCTTCTTGCTATTACCTGACACAAGTTTTCCATGTCATGCAACCGTGTGACTCTGTTAGACTTCGTTCAATAGTACTGAGCTCACTCATCAATCACCGAATAAGGTGTTTAATTTCAATCATGCACTCACACCCATGAAATGCGATATTCCCGTGCATATGCAATGTAATGCACCATTGCATGTCAATGTCATGTCTCATATGCAATGAATGCCACATGGACAAATTTAATCATACATCTCACCATGTATCATGGACAATTATATCATATGCAAAAAATTTCCAAATAAACACTTATTCCAATGTTAATACATTCAAACACAATATATCAACATTTTATCAAACAACAACAACAAAGCATGTTATTACAAAAATCAAGCAATAACACCCTTAATTCTCAAGGCAAAATATGACATATAAAATGCCCAAAAAACAGCCCCTTAAAATAGGCCTAAAGCTAGCCAAACAGACCCTTAAACCGGCCATTAAAACCTAGCCAAACAAGCTTTTAACAATCCAAATTTTTAATCCATCCAAACAGCCCCTAAAACAATGCTTTGAGCATGCCATAAACACTCACAAATCATGCCACAAAACCGGTCACAACTAGGCCATAAAAGGGCCATAAAATGTCCAAAAAAACAATCTAAATGTTCTTAAACAAGCAAAATCCGCCAAAATGCACTCTAAACCATCCTTTGAACATGCCATGGGCTACACTACATATCGCCACAACACCAACCACAAATAAGCTATAAAATGGCCATAAAAAGCACCAAACATCCCTTTAAATAGGCTAAAAATCAGCCAAACGGCCCCTTATGACAGAAAACAAAGCCAAACAGCCCCGAAGGGTGGAAATAGAGCCAATCAGTTCTTAAGGGTGGAAATAAACCAAAGTAGGAAGAATCCTTACCTCTCGAAAGACAGAGAATTGTAGGAGGTCCTAAGAATCTCCAAACCCTCGAAAAACTTTGATTTCCCTCAAATCTCCTCACTGATCTTCGTGAAATCCCCACCTTTTGGTACACACGCGCAAATTTCCTCATCGAGGCGATGAACTTTAGTTCGGGCCCAACGACTCGACAAACTGAACCTCGTGGATCGCCAAAGAAAGTTTGGAAGCTCTTCCTCCCCTTTCTTCTCACATAAAAACCCAAGAGAAAATGGGATGTTCTACAAAATCACCCTTTTTTAACGCGTTATCCACGCTTTAAAACACTTAGCCCATGTCGCGCCATGTCAAATTAATTGCTTGTCATTTTTACCCTAAAAACAATTTATTTCATCCTGGTTTGAGTTCAAATTATTTTATATGAACTTTATTTAAATTATTTCCCAACTTTCAATATTTTCTCAAAAATCTCGCTTTTTTTTTTTGTTCACTAGACACCCGTCGCCCTAAAAATCGTGAAAAATCTGACTATCTTGGAATTCGACAAAATTCGTCTGGGTAACTAGATTTAATGCAACAAATCCAACCGTGAGGTCCACTTCATCATCCGAGATCTAGAAAATTTCAGGTCTGCAACCAATATTGTAGTGGTAATTTACCGTTTTGCCCTTTTTCGGAAAAATTCAAAGTTACCCTAGTTTTACAGTAAAACCCTCAAAATGAGGGAAAACTCCACAGGGAAAATCCGAGAACATAATCCACTATGAGATGAAACTGGTACAAAATGTCACACTCCCAAAATATGCTCACAATCCTCTCAATTTTATCTCTTAGTACTCTCTTTGTGAAGTATTATGTTTCTTGCCACTCTCCCCCGTGTGATAACCTCGACTATTTCATACTTATCCTTTCAACTCTCTGTGATTGAAAGAATGATCTTTCGAACTCCTTCTAATCTCCTAGAATTCCCATATGAATATGTTCCTCGAAGCCTATTTATAGGCAAGGGTTTGATCCTCTGATGGATTTCATTGGTTGAAATGAAACAATTCATTAGTAGAAACGTGATTCTCATCCCGTCTGAATATAGGATATGAGACGTGGTGACAACATGGAGAAATCTTTCTCCTAAGGAAAATGTTATTGTTACAGCAACCATTAATGGGGCTAGACCTCCTTTGTTCATATCTTGATAAGGAGCTTATTGACAAATCAATGTTTGATTTTCATGCATCTCAAGCTTACAGGGACTTAGATTTCATGTCAAACAAATCAATTTTAAATTGTTAAGTTTAACTGTGATGTGGAATTGTATTTTCTAATTTTGGTTATGGTCATATCATTGTTGAACCTTAAGTTTTCTTTATCTTATCTTTTCACGCATTGTAATAATTTTTCTTTCTTGAAACATATGATCTATTGTAAATTTTATATTCTTTTGTTGAAGTACATGTATAGGAATTAAGTGTATTTCTATCTTTGATTCTGGTTAAAGCTAGCAAAATTAGTTTCTCAATTAAAGTAGAATTTCATGATTTGTTCACACTTCATAGTTAATTTTTAAGAAAGGTTTTTAATGAAAATTATTTTTTATAACATATTTAGTGATAGGGTTTAAAAAAATGGTTGCCTTGTTTTCATAAGCCCAAAGGAAGAGGTAAGCCCAGTGAGACGCCCGAGCCCTTGGCACCAGCCCAAAACGGAAGCCAGTTCGTTCGCCCCAAGGGCCAATAGCATGGACGATCTGAAAAGCCCATGTCCTATAAATCAAATTAAATCTCACTAGTAAGGGAAGTAGGATAATTCCCAATAACAGTTTATCCTATAAATCAAACCGAATCTCACCAATGAAGTAGGATAAATCCTCAATAGTACTCCCCTCATTATCCCTTATTAATCGGAGTAGTGATAAGGCGGAAAATACCCCATCTAGATGGGAAGAATCCTTACCACCATCCAATTGGGAAAAACACATGCTATAAATACCAAGCCACCCCATCGGTGAAGATGCAGCGAAACGTTAACCTTCTAAGCGATCTATCTTTTCTCTCATGGAGGAGCGGCTTGGGCATCGGAGGCCGTAGGCGAAGCCCAGCGACCCACCTTCTTTCTTATTTTTGCAAGGGTCAAATCCCGAGCGACGGGCCCAGGCCCGGCCATGGATTCGATTCCGGCCCAGTAACTCGAACGCGCTCGTGCCGATTAGGTTGAAAAAAGCATCATCGATTGGCACCGTGCGTAGGAGCGGCGGTTCCTTTACAAATAAAGTTGATCTCGATGTATGAGTATCAACTCGGAACACAAGCGGGAAGCGGCTCGATCATGAGGATCACGGGACCCGGCCCGAGAGCGGCGTAGGCGGTAGGCCTCCGGCACGTTAGAGCGATGCAAAGCTAACATGGGCCAGTGGAGGCACTCCACCTCACCAATAACAACTTGATGGGAGAGTTAGAGTAACTCCTGGCGGTCTAGCGCCGAGAAGTCTGATAAATTCGGGAAGACCGCTAACATCACCCCTCCACGAAGGTAACCACGCCCTCGGCACTCCCGAAGTCTTTGAAACGAGCGAATCAGTAGAACGAGGGCGCGAACTACCTAACCCACGGAGAAGGGAGCGAGCAACCTCGGGAGCACGTCGAAAATGATGAACTAAACCCCCTCGACAAGGAATAAGGAGGCGATCATGGGAGCGAGAGGGTTGAGGAGCCTCAAGCGGGGCTCGGTGCATGAAGGGAAGTGGTAAAAGGCGGAAGCTCGGCTCTATGGACACCACAGTACAACAAAGGCGAGTCCCCGTTCACGGTAGAGGTGCTCCACTTCCCCTTCCGACGGAGTTCAGTCATAAGTAAAATGAAGCGTTCGATGGTGCGAATCCGTCGATCATCTTAACGCTTATAAGAATCGAGATGGAGCTACATAGATTGTCAGATCTATGCGGTCTGAGCTTTCGCTATCATTTGAAAGGCCAATGGCTTGGTTTAACAGGCTTCCACCATTGTCAATCTCCTCATTTAAAGAGCTCTCCATTGCCTTCAATCTCCCTTCATTGGAGCAGACATACGAGCCCAGAGTTATCATCTGCTGACCATAAAGTAAAGTTCGCAAGAAAGCCTGAGGTCTTATGTCCAGAGGTTCAATGTCGAGTCTTTGAAAGTAGATATACCAGACGAGAAGTTCGCTATCACCGCATTCATCGCCGGGCTAGGAGTGCAGTCAAAAGATTTAATGTTTTCCATCTCAAAGTCTCAGTTTAAACGCTGGAAGAGTACTTTCGCTAAGAGGAGAAGTGATACATAAACGGCGAAGAAGCCCTCATATCGAAGCTCTTCAACCCATAAAGAGAAGCGGGCGACAAGCGACGGGGCCAGGCTGAGACAAGAGACCAGAGAGGTCCCAGACGGAGAACGGTCCCCAGAAAGGCGTGGAAGCCTCGGGGATCAAGCTAGGTCCACCTCGGTCCAGAGCTGCGGCAGTGATATTCCTCGGTTTACCCTCGGCGTGATGTCGCGGGTCTTACGCGGTACAACCACGAAAAGTTTACGAGATGGCCGTCCTAGATGGTGAGACCACCAAAAGAGATAACGAGTATTGTGAGTTCCGTAGGGACCGCGGTCATGTGAACGTTGCATACAGCTTCAGGAAGGAAATAGAATATTTGATTCGGCGCGGATATCTCCACCGCTTCGTAGCATCTAAAGGCGGGATCGGGCTCGACCACCGCGCCCCCTCGGCAAACAACATTTCGGCCTGTGATCCTTAGGGAAATCCATGTGATCTCGAGAGGATTTGCGGGGAGAAGTCGGCTCTGCCCAGAAGGCCCGTTTGCGTAGCATCGGTCGGGAGAGGTGATGGAGTACAAAGCGGTGTCAATTGCCTCAATTGAAACCACGGCCGTAACATTCTCGGATTAGGACACGGAGGATGCCAACACCCCATATGACGATCCTTTGGTGATAAGGGCGGTTGTGGCTAACAAAGCGATCCATTGGTCTGGTCGACAATGGGAGTCGGTGACATCATCTTCGCGTCAGCCTTTGATAAGATGGGCATCGGAAGGAGAAGCTAAGAATTGATCGGCACCCTGAGAGTTCTGCGGAGAGAAAGTGCTACCTTTGGGCTCAATACAGTTGGTGCTCACTTCGAGAGACCCCCCGTGCCAGGCAACAATGGCGGTGAGGTTTCTCATAATAGATGCCCCATCTGCTTATAACATGTTACTAGGCAAACCCTCTCTCAACACCATAAAGGCCATCCCCTCCGCTTACCATATGATGATCAAGTTTCCTACCACAAGCGGAGTAGGAATGGTTCAGGGACACGGCCGATGACGGGGGAGTGTTGCTGGGCGTCGAGTGAATACTTGATCGACAACATATACTTGGGCCAGGCTCGACATGCGCGACAGAGGTAAACACCGACCTAAGCCTCGGAAGAAATTTGGAGCCGTCTGGATTGGATGTGTATACAAGACACCTCTTTATATCGGTTCGAACTGCGAAAAACCTCGAGAATCTCATACCCATTTCTTGAAACAGAACAAGGATGTCTTCGCATGGAAGCAGGCGGATATGGGAGGAATTGATCCCGCCATAATTACTCACAGACTAAACGTCAGTCCATCTTTCAAACCAGTCAAGCAAAAAAGAAGGAGCTTCGCTCCGGAAAGACAAAAAGCAATCAACGAGGAGTGTGAAGCTCCTCGGCGACGATCAAGAGGTGGAGTACCACGAATGGTTGGCCAGCGTCATTGCTCGATCAGCGACGGCAAGTGGCAACTCTGCATCGACTTCGCCCCGTCAGCTAGAGCATGCCCAAAGATGGTTTCCTGTACACGGATCGGCTTCATAGTAGATGCCACCATGGAACCATGACTCCTCAGTTTCATGGGCTGCTTTCTCCGACTACAACCCCGGTCGGCTATGGATCAGACGATCAAGAAGGAACCTCATTCATCACGGGTGAGGGACTGTGCTGTCGAGTGAGTGCCCTTTGGGCTAAGAGCGGGAGCTATATCGAAAGGTTGGTGAACAGGATGTTCTAGAAGCAAATAGGGGCATCCATGGAGGTGTATATAGATGACATGTTGGTGAAATCAACCACGGTTGAACTCCACATATAAGCTCATCACATCCAGAAGCATTCCAGGATCTGAGAGTGTCCTGACATGAAGTTGAATCCGGCCAAATGCCTTTGAAGACTTCAGTAGGAAAATTCTTAAGTTTTATAGTCATATTGAGGTGTGAAGCCCGAGTCGAACAAGATAAAGGTTGTGCCGACATCATATGTCGAACATAAAAGAGGTCCAACGTCGTTTGGAAGAATAGTCGCGTTAAAGCGGTCGTATCAAGGCCCAATGATAAATGCCGGCCATAACTTAGGATTACGAAAAGCTTTTCGATGGGATGCACGTGCGAAGCGTTCTCGACATTAAAGGCTTACGAGCTCACCATTTTGGTAAGCCTTTACGAGGGAAAACTCCTTACTTTGTACACAGCGGTCAGTTCTCAACCCGGTATTATCCTTGTCGGAGACGGAGACTAAGTCTGACATCCAGATCTACTATTACGGTAGAGGCTCACGGGAGAAGCAAAGGAGGAGGAACCCGAGGATGGAGAAACTAATCCACACAGGCGTTAGTGGCCATGACAAGCTCACCCCTTGGCCTCAAGCTCATGCGTGAAGTCAATGGAATGGAGTGAAGCAAGTGCTACACAAACCGAGACCTCGAGGAGTTGATGGAAGTAGGCCATAGAATTGGCGAGTTCGGCATCATATATAAACCGAAAGCTATGATAAGGGGCGAGGTCTTGTGATTTCGTCATGGAATTCACCTCGGTAGAACTGCTAGGAGTACTGTGGCTTGACCTTGAGCCTCCCCATCCCAGAAGCTATCACGTAGATGGGGGCGTCGATACTCAAGGAGCGGGTGGGCTAATCACGAGCTCGAAGGAATAGACATCGAGTATGCGCTCATATTTGGATTCCAAGCCTCCAACAACGAAGCCGAGTATGAGGCCGTCATAGCGAGACTCAACCTCGCCCATTCAATGGAAGTTGACCAACTTGAGGTGCGCAGATACTCCCAGTTGGTATTAAAGCAAATAGAAGACACCTAAGAGGCCAAAAGTGAAAAAATGATCCTATACCTCAAAAAAGTACGAGTTCTTGAAAGTTAGGTGCTAGTCGGTCGGACCACATACCCAGGCAGAGGAATTCCCAAGTAGATACCACAGCAAAGCTATGCTTGACCTCGAGAAGATCTCAGTATTACCTTTGTCGAACACCTCGCGGAGGCCCTCCATAGATCATGACATGGGGTCTCCACATCATGTCGAGGCCAGAGTGGATAAGACCCATTTGGGACTACTTAATAGAAGGATTGCTACCGAACGACCTGAAAGAGGCTTCTAAGCTAAGGACGAGGTCAGCTAGGTTTACTGTCCATTGAGGAAGCCTTTACAAGCGAGGTTTTTTCACACCTATCCTGAAGTGTATTGTAGGGAAAGACTCCGACTACGTACTGCGGGAGGTACATGGAGGCGTATGCGGAAATAACATCGAAGCTCGGGCATTAGCAGGGAAAGCTTTAAGGCAGGGATACTACTGGCCCACAATACTCAGAGACGAGACAAAACTAGTCAGGAAATGCAAAATTTTCTAGGAGCATGCCAAAGTCTCTCACCTCCCATCCGAGCCATTGACGTCGGTCCTGACCTGGCCTTTCCGGTGGGGTACATGTGCAGGACCTACGCCCATTGGAAAGGGTCAGTGCAAGTTCATCATCGTGGCAGTGGATTATTTCACCAAATGGACGAGCTAGAACCTTTGGCTACTATCACGTAGCAGGGAAGATACATGACTTCGTTTAGTGATCAAGTAATATCTGCGGGTTTGGTATCGAGAGCTCACGGTATCGAGCCAGTAGGAAGCAATTAGATAATCTTAAGTTCAAGGATTTTGTCAGGAGCTCGGATCGGGAACTACTACTCATCGGTCATCCGCAATCTAATGGAGCAAGCGGGGTCACCATCAAAACCCTTAAAGCGACGTGAGACCCAATTAGAGGATCTTAAGACAAATGGGTGGGAATGCCTCCACGAGGTGTTATGGGCATCTGAGGAACTCTGGCCTTGAGTCGACTCGGGGAAACCCCATTCGCCTTGGCTTTCGGCACTGAGGCGGTAGCCCCTGTCGAGATCGGATTAAAATCCCTAAGGATCGAATTGGCGAGCGTGGAACATAGAGAGGCTCACTTTAAACTGGAGCCTCCCCAGATGAAAGCGTGAGCGGGTTCAGCGTACGAGGAAGACTACGGAGAAGAGCTGGCAGAGATACTCGACCAAAAGTCAAACCCATGAGTTACAAACACAGGACCTAGTCTTAAAAAGCTCCACCCGCTGCATGAGGAAAAATCCAGCACATGGAAAGCTAGGGCCCAACTGGGAAGGCCCCTACATTGTATCTCGTGTCGTCAGACCTGGCAATTACGAACTCCAAACGGAAGAAGGAAAAATTTTGCCTCATGCTTGGAATGCTAAGCACCTAAAGCGTTTTTACCAGTAGACCTCGGATTGTAATTTTAAATAAAGTATCATCAGCTTTCAGATGACAGTCTGTTTGTTTATGGATTATTATGTTTAGTATCTCATGCGTAAAGCCCGAACATCTCGGTAAAGAAAAGCATTTCAGAGACGGGGAACGTAAAGAGAAAGTTACACACGTCAGAGTACACAAATGCATGCGCGAAAAAAATATATTGTTCTTTATTACAATAAAGGTACAATTGATTACAATCAGCAGTGTCATTCCTTACATCTCAAAAATAAACCGTCTGTGAGTTCCCTCGAAAAAAAATCTCGAGAGAGAAGAAAGGGAAATAGGAAGGGGTAGTAAAAATGAAAGGAAAAAGAGATGGGAAAGAGAAGGAAAATGAGAAGGAAAGAGAGGAAGAGAGAGTGCGAAAGATAAGGAAAAGGAGAAGGAAAGAGAGGAAGAGAGAGTGAGAAGGAGAAGGAGAAAGAGAAAGAAGAGGAAGAAGAGGAGAAAATAGAGAAAGTGGTACTAAAAAAAGTTCTTCTAAAGTACACCGCTCTCTCCGGATGCATTCCCTAGCACAATTCCATCATCGGACGGGGCTAGGGAATAACATAACTCCCACAAAGGGGATACTAGGAAAAACATAATTCCCTCTGGTGGGGGCCCAGTCGAATGAGCAGTAGGCCCTAAATCCTAGGTGGATCCCTGCGAAGGCGACCAAGCCTTGGCGGCTTCATCTGCCTTGCGATTCGATTACGCCTCAGGGAAGAAGGTCCGAAGTAGGGGCTCCATAATTGAGAAGTCGCCCTTTATAAGGAGGCCAAAGCACTCGGAAAGTCGCTCAGTTGTTTCCAATTCTCCATGAACCCCGGCATTAAGGCGCTGCATCTTTAGAAGTGGAAGTCAAGCGGTTGCCACTGCAATGACCCGGTTTGCGAGCTTAACAACTCGGGAAAGCCTCGAGTCCATGAGCCCGGCTCGGTTTATAGGCTGTACTTATTTCGAAGGCCTCGGCGCCCCGAGCCCGAGCCCAACCCGGTTCGCGAGCTTAACGGCTGGGAAGGCCTCGGCGCCCGCAGGCCCAATATTTCGGTTGCAGGCTAAGCGGCTCGGGATGGCCTCGAAGGCGAGGCTGACGGCTCGGTTCACGAGCTGCCCGACTCAAGAAGGCTTTAGTGCCCAAGAGCCCAGACTCGGTTGCGAATACTTGACTCGGGGAGACCTCGGCGCCAAGAGCCCAGCCGGCTACGTAACGCCCCGAAATATACCTAGTCGTTTTCGACATGTTTAGGGTATTTTGTAGCTGTTGATTGTTTCGTGAGTTAAATGCGAAACACGGAAGCAGGGCCGAAAGTTACAAACTTAGGACAAAATTGTAATTTGTCCAAAGGGCAGACATGGATTAAGAAGATTTGAGGCCAAAATGAAATAAAGGAAAATTTAATTATAAATAGAAGGAGTTATGGGCTTAAAAAGCAAATAAAGAATGTTAACCCAAAAATGGGTTTTTGGAGGGCCAAACAAGGCCTTAGCAAACATGGGATTTTAAGACCAAATTGGTCTCATGTTTTGGGAAAGGGAGAAACTGTAGAGAGAGAAGGGGAAAGGAGAAAGAAGAGGAAGAAGATGGAGGAGCCAAGATCAAAGCCAACAAGGTATGGAACTTTGGATTTTTGTATGGAAACTAACCTTGATTATGGATTCAATGAGATTATGTATGAATTTCCATGCTTGGTTGGTTGGTAAACATCCCGAGCTTGAGGTTTTGCTAGGGTTTCATCTTAACCCAAAATTATGGAAAGTAAGGTGGGTAGAACCCATGCCGTACAAGATAGTTATGGAATCCTTCGCTTTGAGGATGGATTCATGGTTAATTGAGAGTAATTGAGTTAGGGTTTAGAACAAACCCTAACTAATCATCATATTTGGTTTGTATATGGGTCATTGATGAGTGCCCAAAACACTCATATTATACTCGCGTCGGTCTTTCATTTTTACATTTATTCTATAGTAATTTCATAGTTTTTTGTGGCGGGCTCACGATTTGGTGTCTT
Organism: Tetrastigma voinierianum; assembly: GCA_016808115.1. Lineage (NCBI taxonomy): Eukaryota > Viridiplantae > Streptophyta > Magnoliopsida > Vitales > Vitaceae > Tetrastigma > Tetrastigma voinierianum. The sequence goes on from JAEQBH010000055.1 coordinate 976,438, forward strand.
GTTTGGTCTGAGTGCTGTTGAACAAAAGAGCGACTCTTGGAAGCATTTTTTAGACAATGGGGACCAAGGCAAGAAAGTGGTTGTCACGTCGCAACGTCCCCACGTCGCGAAGCCCAACGTCATGACGTCGTACGAGATCATACTCGTCATTAAAAAGCAAAATAGGGCTTTCATGTCGAGGAGATCAGGGAGGCGTAAGAAAATGAGAATTCAGATGAGTGACAGACTTGAGGAAGTGCAGGTTTATCTTTGTTTCTTATTTTCGGATATTAGAATTATGTTTTAACCTTGAACATTTTGATCTTTTCACTCGGTATGTTCTAAGATTTATTTCTAAGGGTTTATAATTGAACCACACATCATATGTTGATGGATTAAAGTTTGATCTTTTATATTATTCGGTTGTTTATCAATTTGTTACATAACTACATTTACGTAGTTCAATTATATGATAATGTCGGCGACATTAGCATAATCACCTTAAGTCAGGATTCGAGAGATGAGGTTTTCAGGGATGCGTGAAGCTGACCTTCGAGTTGAATCGGTAAATAGAGATATTCTGATCCTGAAGGTGGCACTTGGGGTTAGAACGTTTAAGCATCTCGGAATACTGAATTGAGATAGAGATATACTCAAATCTATTCACGAGATAGGCGGATATACCTCGAGAGAGGATATCTAAATAATGAATCACACCTCGCCATTGACAGGTGTAAATACATTGAATAATAATATTTTTAAGAAATAATCCATTAAAAATAATGGGAACAACCCTAACCTCAATACGATAATTCATTAAGTCTAAACTTGAGTAAACTTTCATACATTCACCTTCTTTCCTAAAATCATCTTTTCAGATATTATCTAAAAAGCCGAACCTTTGTAGTCAATACACCTGTCCCTGTGGATCGATATTCATACCACGAGTACACTATATTACTTGGGGCGACGCGTGCACTTGCGCACATAGGCATACATTTTACACACCGCGTTTCGGCTGTCGAGAACACCCGAAGCGTAGTTATAAGTGACTGAGTTTAGATTGATATAGAAATTAAGAAAATAGATATTACTTTCTGAAATTTTCTTTACTTTTGTTTTGTATTTTTACAAGTCTTTGGTAATTTGGTTTGTTGGCTCGTGTGTTATTGCAGTATAGGTTTCAATAAGTACATGCGACATCGAGATCAAAATAACCAACACACAATTTGATCCAGAGCCGAGGAAAGACACGCGCAGTTGCGTAGAAACGAGGAGAGCGGGCAGTTAAATCCGATAGTCATGGAAACCTTTGAAAGAGCGAGATCTTGGCATTGAGTAATTGCTTTGGGCAGAGAGGCAGAAATGGGAATCACGGAAGGAATCAAGCACCCGAGGCCATTTATCACGGCCCGGATAATCCTTTCATGCTATTGAATGAGTTCGTATTTACCTGGCTTGTTGTTGAACTGACTATGGTGACCACTATTCCAAGAGAGCAATTTGAATTGAAGTCGATCCACGATGCAGATGCTTGAGAATATCTTATTCCATGGACTACCCGAGAACCGAACATGCATTTATTGCTTCCTCGAAGTTTGCGTACTATCAATGTGGAGTTCTTGAAGAAGCTCTAAGGTTCACGGTTGTTCCCACTTTCACTGGGGATAGAGGCCAAACCTTTGGCTAACCGTCGATACCCAAATTCCATTACTACGTGGAATGATTTAGTCTGAAATTTACGACTAAGTTCTTCCCGCGCCGAAAATTGCGCAACGTGCGGGAGATCAACCTTTGGACAAGCGGAGGGAGAACTGGCGGAGGCATGGGGCTGATTTCCACGAATTATTGCTAGTGCCCGCTGCCAGCGACGGATGGATCTGAGTCCGCGCCACATAATGGGTGAGAAATGCAACTAGAACAATGATTGATGCTTGGTGGAGGAGCGATGAAACCACGAGACCAAGCTTATGAAATCTTAGAAGATCTTTGGGACCAAAAACTAATCGATGCTTTAGAGAGAAGGCTACCGGTAAGCACGGTGGGTGGCACGAGATAGCGAGGTCCTCAGTGATCAGTGAATCATGTGGCCACGGTGACTAAGCGATTAAATAAACGGCGAGGCATAAGCGCCAATCCAAACCAACCATGGGAGTTATGTAGTGCAGCGTGGTGGACCGCTGTGACGCGGAATGTCTCGGTCGAAGCCCTACGAGTAAAAGCGAAGCCCAGTCACGATGTCTAGGTTTAATCGAATCGTCAGCCGAAAGGGCCAGTATGGGGAAACGATTATCGGAATCGGAATCGGGGCGAGGTGGGCGTAATGTCCCGGAGACGGAATAGTCGGAACAATCAAGGATATGGGTGGCGGAATAAATGAGACAATATGCCATGGTCGAAATGGTAAGACTGACCTGCGAAAATGTTGGATTTAGAACAAGCTCTTACCACGGATGTTAACTTCCCACTCTGCCTTTATGAGATGAAGCGAGAGGCTGACATGCGGCGGCGAAACAACCCGAGTTGAACAATCAAGCGGCCTGGTGAGAAATTTGGGAGAGGCACAAATGGGCCAAATGGCAGATTCTTGCAGTGAAGACGGCCGGGTTCTTTACCCGAGCAATTCGGAGTAAACGAAGAGATGGGAATGAGCATGTGCAGTCATCTTTGAGAAGTGGGAAAGAATTGGAAATACCGTTACAACCCCCCGGTCGTAGAGCAGGTTAGGGGCGAGAAGGTGTCGGCCCGAGCAAAAGATGATGCGGATAAGGGAACAGCCTCGGGAGAAGCAGTCATGGAGAACTGCGGAAGCAAGGCCCGGCGCCACAGTTCCTTACCCGCGTCTCGAAAGCATAGCTGGATAAGCAATTCCACGAATTCATGGATGTGTTCAAAAGGCGCATATCAATATCCCATTCTTGATGCCACAGAGCGGATGCCCGATTATGTAAAATTCATGAAAGACATCTTATCCCTTAAGAGGCGATTAGGCGATTTAAAAGCGATGAACTTAAGCGAGAATGCGTGCCATCCTTGAAGGAAGCTACCCTGTGAAGCTTAAGGACCCGAGACGGTTTCACTATCCCTTGCACAATTGATACTATTTTGAAGAGCACTATGTGATTTAGATTGCCAGCATTAATCTTATGCCCTTATCATTTTCAAGCGTTTGGGATTTAGGAAGCATGGCTTCTGATCACTCTTCGACTACGAGACCAGGATCTTTGAAGCATCCGAGAGGGATAATAGAAGATGTCTTGAAAGATCGACAAATTTATCTTTCCGTGATTTCATTGTTTTGGATATGGAGGAAGATAAAGAAATACCAATAATCTTGGGAGAGACCATTCTTACTTGTTGGCGAATGATGATTGATGTACATGAGAGCGACCCAGGCGAGTCTGAAGAGTAAAGTTCAGCGTGTTTGGCGCGGTGAGACACCCGGCGAAGTGATACTTGCTTCATGGCCGGAAATGGTTGAGGCTATAGTGTCTAATAAAGTGGTCTCACACTAACCCTTTGGAATAGCACAGTGGAGAATGAACACACGAGAACTTGGCGAAGGCGAAGAATATGTCAAATGGATGGACTCTTTTCGGACCCTTGATAGACGGAAATACTTGAATCTACGGGTGAGAAGGAGTTAAAGCCTTGGTCCATCGATTGAGCAACCACCCAAAATGGAACCAGAAACCTCTATTTAATATTTGAGTATGCATACCTTAGGAGTAGAATCTACACTGCAGTGATCGTTCGGCATCTTTTGGTGTACTAGAGGAAGAGAAGTTATTGAGGGTCCTCCGAGATCACAAACATGAACTCGGATGGTCTCTAGATGATCTCAGAGGGATTCGTCCTTCTATGTGCATGCATCGTATTTTACTAGAAGAAGGACATAGACCTTCAGTGGAAGCACGGAGAAGGTTAAATCAGACCGATGAAGGAGATTAGTCCGTAAAGTGCTAAAATGGGTACAGACAACTGGGGTGATTTATCCCATTTCAGACAGTGCATGGGTAAGCCAGTTCGGGTGTCTTAGAAGAAGGGAGTAACAAGCTGTCATCGAGGAATTTGAAAACAACATCTTACTGCCATCAGCGAGATAGTTAGGGTGGAGGATTTGTATTGATTATCGGGTGAACAAGGCCACTCGAAAGATCACTTTCCTTTCTTAGTTTTAGATCGGATGCTCGTCGACTAGCGGAGTTATGAATACTATTGCTTTTAGATGGATATTATTCGGTTACAACAAATTGCCATAGCTCTGGTCGGGGAGAAGACAGCATTCACTTGTCCTTATAGATGCGTTCGCGTTCAGGCGGATGCCCGCTGGTATGCGATACCTGGGTACTTTTTCGGCGTGTATGATGGCCATATTCTCCGACATGGTGGAAAAGACAATTGAAATCTTCATAGACGATTTCGATGTGGGAAACTCATTTGACAATTGTTTAGAAAACTTGAGGTATCTTGTGAGAGATGTAGAAGAGACCCGACTTAGTACTTTCGACTAGGAAAAGTGCCATTTCATGAGTACGAGAGGGTATTAATCCTTGGACATCGGATCGGCAAGAGGGATAGAGGTAGATGGGCGAAGATTGAAGCAATCGAAAGTTACCTCCACCTCGTCGGTAAAAGGGATTCGAGTTTTTCTAGGCCGTGTTAGTTCTACCGAGTGATTCGTGAAGATTTTCCATGATTCTGAAAGCCATTGCTCCCAACCTACCAGTCGAGGATCCCATTTGAATTTGGAAATTTCACAATGTTGCGTGCATTCGGTGTTGAAGGATAAGTTGGTTTCGACTCTATTGTTGTGGCACCAAATTGGTCTTTTCCGTTTGAACTCATGTGTAGCCTTGACCGCGATTGGAGCGATTCTGGGGAAGAAGCGAGAAGAGTACTTTTCCCCGGGTAATCTATTATGCTAGTAGAACCTTGAATGATGCTCAGCTGAATTATGCCACTACAGAGAAAGAGCTGTTGGCCATTGTGTTTGCTTTTGATAAGTTCAGGCCATATTTGATTGGCAACAAAGTCGTGGTGCACACTGATCATTCTGCCATTAAGTACTTGATGACCCGAGAAGATCTGAAACCTAGGTTAATTCGGTGGGTCCTCTTGTTGCAAGAAATCGATGTGGAAATTAAGAAGACAAGAAGGCAGGAACCTAGTTGCGGGACCATCTTTCCGCATTTGGAAGGGGCGAGAGATGATGTCCCATTGAATGGCGAATTTCCAGGCGAGAAAGTCAGCTATTGAGGAAAAGGGGCGGTTCATGGTTCGCAGTTATGTGAATATTTGGTAGCTAAAGTAGTCCCTCGAGATTTAACTATCGATAGAAAAGAGGTTTCCTTTTTGTAAACACTACTATTGGGAGGAGCCAATTCTTCCTGATTCTTCTTGATCGGGTCATAAGGAGATGTGTGCTAGAAGATGAAATCACGAGCATTCCCAAGCCATTGTCACGCTGCAGGTGTGGTGGACACTTTGGTGGCGGGGAGAGCGGCGACTAAGATTAACCCCGATACGGTTTTTCTTGTTCCTTGTTTAAAGTGCTCATCGATTCGTTTCCACTTGTGACAAATGTCAACGAATGAGGGAACATCTCTAGAAAGAGACGAGCCACCCATGCCATTTTGGAGGTAGAATTGTTTGATTTATGGGGATAGATTTCATGGGACCATTTCTGCATCATACGACAACTTGTACATCTTGTTGTGATGAATATGTCTCGAGAAGTGGGTAGAGCGATTCCTACACGCGCAATGATGCTAAGGTTGTGGCTCGATTCTGCTTAGCGGCCAAATATATTCTCACGTTTGGAACTCGGGCCTTGATCCGCGGATAATGGTACCCGTTGCAATAAGGTAATTGATAAGGTTTCTGAAAGTATGGGTGCGATCATCGTACATCACTTGCATACCACCCGGTCAAGCGGACAAGCGGTATCAAATCGAGAAATCAAATACATTCTCGAGAGAAGGCGATTAACGGCTCGGGAAGGATTGGTGCAAAGATGGACGTGCACTGCGGGCATGCCGTGCGGCATTAAAACTCCTTTGGGTATGTCACTTAGTTGATCGTTTATGGTAGCGTGTCATCTTCCCGGTGGAATTAGAGCATCGGGCCTGTGGGCCACTCGACCAGGTTAAACATGGATAGTACATTGGGTTGGCGAGAAGCTTGTTGCTCAAACTTCGATGAAGCGGATGAATTGAAGCTTGAAGCTTATGGCATTTATAAGGGAAAAGACTAAAGCACAGCGCGACAGGCACATCACGGAAAAGGAGTTCACGGCCGGACAACAAGTTCTTCTATTCAATTCCCGCCTAAAGCTTTTTCCAGGGAAATTGAAGTCACGATGGTCCGGGCCTTTCACAGTGACCAAGGTCTTTTCGCACGGTGGGGCAGAAGTTACACATCCTGAGAAAGGCACATTTACAGTCACCACCCAACGATTGAAGCCGTATTATGGAGGCGAGTTTCCTGCAGACAAGCAAAACATTCTTTTGACAGCAGCAGACACGATGTAGCCAGATATCATATGAGTTCGGGTTCCCGAGCATATTGCGACTCCGGGTCGTCGAGCTAACGACATTAAACATAGCGCTTCTTGGGAGGCAACCCAAGTGTTTCTTAAACTTTTCCTTTTTCTTAGTTCCAATTTCTATTGTTTATTTTCAGCAATATAGGGTTTCTAGCCTTCTTCATGTCGGTGTTTTACTTGTTTGTTTAATTTGAGCCCTTGAATCGGCTAGTGGGAGGTCGTTGAGAGGGTGCATTCTGAGTCAGAGTAAAGTCACAAGTCTGAGTGAGGGAAGGTTTTCTGATCAAGATCATCAATGTGCACAAATCTATTAACGATCCATGGCTTCTCTTGTCACGTCGCGGCGTGGACCTCTGATAGTGCTCAAAAAGTGCTGATTTTGAACCTATATTAGATAGGTTTGAGTACTTTTGATCATTAGTCATGTCATATATCGATTAGAGTGTTCATGTTACCTTAGGTAACATGTCAATTTGAGGTGTTTTGGTTGTTTTGTAGACTTTTGTACACATTTGAACTTCAACCTCAATGCAAATGATCAATCCTTGAGTCGGAAATTTAGTCTCGATACATCGACAAGCCCCAATCAATGGAAAAACAAGGGAAAATTGGAAGAAATGAGATGCAGTTGAAGACATGGCAGGAGAGATGCGAGCGATAAAGCGAGCTGGAATTTCGCAGCTTACATTGGCAACCAATTCATAATCTTAATTTCGCCAAAATAACTTCATAAGCGATTCTTAATCGACACACATTGCGAGTCGCTAGCCAACCTGTATGCATTCACGGTCGCTTCTCGAAAATTTAAGCTAGCTTAGCGAAATTTAGCTAATAGCCGAAATTCGACCTTGCGAAGGTCGCTAGAGCCTTGCCCGATTCGCTAGAACATTGCCAATTTAAGCTAAGCCATTGCCAAATTCGCTAAACACTTAAATTACGAAATTCTCCTGTAGCGAAATTTGCGAGGCCTTGCGTCCTCTTGTAATTAATGCAACCGCCTTCAAACTTGGTTTATTACTTGGTGTCCTATAACTTAGCCTAGTTATTAGTTTTTTGAGTATTTCATGCCTTGAGGAGGCTATATAAAGCCCACTCTTGTTTTGTAGCCGGTGGAGGTGGAGGAGCAAATTGGGAGAAGATATTTTGTAAGTTTTATTTTGTAAATAATTTTTTTATTTTAAGTTTTGCTTTTATTTTCTCTCTCTTCTCTCTCTTTCTCTCTTCTTTCTTTCACTTTCATTTGCCAAACACACCTCTTGAGGATGACAACTCGAGATGCTTGGCTAACCTCCTTATTTGAAGAGGAAGGAAGCTAGCTTAGTGGTGGGATTAAGCATGTTGTCTCTTGTACTAAAAGTCACGGGTAGTGTATTTATGGCCCTTATTTTCAAAAGATTCGGGTTGCATAACATGGGATGTTATTGTCTTGGCCAATACTCTCCATGCTTTAGAATTTGTTGATTAACTAGATGAACTACGAGCCTCTGAGGAGCATTTACATGTTAGGGTTCTACAAATTAGGGTTAAATAACATTGACTTTTAACTGTTTTGGCCAATACTCTCCATACTTTAGGGTTCGGTGCTGCGGTGAGAGATGCCTTGTGATTCTTTAGATAGTCTTTACTAGCCTACAAAAATGATAATGGAATGTTGGGGTTTTAAGCAAAGGGGCCATGGCATCTGTCAGTGACTCCACGTAGGAGGATAAAACCACGAGGACATGTGTTTGCCCTAGCTTGTCAAGTTGTTGACCTAAATCTTCAAAGTTAATTTCTTCACTTTAAATTTCGATTTTACCATTTCCGGTTTTACGATTTCGATTTAAACCATTTCACGACTTTTGACACAAATCGAAAAGTCGAATAATAGAAAGCCTTACCTTCATGCCCTAATGCAAACCATTTCTAGGATGAAAACCCCATCCCAGTGTTCGACCATGAGCCACTATCTTCGCGGTAGCTTGACTACGGCCGGTAGAAAGAACAGGTATATAAATATTGTTGATTCATTTCCATTTCTTTGTGCGCAGATCAAATGCCGCAACACGACTGCGTAGGCGCGAATCAAATCCGACAGCGGCGCCATTTGATTAAGTTCCACGGTGAGTGAGGCCCAGAATCAACAATATTTATAATATGCCTAAGTTCCTCCTGCACGTCAGTCGAAGCTCTTGCGATAAGTACGAAAACAGTTTCATCTGAAAACTGTGCAGTAGAGCATGAAAGTGCAGGCTTCTATTTGGACTTTAGTAATGTTTAAGCGAAATTAAGCTGATAAGCTGAGTTAAAGATAAAGTTGATCTGCGGCATTTCAACACATGTCCTGGAGTTTTATCACTCTGTGTGATCGACACGAGATAGATATAACCTTAACATTCCATTATCATTTAGAAGGCTAGCTCAAGGCCATCTAAGAAAATACGGTGCATCTCTCTGCAGAAACATGAACTAAATATGAGTATTGGCAAAACATCAAGGAAATTGATGTTGTTTAACACAATTTGAACTAACATGTAAATGCTTCTTATCGAAGGCTTTGTAGGCTATCTGAAACAGCCGATCTAAAGCATGGAGGTGTGGCTTGAAGACAGCAACATCCCATGTTATCTGGCTAATTTTGTAAGGGCCATAATAACACCACGTGACTTTGAACAAGAGGACAACATGTTCCAGCGCGAGCTAGCCCTTGCTCAGCTCAGGAAGGAGGCTTAGCAGCTGTCTTGGTGATAAATCTCAGAGCAGAAAAATGAAAAGAAGAAGAGAGAAAGAAAGAGAGGCAAAAAAGCAAACTTAAAAACAAAAAATTACAAAAATAAAACTTACAAATATCTTATACGTGTTATCAGTCTCATACGATACAAAGAGGAGACTTATATAGGCTTCCGCTCAAAGTATGAAGCTGCAAAACAATAACGTTGGTTTCAATTGGTATAAACAAGTTGGGCGATTGCGTAATTACGAGAGGATGGCAGGCTGCGGGGCCGCTACGGAATTTGGTGGCTGAAGTGTTTGCGAGGCAACGTAACAGCGAAATTGGCTGTGTTCTGCGGTGGCGAATCAGCGCCCAACGGGATGGGACTAAGCCCCAGCTGAAGGCTAGCAAGCTGAAGAATTCCGGTGAAGCGAGGAACCCCCAATATGCACGATTGCAAGTAACTGTATTACTTGTGTGTCTTCAGACTAATATTGCAGACAATGCGAAAACCATAAGATCTTAAATTGGTATAGCAGTCTTGAAAACACTGTTTGTTGCACATTCTCTGATCATGTTTCAGCTTCTCATTTCTTCCACTTTCCTGTTTTCCGTGATTTTGGAAACGATGAAGCTGAACAAATTCGATATATGTTGATCATTTGCGACGAGTGGCCCAAATGTAAAAGTATACAAACTGTCAAAACATAACATACTAGGTATGAGCACACTGACAAATATATTGTGATTAATGATCGAGAGTACTCAGAGCCCATCTAATATAGGGTTGAAGCCACTGAAACGCTAATCACACCCCTGACCTGAAGCGTTGCTGGTCACTTGGCAATGCAAAATAAGAATTGAGATGCATGTGGTGATTTTCAAAGGTTGTGTTTCAAAGGTTATTGTATTTATATACAAACTAACATTACTTTAAAGTGAACAATTGAAATCAACATTTGAAACCTATATCTGAGAATAAAATCCATGAAACTGATTTTAAGAACAACAACATTTCCATGATTTTCAACTTGGTTTCCACCCTAAGTCTAATGGTTCATTTGTATCTAGATTGAGTCAATAAAATGCAAATTTATTTCCCAACCTAGCATTGACATGGCCTTAAAAACATTGAGCAATGATTAAGATGAGGTGGTTACACACTTCTCTTGTTTTCTCAATTATATTGTAGGATCACGATGCTTAAAATTCGACTTCATCAAAGTCCGTGTAGCGAGGTCCACCGATGACTCCCAGCCAATTAAGGTTTAGGGCATCAAGCCCAAAAGGATCTTTTCGACCACAAACTCCTAAGGCTTCTTCCCCGGACTAGAATGACTTCAAAATCAAGCACACAATTCGCTAATTCTACCTATCCACCCGTATAGCAGACACAAAATCGATGACTCGACCCAGTAGAGGCTTAGGGCATCGGGTTTCAAGGCTTCATCATACACCCCTCGGACCGTGCTCGGGTTTCAAACAAAACTTCACGATTTTATTCTTCTTTTTCTTCTTTTCTTTTTCTTTTCCTTTTCCTTTTGGAAGACAACATTGGTCTTGATTGTTGGTAACTTCAGACCTATTCTAGGTTGTCGACATGCCTAAGGCCGGCTGAGCGAAGGGCATACAAATTTACAACCTATTGAAACAATCTAGAGTGCAGTGTGTGACATAGCATAAAGGGGGAAATTTCCAAGTTGAACATCTTTGGAGCAGTGGTGAACACAAAATTGTTTTGAGCGTAGCATTTGTTCTAGCATATAGGTGACAAATATGATGATTCAATTATCGATTTAAAAAGCAATTCAATTGTTCAATTTGAAGCAATTCTATTGTTCAATTTGAAGCAATTTAATTATGTAGTTGAAAGAAAACACATACTTGTACATAGGGGACATTAAACACAATATGCAAAAATGAATATATATATAATCAGTGGCTTTGATATAGCGAAATGGCTTATCATGCATAACGAGGCTACCTGAAAACATATCACTGCCTACTATGGCTAATACAAAAAAATCATAATCAAAATTAGTAGGCAGTTGATAAAGCTGAAACTATACATAAATCAAAAAGAAACCTAACCACCTCACTGCTGTGGTGGTGGTGGTGAAAACTGCTGCACATTCTTTGCGGGATATCAGTAAGAAGTTTGCATGGTGGCGGGCTCCTCTCTCGGGGGTAGGATCATGAGGAAGACCCGGTGGGTCGTGATCACAGTGAAGCATGGAATGCTTTGTCCCAAAGTGGCCTCGGCTCGAGCCAATCTCGGTCATGTCTTTATCTTTGGGAGGCTGCTGAGTGATGGATTTGTAGTGTGCGGATCGCATCCATCGCTCGACCGTCTCCCTCGGTGACATGTGTATACTCCGTTGGCGGGTGTCTTCCGAATATGAAGGCGGGAGTATACGCGAGGCTGCGGTGAAGTAGTGGGTGGAGGAGATGGAGGCGTCCCGGGAAATAGGAGTGGGGGGCCTGCGTACCTCGGGTGCGGAGCCGGGTGGATCATCTGTGTGCGTCACCTCGACCTCCTCACCCGGTGCCTCCTCTGGTCTCGGCGCGGCGTATATGGAAATGGATGGGCATAGTCATAGCCCGGTCCACTTTGCTACACATGTAGGCGTACGTCTCGCATCTCTATCGGGCTCCTCTTGAAATCCCATGCGCTCAAGAACATAGGAAAGAAGCCTGGTATAAGAAGTGGTATGCTCTCTGCTCGTGTGAGAGTCTCACATGGACGCTTATCTTGGTTGTAAGGCGAGTCATCGCGGCTTCGGATGGGCTAAACCGAAGTACGAGATGGGTACAATGCCTCCGGGATAAGGTCCCCTCCTGCACATAATGCTGCGAGAGGGAATAAGCGAGTGCGCGGCCAGTGGTCGATGTCCCGGCATATGATCGGAGGCCGCCTAGATAAGGGGCCAGACCCGGTTGTAGCATCCAGCCGGTCTCTGGCTCATCGCTACAGGCGGAGGGTGGAGCCAAATCTCTTGTAACCCTCAACATTGCCTTGTGGTATGCGCAATCTCAAAATTTCTTGAAATAACGGCTGAATTTGGGTACACCACGGCGGTCATCTATCCTGAAGTGGATCTACAATGGACAATCTGCGTCAGGAAGTCGTGGGTGAGTAGAGCTGTGGACCACTCTCGGGTAGTAAAACTGTCTCGGAGTCATAAATGGGAGGAGCGAATACCTCTCGATCAATCTCATCGACTCCTGGTATCTGGGGTCGGCCATCAATCCAGGAACGTCGTAGAACGACTCCTGCTGAAATGGTCGGCTACGTATATGCATTCCGAATGGGGTGTCCCTACGAACATAGGCCTCGATCGGCGAGGCGGTGATAGGCAGGTGAGGTGTCGTCTCATTTCTTGTCTGCGGCCGGTGATGGTGGCGGTCTAGAAGATATTTCGCACAGGCCGAGTGCGGGCCCCGCTTGGGCGATCGGGCCCTCCCCAGCTCCTCCTCTGAGTCTTGGGGATGGGGCCGGGGTCCGTCGCGTCTGAGTAACGTCTGAATCAGGAGAGAGGCTCGTCAGTGTGACCTGGGACCCGGGTGATAGCTCACAGTCTTGTGCCCCGGTGCTGCGACCTCTGGCTCGGGTGTGCTAAACCTCACCGTGAACTGGGACCCCCGCCCTCGTCAACTTTTTGAAGGACCATATCGATATCTAAAAAATAAAGCTTCTTTGGGGAAAGGGTGGACTCACTTGAATAGTTTGGGAACTGTATGTACGACGAAGCTCTACGAATACCTCTGAATCTCTACGGAAGGCTCTTTGAACCTCCCGAATACCTCGCAGCCAGACTCAGTGGTAAGAAGCTGAAATGGGCCTGAGCATTCAAATCAAGGCTCGATAGAATACGAGGGCTGGGGGCGAGTGCAAAGTGTAGACGAGGGCTACAGCCGGTGGCTTGACTCGGGCCTAGTGCGCGTGTGTGGTGAAGGCTTGGAGCCTTTGCTCGAGTAGTGACTGTGGAGCTCGGCTCTGTGGTCACGATGGCGGGATGCGGGGACGGCGGTGGGGGCGACCCCCGAGGGGGTTCGAGGCGGCGGAGTGGGGCTCAGGCACGGAGCTGCTTGAGTGGAATGCTAGTTTGAGACAAAGGGAGGAGGTAGAATCTGAGAAGTGGTTTTTTGTTAGCAAACCCCTCCCCTGTTTAAATGTTATCATGGCTTGTAAGAAAGTCCATTGTGTCTTTCGCTACTCAGCCAAATTTAGCTATTGTGGGCCTTCACACTTGACTCATCAAAGTTTTAAATTACATCTTAAAAATTATATATTATAATTTTAACTTATAGGTACTAATATTAAATCTAATACACAAAAGCGTCTTATAAAAACTATATAAAAATTATCCTAAGTTAAGTATAGAAAATAGCTTTACAAGTGACAAAATTGACTAATATATGACAAAAATTAAAAATTGTGGTATGGTCGGTTTTTGAAAACAGAACCGATTCGAGTTAAATACTCAAGGGGGTGAGAGGGATGATCTCCTCGACCCATGCGATGCTTTGGCCGGCTCCATGATGTTGGGTGGCCATAAGTTGGACTGTTCCTCTGGAATGGTTGTGGATTCGAGCAATTGGCTGAATTGGTGTGCAAGACGATTCTCCTTGTCCTGAGGATGATCCTCCTTGCTTTTCCTTAGCACCTTTTGTACTGCACAACGATCAATTGAAACAGCCTCATCGAAATTTTTGATTTTCCAATTTCTAGCGACTCATGTTTGTTATTCAAATGAAGATATTCAACTCCATAGTCATGTTACGAGTTAATTGCATGACTCCATTAGGCAATTGATGATTGCATTGGCGGTGAAAGCGAAATGGTCTTCCTAAGATGATTGGCACATGATTGGGTTCACTAGCAATTGGTTCAGTGTCCAGGACCACAAAATCTACTGGATAGTAGAATTTGTCAATTTTGACAAGGACATCCTCAACTATCCCCTTAGGGATTTTCAGCGATCCTATCGGCCCAGTGAGGAGTGTGATTGAGGTAGGTTTAAGCTCACCTAAACCTATTGTTTAATATCTTTGAAAATGGCATAAGATTCACCTTGGCTCTAAATCTAGCAATGCCTTATTTATGCAATTCCACGATATTAGTTTGGTATTGTGGGAGAACCCGGGGATCTTTGTACTTAAGCAGGGGGTATTTGTTTTGAATTATGGGCCAGCATGTTCGATGAGAAATGCTTTCTTCTCAATGCCTAATCTCTTCTTGATTGTGCAAGATCTTTCAAAATTTTGCATAAACGGGGAACATTTGATTAGGTCTAGTAAAGGTATGTTAACCTTCACTTGCCTTAAAACCTCAAGAATGCCTGCTTGTTGAGATGCCTTCTTCTTTCCTCTTAATGCTTGTGGAAATGGAGGTGGTATACGGTATTTCATTGAATCTTCCTCTAGGAGGATATGCTCAGGTTTCAATTCTTCTCCTTTTGGATTCTTCTGTAGGTTTTGGCATGGTGATCAACCTCTTTTCCCTTCTGGGGTGATTATAGCGCAGCTTTCATCCCGTTCCGGGTGTTAGATGATGCACTGCCCCTCGCTGAATTCCTTTAGGATTTGGAAGGCTGTTTGTGGTGAAACCTCCCTTTCTCTTGTCCCTCCCAACCTTGTTAATGTTTGTAATTGAATCTTTTTGTAAGGTTATCAAATTTTTTTATTCAATGTGTTCTCTCTGATATCAATCCTTTGTTACTTGATTGCACATTAATTCCCTTTTTGTTCCTCAACAAAGTTGCGCGCCTTACTGAATTCAATATGGCTTGTTCCTCTTTGGAGAGGATGGTGGTTGTTGTAACGTGAGGAAACCAAATTGAGGCCTTTGGGGGTACATAGCGGGGGTTTGGTCTCCATGCAAGGTTAGGATAGTTCACTCCAATTGGGATTGTAAGTATTTTATATGGAGCATTAGATTGTTGTGGCTTGTATTGTCACTAGGTGTTTGCACATTCGACATCAAATCCTTCCTTTGCGAGAATTAAGTTGGAACAACTGTTCTATTGGGTGTGCTAGGGATTGGAAATTTGTGCAGGGATTAGGTTAGGCGTGTTATGGAGTCCTTTGCATGCCTCTTAATTTCATTTGCCTTCAAGCTCATCCACTTTCCTAGCTAGGGTTGAAATCCTAGCCCTCATCTCTATTTCTTCAGGCAGTGCATACATCCCTCTGGTTTGGTTGATTGGTGGTCTCATCCTATCAGTTTCTCTAGGGTTAAGCTCATCGACCCTTAAAGTTTCGACCAATAAATTTAAAAGTCTTGGCTTCATCGGGATGTTTTGCTTAGAAATCCTCACCGCATGGTTTCCTAACAGGTTGTCTCTCATGCGGGAGACATACCACCGTAAAAGTGGTTCACCAACATCCATGTCAAACCCATGATGTGGGCATGCAACGATGGTTTCCATAAATCTCTCCCACTCTTAGTAAAATCTCTCACCATCTATTTGCCAAGGTATAAAATTGCCTTTCAAATTATTGGTCTTGTGAGCGAAGAACTTTCAAGAATTGACTGCGGCTCGATGATTCTAATGGTTCTAGGCCTCAATGAGTTGAGCCATATCTTAGCCTTGTCCTTTAGAGTCAATGGAAATGCCTTTAGCTTGGCCAAATCCATGTCCATCATACCTTCCTTAAAAGGTAGTGCAAACCTCCTCAAAATCCCTAATGAGTGTATGGATTTTCATTTTCCATACTACCGTGGTATGTGGGGAGTATTAGGGTGCAAATAAGGCCTCAACTGCTACATCTTGTGGGAGGAATGATCTGAGATGGGGCACTAACTCTGGGAGGGTGGGATGTGATCCCTCATGGTTCTATAGGCATTTGGATTCATGGGAGTTCTGGTTGACTTTGTTGTTCCTCGGGTATGGGATCCATGGTATCGGTTGTACCTTGACTTCACTAAGCTAGGTGAGTTGTGTACTTATCCTATTCAAGCCTGATGTGTCTCTATCCTTTGTTGCATGCACAGGTTGTTACACAATTGAAGAGACTGACAAATAGAACCAACAAGAGTGCTAAAATAAAAATTAAAAAGTAATCTAACAAAATAAATAAAATGGCCCGAATGAAAAAAAAAAGCGAAGTTGAATCGGTGCGATTCTTGTCGAGTGCTAGGCGCGGAGTTCTGTGACGAGTTGCAAAAAGGAGTAAAAGGTTACACTTCACACTTGTGATGTGGATCACAAGTGCTCTTCAACTTTCCATAAGTAGTTTGGCACCATCCTAGGCAGCGGCGCCATTTGATTACGTGCCACGGTAAATTTGAAATTTGAATCATGATATTTATATACCTAAGTTCCTCCTATTTAGTAGTCGACTCTTCTTGGGTATAGGTAGTCTAGGGTCAGAACGAGGATGGGTTTTCATCCTAGAAATGGTTTGCATTAGGGCATGAAGGTAAGGCTTTCTATTTGGACTTTTTGGATTTGTGTCAAAAACTGTAAATGGTTTAAAACTGGAAATTTAAAAACGGAAATGGTAAAAACTGAAATTTAAAGTGAAGAAATTAAACTTTGAAGATTTAAGGTCACCAACTTGACAAGCTAGAGGCAAACACATGTCCTGAGGTTTTATCCTCTATGTGAGTCAACCGCGGGATGCGATTATGGCCCCTTTTGTTTAAAACCTAACATTCCATTTATCATTTTAGAAATTTAGTAAAGACCATCTAAAGAGATCCGCGGTGCATCTCTCGCTGAGCCTTTGAACCACTGTAAAGTATGGAGTGTTGGCCCGAAATGATAAAAGTGATGTTATTTAACCCTAATTTGAAGAACCACCCCAACATGTAAATGCTACCTCGGAGGCTCGTAAAGACCATCTAAGAACAACGAGTCCTAAAGCATGGAAGTATTG
The DNA here is from genome assembly GCA_016808115.1 of Tetrastigma voinierianum. Taxonomy (NCBI): domain Eukaryota; kingdom Viridiplantae; phylum Streptophyta; class Magnoliopsida; order Vitales; family Vitaceae; genus Tetrastigma; species Tetrastigma voinierianum. Next base: position 993,540 of record JAEQBH010000055.1, read on the forward strand.
CGAGACAATAACATCCCATGTTATGCAACTGAATTTTGAAAATAAGGGCCATAAATACACTGTGACTTTTAGTACAGAGGACAACATGTAACCCCACCTGGCTAGCTTCCTTCCTCTTCAAAGGAAGGAGGCTTGTAACATCTCTTGAGTTGTCATCCTCAAGAGGTGTGTTTGGCAGCCGGGAAAGTGAAAGAAAGAGAAGAGAGAAAGAAGAGAAGAGAGAAAATAAAAGCAAAACTTAAAAATAAAATTATTTACAAAAATAAAACTTACAAAATATCTTCTCCCCCGATTGTTCACTCAATTCTCCACAGAGTTTTAAAACAAGGAGGCTTATATAGGCCTCCTCAAGGTATGAAAATACCAAAAAAACTAATAACTAGGCTAAGTTATAGGACAATTGGGTAATAAACCAAGTTTGGAAGGCGGTTGCATTAATTACAGAGGATGACAAGGCCTGCAAATTTCGCTACAGGGAGAATTTCGCAATTTGGCAAGTGTTTAGCGAATTTGGCAATGGCTTAGCGAAATTGGCAATGTTCTAGCGAAATTGGCAAGGCTCTAGCGAATTTGGCAATGTTGGAATTTCGCTAGCTAGCGAAATTTCGCTAAGCTAGCGAATTTTCGATTAATAATTTCGCAATGCACGATTGCAAGTTGGCTAGCCCAATTTCGCAATGTGTGTGAGATTCGCAAGCTGTTTGCGAGTTGGTTGCGAATTTCGCTAAGATTCTTGGTGGTTGCCAACGAGTTGCGAAATTACTGTTTCTTCGTGCGTTCCTCTCGTCATGTCTTATTTGCATCTCATTTCTTCCACTTTTCCTTTGTTTTTCCATTGATTTTGGGCTTGTTGATAGGCGAGACTAAATTTCCGACCTCATGATTGATCATTTGCATTGAGGTTGAAGTTCAAATGTACAAAGTCTCTGAAACAGCGAAAACACCCTCGAATTGACATAAGTGTTACTAAGGTAGCATGAACACTTCAATTGGGATATATGACGCTGATTAATGATCAAAAAGTACTCAAAACCTATCACAATATAGGGTTAGTGTGCACTTTGAGCGCTAATCACCTCCCACGTCATGACGTCAAATTGTATCCTCTGTCACGTCGCGGCGTTGGTTTTACTCACGTCGCGGCGTGGGTGAAACTCTCGTCGCGTCGCGGCGTGGACCTCCCACGTCGTGACGTGAAATGTATCCTCTGTCATCGCTGACGGGGATCCTAACATCGTGGCGTCCGTGCATCATCTGCATCGCGTGGCGGCGTATTAGTTTCTCACGTCGCGGCGTGGATTTTCATGACTCTGTCGCGTCGCGACGTTAAGTCCTAGCGTCAGCGGCGTTATTAGTCACTCGTCACGTCGTGACGTTGCCCTGCGTGCGGCGGTGCCTGTTTAAGCCCAAGAACAGTTCATTTTTGACTATTCATCTCACACACTCCACTGCGAAACCTAGCCTTCAGCGCACTTGCTCTCCGCCGGACTACTTGAGACCTATTTCACCTTTGGTGGTCCTCATCTGGATTCTCAGGCCACCATTATGCACCCTCACAGTCATCATCTCCATCGGTTCCAGTCATTGTGGCACATTTTCACCACCACGTACTCGGTTCTAAGCGTGGGTACATTTGCTCACGAGTGGTCTAGGGGTTTTGGTAGGTGCGTTGATTCTATGGGTTTATTAGGGTGTTTGAGCCGATAGGAAATTAGTTAGTTTCGATTTCTTGTAGTGACCACTAGGTGTTTGTGTGTTTTTGTCTAGGTCGGTGATGCTTTATCACCACTTACATTCCCGAACCACTGCGACTAATGCGGCAGAGGCGAAATTGCGCCAGTGGAAGTCGGCCCGACGGGACTTGACTCCCACTCACGATGTCACGCGATTTGTGGTCGAGTGCAGTGATCGGTTTGGCATCATTTGCAAAAACCGATCCTTCGTCAGAGAAGAGTTTCACCTTGGGTAACTATTCATGAAGACAATTGCGGCTGGGGATGGCGTGCCTTGTGCCCGACCACACTCATCGGCGTGATGGGTGTGGTGCGCGAGGTTCACGCCCGATCGCATCCCATGTCTTGAAGAGAGTCGAGTCTGCGGGCGTGTTGGTCGGCACGGTGCGGGTCGATCCAATGGTTATTACGATCCCAGAGCATGTCGCCCGGACCGTTCGTCGGCTCACTTGAGCCTCTGACTACCACGAGTTATCGGCGTGACCCGATGGTGGGGTGGGTGGAAAATCGATAGTGCGGGTCATGCGGTCAGATTTCAAGGCCAAGCATTTGGCGCTTCATTCCCAATTACGGCACCACTTCATCACGTCGCGTCTCATTAGAGCTGACGAGCGTGTGTGAAGTGGCGCCCGACGAGCCCGTCTTTCAGTATGCCATCTTACAGGTATACGCCGATGTTGGGCGAGGTTATCGAGGATGCCATCCTCCATAGCAGGGATGCAAAGATGAACACAGGACACCCTTCCTGATCTTTGGCTTGTACCAAACAAGCCGGGAGGTGCTGCTGGGCGCAACGATGCTTGGCCGCTGATCAAAGCCATATACGTCAAGCGGGACACACTGGTGTCCATGACTGAGAGGCCTACGATTCGAGGTCATGAGCCCTCGGACAGGGCGAGCTTTATAGTGTCGGGCTCGTTTTGGATCCACAGGCGATCCCGGGGAGACATTGGCCGATCCTCGTCGGCCACCTCCGCTTTGCTTGGCGGCCACGGCGGCTCCTCGATCCTTCCCGGACAGCGGGGACCCGGTGCTCTCCTCGGCTAGGCGCTTTGCGTGCAGGATGAGACCCGGGAGCACAGCGTCCTCGTCACCACGAGAAAATGGGGCCCTCCGTGCGAGATATGCGTGCCAGTGCGCTAACCCGGGCCACCATTTTGCAGCGTGGCTTGATCCTTGCGAGCCCGGATCGCCCGAGGCTCCTTGCCTTTCATCGACCTCCGCCCACCACCACCGCGGTGATCACGGGGGAGTCCCTTCCACCTCTACTATTTATTTCTTGCCGTGGGGACCTTTGGCTATTTTATTTTGGGGGGAGTGATGATCGTGTTTATTTTGTTTAGTTATGTTTTGTTTTTAGTGTTTTTATAGTGCTTTTGTTTTTATAGTGCTTTTATTTTGTTCAGCATAGTTGTGTTTCTATTTAGTTCATGTTTAGTCCAGCTTATCTGAGTCATGTGTAGTTCGTTTGCGTTTGTGTTAGGTCAATCTTATATGTAATAATTGCGTGTTTGTGCCATGTTAAAATTGAGGATCACTTTGGTGAATTCACTGATTAACATGAATGTTCAAATGCATACGATGTTTTGATGCTAAGTAATTAGGTTGAATAGATGCGAAGGGGTTAGTTAACCAATCCACAATTAGTCAAGACACCAGTTCTCAAGAACCCTATCACACTCACACACTAATGACCTTTAGAGCATGCATAGGCGCCGGGACCAACTACTGTAGTTCGACTAACCTTGGGAGACTCGAACCATTTAAGTGATGGGACACCCAATAAAAAGAGGATTGCCATCGAGCCCCAAACAAAAGAAAATACAAAAACAATAGAAAAGTGAAAAGAAAGACAAATGACAAAAATAGTATGCTTGCATAGAATAAAGCGAGATCATCAATCGGAATCCGGGCACGATCTGAAGGAACTGTCAAAGCCTAATACCACAGGCAATGGGCGAAGTCATTGGCTTCGCGCACTACATGGGACGAAAGATGGATCATTCACGCAACCTAGGGCCCTCGAGTTTGGTTGAGTGGTGAGAATTGAAGTTTGAAGGGAATTACAATGTACAGTGCCCATAATGGCGGTGGGAATCACCCAATGGATCCCTTCTGAGAACACTCATTAAAACTTCTTGGCACTAGGTTTTCTTACATTTATTTTAAGTATTAGGAAGTTTCTAGGTATTTGAGTCGTGAATAAATTGGGTGCGTTCTATCCTTTTCTAGTTAGCTTCTTCCAAATAGGTTGAGTTTAGGCTTAAGTTTGGGGGTGTAGACCTAGACATATCTTGGAGGGGTCATTCATTATAAACGCATGGGGCTTTGGGGAAGAATTTGTGAGTACCATGGGGATTTGATGCACTAGTCACTTCTACCTATTTCAAGAATGAGTTTTCCGAGAGAGTCGAACGCTTGTATGCAATCTTTGTGAACTCGAGCAAAGCGGCGAGTGTGAGTCGGTCAATTGATCCTCTACTTTTCGACATGTGCGACCACGGTCTTAGTGTTAGTTTATTAATTAGGTGGGATATGTATGCAGTTAGAGTTCATTCTTGCTTGGGAATGACGAAACTAGAGACTGGGGAGTGTATGATGAGTGCACCAGAAACACTCATATTATACTCGCGTCAGTCTTTCATTTTGCATTTATTCTATAGTAATTTCATAGTTTTTTGTGGCGGGCTCTACGGTTGGTGTCTTGTTTAGTTCTGAATTTGTCCCGAACCAAAGAGCGCTCTTGGAAGCATTTTTTTGGGTGATAGGACGAGGCAAGAAAGTGTCGCGTCGCGCGATCCCACGTCGCGAAATGACGTCATGACGTCTCAGCGTGCGACGTTGCAGCGTCATGACGTCGGCACGAGATACGCCCTCGTCATTAAAGCAAAATGAGGCTCGAAATCGAGGATCGGAGGCATGCGAAAGGCACGAATTCGGAGCTAGTGACACGGACTTCGAGGAAGTGCCCGGGATTTGTACTGTTTCTTATTTTCGGATATTAGATTATGTTTAACCTTTGGAACATTTTGATCTTTTCACTCGGTATGTTCTAGATTTATTTCTAGGTTATATTCAGACCTGTCATATGTTGATGGATTAAAGTTTGATGCTTTTATATTCGAGTTGTTTATCGATTTGTTACATCTGCTCACATTCTGTAGTTCAATTATATGAGTAATGTACGTAACATTAGCATAATCCGCAGAAGATCAGAGATCGAGAGATGAGGTTTCCGAGGATGCAGGTGAAGCTGACCTTGATTGAATGGTAAATAGAGATATTAGATCCTGAAGGTGGCACTTAAAATTAAAAACGTTTAAGCATCTCGGAATACTGAATTGAGATAGAGATATACTCAAATCTATTCACGAGATAGGCGGATATACCTCGAGAGAGGATATCTCGTAAGTAAGATCACCTCGCCATTGACAAATTGTAAATACATTCAGATAATAATATTTTGAAATAGTCGAATTTAAAAATGACGGGAGATATAAGCACTTGGCATATTCTGATAATTCATTAGAATCTAAACTCAGTCGACTTTCATACATTCACCTTCTTTCCTAAAATCATCTTTTCAGATATTATCTAAAAAGCCGAACCTTTGTAGTCAATACACCTGTCCCTGTGGATCGATATCCGTACCACGAGTACACTATATTACTTGGGGCGACGCGTGCACTTGCGCACATAGGCGTACATTTTACACACCGCGTTTTCGGCCTGTCAGTCATAACCCGTATTAGAATGATTTTGGAGGAATTCATGAAAGAAGTTTGAAGAAAGATATGTAATTGAAAGATGAATTGAATAGAAAAGAGATTCCAAGGTGATTTTGAAATGGTTTTAATGTGTGTTTGAAGTATAGAGTTGAATGGGATAGCAAAGTATGGAAAAATGTGAGAAAAGACACATTAAAGAATTTGGAGGGTGATGTGTCTTAGGTACACTTTGAACATGTACCGGTACACTTTACTTTCTGGTCATTTTTGGCTAATGTGTCAGGTACATTAGGGGTGTATCACCGTACACCTGTGCAATTTTCCCGATTTAAGGCCGGGTTTTTCGTATTTGGCCATAACTTTCTCATTCTTATCAGGTTAAGTGATTCAAGTGGCGATTAAAATAGACTTGAGGAAAATCAAACATAAAGAAGTAGATGTCGTCAGATTGACTCTATTGGCCCAAAAACCAACCGAAATTGGGGTCGTATTTCAAGTCAAATTCTGCATCAGTTGAACATAGAGTAGTCCGGGTTGTTTCGGACGTATCTTGAGTTCCAGTGCTCCGAATTGGGTGATTCCAGTTGGAATAGAGCCATAGCACCTTAGATTTAAATGAGTACGAACTGAGTGTAAAATATGAAGTTAATATCCCGGAAAATGAGTAATACAAACAGTCCGAGTGTAAAATCGGTAAAATGACTAGTTGGCATAGAAATGCCATAATTTGAACTGGATGAAGTAAATTGGAATGATTCGATTATTAAGTAAAAATAGATTCGTAGAGAAACGAAAACATGAATATGATATGAAACATGGAAACGAAATGAAATATGAACATGAACATAAAGTAATTGAAAAGTATATGAAAAGGACATGTATATACAACGTATATGATATGATAGGTATAGAGTCATAAGATATAATACGATGATAAGATATGTCATAAGATATGATAGTAAAGTACATGAATGATAGGCACATATGAATATAAGATTATATGATGTGAACATATGATTGTCATACACAAACGAATAGATGGAACATGATAGAAATATAGAAAGTATATGAATAGATAAAGACATGACAGGAATATGTAAATGATATGAATATATGAATGAGTAAAAGCATACATGATAGGAATATAGAAGTCTGACATAAATTTAAATCACTGTGATAGAAACGTATAAAAGGGATATGAATAGATAATAAATATATGAATATATGAATACAAGAGTGCATAGATGCATTCATGATATATGATAGACTTAAATATATGATCTGAAGACAAAATAAATGATAGAAAAGATATGAATATATATGTATTATAGAGAAATATAGGGAACCATAATATGAAACTACAGATATGAGAACAAATACAGTAAAGTAATGATAGTATATATTGCATAGCGATCATGATAACAATGGTTATTAAATGTACATGAAATATGTACAAAAATATGATATGAAAAATATCTGGATTAATGCACTTAGAACTTTGGTAGGGGATAGATAGAGCATGCCTATAGGAAGGGATCGATTCGCTGCTGACTATACGAATCTGAATGCGAATCACAGTTCACGGTCTCAGGAATTTAGTTTAGGTCGGTAGCATAGATCCGTTTGGATCACGGGTGGCCACGAAAGGGTCTACGGTACATGGCATAGGTCACTATCTGGAATGCGGTGATGATACCTTAAGGTATAAACGAGATAGAGATCGATGTCTCATGCGGTGATATGCAACCAGTCTGTCTGAGATAGAGATCACTGTCTCGTACAGTGATAGTACCTTCGGGTACATATAATTATTTCCCGTATCCGCTTCTAAGGTATTTGTAGACATGAAACCTAAAAGGAAATGACATGTATAGAATATATGACATGATATGAGAAGCATAGCACTGCTATGCGATGAAAGTATAGACAGTTACAAGAGCAAGAAGAAAAGTACAATATGACAGATAAAGTATATGAAAAGCATATGAAAAGTATAGTATATGAAAAGCATAGTATACGAAAAGCATAGTATATGAATATCATATGAAAATATATGACAACATATGCAAGTACATAAAAGAGAAGGCCATATGAAGAGTATAACGGGAGAAAGCAGGTATATATAAGTAAACGATTTTTATGAATATAGGTATATGAAAATAGTACATGAACAGTACATGAATATAGTATATAGAAAGTACAAAGTATAGTATATGAAAAGGATATGAACAAGTAAAGTACAGAAAGTAGAGAAAAGAGAAACGTAAATGAAAAGTATAGCATGGGCGTGTAGCCACAATATGAAAGAAGACATGATATAGGTATAAGAGAAGAAATGATATATGTAATAGTACATAGAATGTAATAAGTCTCATAGAAGCCCCAGATGAAAAAGACTAGAGAAAGCAGGTAAAGAAATATAAAAGTACGATTACATGAAAAGTATCGAGGATGAAAGTATACAAGGTACCGTATATGAAAGTATAAGAATGTAGATAAAAGTACAGGACGGTATAAGATAGGTTATATGAGAAAGTATCACGAGATGAATGTATATGATACATGCACGATTATCACAATTATGAAAGGAAATGAACATGATAAGTATAGGAATATGTAAAAGTATAGAAACAAGAATCTTTGTAAAAGTGTAGATAAAGATATGCCAAGACATAGAATATGTACCGAGAGAGAGATTGATATACGATAGGCAAAAGTATATGTGATAGATAAGTAATTAAAGTTATATGAATATGCACATGTATAAGCTTGTGATGGTCACCATTGGTGGTTGTTCATGCTTATGTTCCACTAAAAGTAAAGCTTAGCACGGGTGTTTGTCAGGTGTAGGTACGAAGAGGAGGCTAGAGGACGGACATTCCATCGTGACGGTAGGCTAGAGATAGGTGCTCACCCGGCCTTTGCTTAAGTAATCTACGGGGGTTTTGTAATAGAAATTGGCCATGTATAATTAAATGGGACTCACGGAGATGTATAGATTTTGATGGACACCACTTTCCGATTAGTAGTTCTTTTGTATATATATAAATGATTTTTGTTATTACGAAATTATTTGTATACCTGAGTGCAGTCTGGCTACGAGAAAGAAACAGAGTCAATAGAGTCCCGATCACGAGTATATAGTATAGTATAGATAGTCGCACCGTGCCGGTTGGATCCTCCATTCGGGTCGGGCCAGGGAATCGGGGAGTGTGACAAGCTTCGGTTGCGAGCAACGACTCAGGGAAGGCCTCGGCGCCCACGAGCCCAGAGCTCGGTTCTGAGCTTGCGGCTCGGGGAAGGCCTCGAGGCGCCCGGGGGCTGATGGCTCGGTCTTGAAGGCTCAGCGCTCCTGCTCCAGGCCCTGTAGCCTAGGTCGATTCAGCTCGGGCGGATAAGCCAGCGGAGCCTCGATTTCGGTTGTGAAGCTCATTTTTCATGTCAGACCACATGGCCAAAGAGCCCCGGTTCAACTTGGCGGATCGCCCACGGGCCTTAGCGGCTCGGTTTTGAAGAGCTCATTTGCTCACCAACGGGCCATGGCCAAGAGCTAGTTCGACTCAGGCGGATAAACTCATGGAGCCTTAGCGGCTCAATTTTGAAGAAGCTCAGCCCTTCGGCTCGAGCGAGTGCCCGAGAGCCCGGTTTGGCTCGGGCGGATAAGCCCACGGAGCCTCATTAGCTCAGGTTTGAAGAGCTAAACTGCTCATATCAGGCCCTGAAGCCCAAGGCGGTTCAACCCGGGCGGATAAAGCTCACGAGCCTCGCGGCTCGGCTTTGAAGAGCTCGACGCTCATATCGGGCCACATGGCCCGAGAGCCCGGTTCGGCTCGGACCCGGATAAGCCACGGAGACTCGGCCGGCTCGGATCTGAAGAGCTCAGCTCTCTCGGGCGGGGAGACAACCACGGGGCGCGAGTTATAAAAATAAAAAAATAAAAATAAATAAAAAAAAGGGGGTAAAGCAGTGAGGGTAGAAAATGGGGTATTCATTGAGAACGGCGTTACATATATCCGGGTTCAAGCAGGTAAAGAACAAACAAGCAAGCAACAATAGGCAGAGATTGCTTGGGGGATCGGTCGGAGGGGAGCGGGCGGGGCCTCGGCGGGTTGGCTCCCGAACGGTCCTGGCGAGGACTCTTCGCCTCCTCGTCATTGCAGGGATATCGAGTTCAAAGGTCCCGAGCCCGGGTAGGCATGGGTAGCCTTTTGAAGGCGAGCCACAGAAGCCATTGGTGCGGGGCCTCGTCCCAGCCAAACTCGCTATGGCCCCGTCCCTTTGAACAACCAGAGTTTCTTGCCTCTGAAGGTCCCCTCACAACCCATGGCACTCCTCGGTCAGGCGTTCAACAGAGCTTGCAGCCTCGGAAGCCGTGGCCGGGCTCCATCTAAGCGATCTTTGCTTTATTACGCATCTCGTCTCTAAGCGGCCTGACTCTCTTCCTTAGTTGCTCATGACTCGTTCTAGAATGGCTACGGCTCATCACGACTACAGCGGGCGCTCGGTCACGGGTGCTTCTGACCGTCCTTGGCCTCGGCGGTCATCTGGGTAGCTGCGGCCCGTCCACGACCCGGCTGACCCTCGGCCACTCTTAAGGTATCCGGGCCTTTCTTCTTTGCCCCTCGGCCGCGCTCGCGCCGTCATATGTATGCCTGGATCGGACTTAAGCCACAGCCTCTTGGAGTCATATTATTACCCCGATCTCATTTGCTATTTCGCTCGAAACAAGGCTTGATCCACCCTCGCTGTAGACTCTAGTGGCTTTGAGCGTGGCCCTCGTTCAATCGGCTCTGCTGTGAAACTCTTCAAATAGTGGCCACATGTCGATCACCTAACTTAAAGTCAACACAACTTCAATCCAAGATAAGTAGACACAACGAGACACGAGAACTTACGAGGCTGACCTGGAGGATAGAGCCAAGGCCTCCTCAACGGGCGGGCACCCAGGCCTCTTGAGGTCCCGAGAATCTACGAGATGGACGAGACCGCGCCCGGTATATTTCGGCATTGAAGAGCAAGGAATCGCCATCTCTGTCAACTTCGGGGCGTTTCCTCCTCAACTCTTCCGCCCTCGAAGAAGGAGGCTCTATGCTCTGCACATGGGGACTCCAAACGGTGATAGGCATGACCTCGGCGGAGCTCCCGTGACCGCTTCTGAGGAGTCTACGGCCTTTGCGTGAGCCGGGTGAGGCTGCGAACAGGGCTCTAGGAACCTCGGACCCGGAGGTGGCAACGCGACACACGGAGCGTGGGCGGAAGGTGAGGAAGAGACGTCCACTAACTTTGGGACTTTACCTGGGGCGAGGCGACCCTTCTCGGGAGAGATCTAGGGGTTTTCCTTCACTGCCCGGGACTTCACGGGCCGGGCGTCTCCTCGGCCAAGCTCTCCTTGAGTAGGCCCAGCGGCGGGAGGCCCATCATGTGAACTTCATAATGGAGGGAGGTGAGGCCTCGGAGCGGCGGGACGGGGAGGACCTCGGACACGAGATCCGGGAACATCCAGGCTGTCAAGCTCAGAGTAAGTGTGCGGAGACACTTAGCGGCTCAGCATGGCTTTGTCTTCGGGGCTGAGGTGGGCGAATACAGACGACACACAACTTAATCTAAAATTAGACACACCACATAATTTCTGAAGATAGACCAGAGCTAAGCCCGGCTGATGCTCACGTAAATTCTCGGGAGTGGTCTAGCGGTGAGCATGAGGTATCATCACTTATCAAGGGGGTCGTACTCCCGATTGTGACATTACTTGAAAAATGCGCTGTTCCAAAGCCTGGGAAGATGGGAGATCCGAGATAATCGGGGCGTTGGCACGCTTTGATAAATAAAAGGAAACTCAGTGGCCTCCTTCACACTAAAAGATCTGACGAGTTATCATGGGAACCCGCAGAAGCCCTTGTCCACGAAGAAACCAACGGCTAATCTAAATACCACAGAAATTGGGCGAGTTGAGAAAGTGACGTTGAAGTATTGCGAAACTCTTTTTATGAAGGGTGCCGAGAGGAAACGGGGCCGTTGTCGAAGGCCACCTCGAAGAAACACACCATCTTTTGGCACTTGGACCCACGTAGGAAGTCGAAATGTCGGGAGACCGGAGACACGGACACCAAAAGGGGGGCTGCGCCTGTGAAAGTTGCACCATACAAGGTTCGACTGCTGGAGTCCCGCCTCGAGGCATCTGCCGCGGGCGACTTGGATATTAGATCCCAGGAATTATTTAATCTAAATCAATTCTCCCGCACCCTTGTCAAGGGAAAGGGGGTTCCAGAGGCGTCACAGAAGAACAACCGGGTTGAACGGTCGGAGCGCCACCACGTCCGTACGAGCCGGAACATCGGAGGGGTCACCCCACATGAGCAAGAAGAGGAATGGCCCGGACCCGGCCCAGGAGTAGCAGGTAATAAACAGACCTAACCAAGCTAGCCTTAAGCGTTACGCTGCTCCTTTCGAAAGACAAGGAAAGAAAGACCGCAGCCCCAGTCTGAAACGAGGAACAAAAAGGCCTCGAGCGAGGTATCTAAGCGGCCCAAAAGGAACTGCACGGAAGATCGAGCAGATGTTAAGGAAGGAGCCAGGCTAGTAGAGAGAAACAAAAGTGTCGAATCGAGAACACAATTGACGGTCGGAGGATATTCTTAGAAAGCTGAAGAACTTGAAGAATGGGCGTGAAAGCAGAAAAGTCATTATTATCCTGAGACATATGGCGGCGATAGCCACATAGACGATACACAGTCAAACACGTGGAAATTGCATCAGATTTAAGAAGCGATACAGCCCTTGCACACGCTCGTTGTACACAAAGGCTGGGGGGCAACTGATAGGGTTTAAAAAATAGGCCTTGTGAGCCCGCTCATGACGAGGAAAGGTAAGCCCGGTAAGGCGCCCAGAGCCTGGCACCGGCCCAACGGAGGCCTAGTTCGTTCGCCCCGAGGGGGCCCGATAGCATGGACCAGTCTGAAGAAAACTATGTCTTGTAAATCGGAATTAAATCTCACTTAGGTAAGGAAGTAGGATAATTTGATAACGACATCTATAAATCAAGCTAAGATCTCTGATGAGGGAAGTAGGATAATTCTCAATAACTGCTCCCTCATTATCCCTTATTAATCCGATAGCGATAAAGGCATAAAATACCCCATCCAATGGGAAAGAATCCTTACCACCATCCAATTGGGAAAAACATATGCTATAAATACTAGGTCACCCCATCGGTGAAAGGTCATGAAACGTTAAGCCCTACAGCGATTACATCTTTCTCTCGGGGCCCGGCAGGCATCGGGCGGCCTTGGTAGATCCCCGTAGGCCCACCTTCTTTCTTGTTTTGTAGAGAGTCCAATGTCGGAGCAACGGACGGCGGCCCGACAATTCAGTTCCGGCCAACCCAACTCCAACACGCTCCAGGCCCGATTCGGTTGAAAAAGCATCATCATTTTAGAATATAAAATGCATTCACTTAATTAAGTTTCAAATTGAAAATATATTTTATTTTTAAACATCGATTGTTTCAATTTTTTTAAATACATTTTAGGAACAAAAACTTTTAATACATTAAAAAATTATTATAAATTATAACATATCTTGTTGGTTTTATTTCTCTTTTTTAATTGATACATTTAATAATAGAAAAACGAAGCTTGTTCTTTCTAGCCCCTCTTCCAAAATCAAGGAGGGATGATTTTTTTGTCATTCTTGGCCTAAAATCATCCATCGATATCTCTTTCAACCATTTTCTTTTTCAATAAAATGGTTCTTCAAAAAACTTTGGAATTTTAATTTATATTTTCGTGTTTTTGTTATCCTCTTGTGCGGCATGTGATTTGTGTCATCTTAATACAATATATTGGTTTTCGTCGTTTTCTTGTGTACTTGAGTAATTCGAGCGGTAAAACTTGATTCGATCGAGTTGAGCGTTAAGTCAAATCATGGTCGTGATATGCTCACGAACTTGAGTCATTTGTCTTCTAGTCACCATAGAATTATCAAATGTGTAGGCTTTGAGCCGATTCATTGTGCAATTAACCTGAATGTTACATCATCCTCTAAAGTTTTTAGCGAATTTGATTCAGTGTTTATATCGAATGTATGAATCCTGGTTGTGTCATGTGTGTGCTTTCTTGTGTGAGGTTTTCTCTATCAAGCATGAATGTAGTAGTCTCGACTACAATATCAATGAAGTATCTTTGCTTATAAATGATAGACATTGTTTCTCTTCAAAAGCAGTAGACACTTAAAAGGAAACTGAATCAACACCGGGAAACAGATAGATTAGGGATTTTTCCTAATAATAGACAAAAGAAAAGCATTTTATGGTCTGGGTGTTAGATTAAATACACAAGAATAAACACATAGATGTGATTTTTATTACTGTTACACCAAATACAAAATAAAACCACATAACCCTAGAATCATGCATACTAATCAAGATCATTCGCACTAATTATTTGGGAATAGATCGCTGCTTTATTGGGTTCTTGAATAGGCAGCCTGATCATGGCAAAATTTAACGCATCGAGTGATAAAAGGGAGTCTAACAACTGGGATGTTTAAGTACTCATATTTTATTTGTTGAAAGTCCTCGGTCTCATATGAGGATGTGTCAACAATTTGGACAACCTAGTGTAAGGAAATGGCATCACACATTTAAAATAATTAATCATAATAATATTTCTTTTACCAGGTTTCACCTTGATAGACTATTCCAAGGTTCTGGTAATGCTCTTTTTGACGAGCAATGAAGAAGCCCTCTTTGTCCTGGACTGGATCTGTTCGAAGCAGATGTTCAGCCGAAAGTTTATGGAAAAAAAAGAAGCAATAGTTGTTAATGAATCTGTGATTATGTTAATTGGAAGATAATATCTTGCTAAAACATTACTTACAGCCTTCAAAACCAGGGAGACCACGCCGAGGCCATTGAGGAAATGGTGTTTCAAGTTGAAAGCCATGTGATGCCGCGAAGGGCAGAACAATTTTATTACGTCTTCGTTTTCAATTTGGTGGATGGAGCATGTGTTGTACACAACTCTCTCCACTGCTGGAACTGCAATAGAAGAGAACTTATTTGTTTGGTTCTTTTTTTTTTAATATTCTCAAAAACAAAAAGGACAAGGAAAATTGGGGGAGAACACATTTTTGTTTGGAAAAACAAAGACAACATAGAAAATACTAAATTTAAATAACAAGAAAACTTTTCATAAGAAAACTCCAAAATAGTGTTTTTTGTGTTTTCACAAACAAGAACCAAACAGGTTTTAAAATTCTTAGTGTTCTGCTGTTGAATTCCTCAGAAATCGCTACCTAACTAAACATGATCCAATGAAGACACCTAATTTTGATCTTATATGCACTATGGAACAAATTGAAAAGAGATCGCTCTTACAAAATCAAACATTGCATTTGAATTTTGACATGAGGGCAAATGTCATCAAACAAATGTAAGCAGAGTGACTACAATTTTGTTTGTTTACCGTTTTTTAAAATTGTTTTTTTGTTTTGGAAAATAAGGAGAACGAAGAGAACATAAAGAACACTTTAGTTTCCTAGTACATTTTGTTACGAAAAACAAGAAAGAGAGAAGAACACATAAAATCTTAAGTCGAGATAACAAAGAACAGTTTTCAAATGACTTGCAAAATGGTGTTCTTTGTGTTTTCAAAAAAATTTCTTAAGAACAGTTTTCAAAAACAGGAACCAAACACACCCTACACATCTTACTTAAAGTAAACCCAACATGGACTATAGATGATAAAATTTCAGAATATGTGAACATTGGAGTAGAAATACAAGAGGAACAACAAACATAAATGTCCACGGGAAAAATAAGGAGAATGCACTTACGAGAATAATGCACATGTTCCCAAAGCATTTGCAAGCGGCCGAAGGCTTGTTGACCTTTCGTGTGCCTACAATATCTATGGCATCACATGCATAATTTAGAAGGCAAAAGAGAATGAATAAAAAAAACAGTTGTTTTTAAATATACAAATTTTTTTTAAATAGTTATTTTAAATATACATAATTAAAATTTTTTGTTAGGCATATTATTGATCTGCATAGATTGAACATACCAAATATAATCAACAATAGAGAGTCACTGTGGGCATATATATGTGTGTCTATATATTAACAAAAGAGGTGTCGAAAAGGCGACCGAAGGGATACAAAAATAAAAACTCACTTCTTGACAAAGAGAAACCACAAATAATATGTACAAAACCTCACCCAAATCAATTAGCGCTCACCTAATCAATAAAATGCATGAGAATTAAGTGGGGTATTCATGAAAAAACAAGCAGTCTCCTACCAAAGAAGATGTGCAAAAAAAATGTTTCAACTTTTATAAGGAAAAGGCTTCGTTCTTGAAAACAATGTCATTCCTAGTTCTCCAAACCTCCCAAAAAATGCACAATGGGCCTCTTCTCTCTCTCTCTCTCTTGATGTGTGTGTATATATATATATATATACACACACATCAAGGGAGAGAGAGAGAAGAAGGATATCGCCAGAAAAAAATAATTTATGGATTAAGTTAAAAGTACCTACAGTATATGATGGGAGCAGATGATCTAGTCTCACCGGTAGTGGTTCGAATCAAAGCGGGGAAGGGTCCAGCAGGAATACCACTGCAGACACAACGATTTTCATTTTGTTATGAACAAAGAATATGGTTTGACTTGGCACATGCCGAGATAGGAGGCGGCCCCATTGTATAATAGCCATGCGAGAACCTCAAATCATCCATGGTTCTCTAAGTTACCTTTGCGTATGATAGATCCATTGGATTTAGCTTTAAAAAGTCCCTATGCAAAACTTCTATGTCAATTAGGCATGTTAAGACCATGAGGACTCTTAAATCTCATTGGTGATGTTCCATTGGTGATGAATAATGAGACCTGTAATCTCCTCTTTGTTCATGCAATGGCCTCTGAGGGAAGGAAGTGTTTGCTAATTGTAGCGATGAAGAAATTTTGGGGTTGTCATCTTCCATATTGCAAAGAAATGAGTTCCGTTTCTTAGTCCTCAGACAACTTTTGATGGATGTGGATGTTCAGACTGTTGGGATTGTGAGTTACTGTGGAATATTCTGAGTAATATTTTGGTGGCTTTACTTGATCCATTATAAATGTTACTTGGTGAGAAATGAGGTCAATCCACATGATAAAACAACAATTGGGTGGAAATGTCAAACCTTCAAGAAATTAATCAACAGTTGGGTGGTTGCGCTTGAAATGCCACAGAAAATACCTAGGTTATAACATGTTCGAGGTGTAAAAATAAAACCCTGATATATTTTTTTCGATTTAAATGGCTAAAAATGAAAATGATAAAAAACATGGAAATTTTACAAGAGTCAAATAAATTTGGTAAAAATGTTAAATGAAGACCTAAGGGTCATAAATGAGTAATGTAAAAAGTATAAATGAAATGAAATGAAGTGGAAATGAAATTGAAATGAAGTTTTAAAGTGAGAAAAATGAAAAAATGGGAATTAGTGTGTAGCCCGAAGCAGGCTTAGTGCAAGATTTTGATTAAAAGACCAAATATTTGGTCTTTGGGGCCATTTGCACATTTTGCAGAATTGTAGATAAAGTGCTAGGGCTTTTCGGTTGTGAGAGAAGGAAGGAAGACTAGTGGTCATTGCTCCATGGAAATCAAAGTTAAGGGGTGATCAAGAGGAAGAAGGGAGATTGATGTTGAAGAATCAAATATTTAAAGTGAAGAAATCAAACCTAATTCCCTTTCCTTGTGTATTTAGGTTTAGAAAGAACCTAAGTTGGTATAAGCGATATTGATTGGTTTATTTCAGTTTGGGGGTTGCTATAAGTTGTTATATGGTTAATTTGGATTGGTGATAAGAAATTTTTGTATAAAGTATTGGGTTCTTAGGGAGATCTTGTAAATTTTCCAAAACCCATGTTTTTGTTTTGGCCATCACTCATCCAAATTGAATGATTCAAAATTCTGGGTAAACTATGCTTCTAGGTAAGACAATCTCCCTAAAATAAGTGTATTCAAATTTGGACCCAAAAATTCGTCAAAGTGAGGCTGTTTTCACATATCAATTATAGTTCCTCGTCTGACTTTGGTGTTTCGGAGCAGTTTTTAGTACTTAGAGCCATAAGTTAGGTTTCCACTCATCCAAATTGAGTTATTCAAATTTCTGGGTAAACTAGACTTCTAGGAGAACAAATCTTTCTAAAATAAATGTATTCAAATTTGGACCCCATTAAACCCAGAAATTCATCTAAATTGAGCTCTGTTTTTGGGAAAATTCTAGTTATGTGTTGAAAATAGAATAGTCTTGAATGTTTAGGACATATCTAGAGCTTTGGTGCTCCGAATTGGATGATTCCAATTTATGAATAAAATAGATTTATAGAAGAACAATGGACTTGAAGGAAGTTGGGTAAAATATGGCTCATTTGTTCCCAGAAAAATTTTACAAGTGAAGGTGTGTTAGGTAGAAAACCCGCTAACTAGAAATCTAAATAAGTCAACTTCAATATTGTTTCTCTAATTGTATTGGAATAGGGTGACGAGGAGGAAAGCCGAATTGATCGGGAGACCAGAAGTTGGAATCAAAGTGCAACAAACTTTTGGTTTGTTCTCCCATACTCTCTCTCTCTAATTCCAAAGTGTTTGAATGATTACAAAATGATTTGAATTCTTTGAAATGATTTATAAGAAAAAGCATATTGATTTGTTTTAATTGATTTAGAGGCAATTGATTGTGAAAATGGTTGCATATGAAAATTTTCATATGTGCGAAAATGAATTGTTTCTATAAATGTACATACTATACGTATTTGCTATGAATGATTTGAGCATACATAATAGAATATTTAACATTTAAATTTGAGTTGAGGATAGATTGGTATATTAATAATGGTCAAATTAGCAGTACTGCAAACGAACGTAATGATGTGTCACTTTGATCCATAGCCCAGCGAGACAGTATCGGTAGTGTTCACGAATAGATTAATATGTAGGTCAGCGGCCCGAGCCCGGGACCGTGCGTGTTATAAAATAAAATGTTTTTATCACCCAGAAGCACAGCCCGACGGGACTATCGTGATTAAGATTCTCTGTCTTGTGAAAGCGTAGGTTAAATTCGTCTAGGGCAAATTGATAAGGAAAATTATAAAGTGCATGATTTGTGTTTTGAATGATTTATTGCATATGAAAGTGCATATTTGGAATGATCAATAAACTGTAAATGAATGTATATGAAATAAATATATGTATTGTATTTGCATTGATCATTCAAAAAGATTCAAAAGCATGGTTTAGAAAAATTGCATGATTTGACTTAAACTAAAATGGAAAAGAGAACTATAAAGAACCATTAAGCATGAAAATGCTTAGCGCGTTATTTTTATCATCGAGCAATCTAGGAGTGCTTTGCATTACAAAGGCGTGAACCCACGGTGAATCAAAGTCATCGTCAAAGTCACACGGAGGATAAGTAAAGCTCTGTCACATGCATACATGAAATTGATTTGACTCTTTTTGTACAAACCATTTTGTAAATATTTTGATATTGAAAACGGCTTGTAATGTCGTATTGTATAAAAGTGGGGAAATGTAGCAAATGGGCATGTAATGTCATATTGAACGAAAATATGAATTTCAAACAAATGATGGGTCCCTATATGTTAAAGTGGTATTTAAGTATATATATTTTTCATTAGGTATTTGAAATGTTTGGAAAAGTAATTGTATTTGGATTGTCGATGAATTCAAAAAGTGAGGACGCATCCTCGGAGTCGAGTTCAACCTCCGGGATCGGGTCGAATGCGACAACAGGCCGTCATTTTAGCGATTCTCTGAAATGATTTTTGAAATGATACGCCGGCATGCATTGCATTTGCATATAAAGGATAACGTGACTCTGATGCGGATCTTGTCGGTCTTAATAAGTAAGCATGGATGGTTCAGGACCCCATAGGGTCAGAGGTGACTCGGGGAAGTCGCCCAAATAGCCCTGCTAGTATGGAAGGTGGGCAAGCGTCCCATGCTCCATTGATTCATGAGCAAGGTCAAGCAACAGGAAGTGCTATGGATATCCTCGGCGAGATGGCTGAGACAACTTTGCAAGAAGCGGCCTGACCAAGCTGCGAGTTGTTCCTCGGTGATCGACCATAGAGAATGGAAAAATATCGACCCATGGATTTCCTTAGGAGGAAAGATGATGAGCCTTCCATGGCGGAAGGTGGCTCGAAAGAATTGAAAGAGATGTTATGGCAAATGCATTGCACACCAGAGGAGAATTTAGAGAGTGTAACCTCACTTCTACATGATGAAGCTTATCATTGGTGGGTTTCCGTGACTAGGACCGCACCACCAAAAAGTGTTACATGGGAGTTATTCTTAGCAGAATTCAGGAAACAATACGTGGGTCGTATTTATCTGAGCAATATGAGACGAGAGTTTCATAATTTGAAACAAAGACAAATGAGTGTGACTAAGTTTAGGGTATACGAGTACCTAGGGCTTGAGGGGCATGGGCTGAGAATTTGGGATGTTATGGTGCATGACACAGGGCGTCTGAAATTTGGGTATTAGAGGCCCTGGGTATCTACGGGAAATACCTAGGGCTTAGAAGGCATGGGTTTAGACCATTTCATACATTGTGTTTTCATGTTCGTGTTACATGACTGATTGCTTTGTATTATGTGAATTATATACATAGTAATTTGTATATAGGAAAAGAGGAACACTAGGGTTAGAAAACATAACCTTAGGGGTTCGAAGATAAATAAGTATGATAGTTCGAGGAGCGAAGTAATTACTAGTGTTTGGTATTATCCACCTCTAAGGAAAGAATTGGGCTTAGAGGTTGAGACCTTGGAAAAGTCGTTGCATGTAAGCTCTCCCCTAGGAACTAGGGTGAGTGTTGATCTTCTATGTCAGGATTGTGAGTTAGAGATCTCCGGGATCCTAGTCAATATGGACCTAAGGGTCATGGACATGTCGGAGTTTGATGTCATCCTCAGGATGGACTGGTTGAAGCTACACTGAGTCGTCAGTGATTGCAATCGTAGGAGAGTTACTACATACACACATGACGGTGTTTGTGTTGTGTTTCAGGGAGATAAGCACAATACTTTACCTAAGACAGTGTACGACTTCAAGTGTCACAAACAATTGATGGGTTAAACACCGCCTTACCCTAGAGAAGGGCGGGTGAGCTTGAGTTTGAGTCTACCTCTTGAATTCGGGATGTCTTTTCGGATGAGCTACAGGGATTACAGCGGAGGAATGTAGACTTTATCATCGAGTTACACCTAGTACGTCGCCTATTTCTGACTCCATGGGATGGGCGTCGGTTAGTTAAGGGAACTCAGGTCGGATCGAGAATTGTTGGACAAAGGGTTTCATTAGGTAGAGCACTTCACCTTGGGGCGCTTATGTTCTGTTTTCTAAGAAGAATGACAAGACCCTTCGAGCCTGCATGAACTAGATGGTTGAGACAGTTCACGAACAAGAATCGATATCCTTTACCAAGAGTTGATGATTTATTTGATCGATTGAGAGGGACGATCTACCAGCTTATAGATCTCGTCTTAGATTATCATCAATTAAGAGAGAGTTCACGGTGATGCCTTTCGGATTGACGAATGTGCCAGCAACATTCATAGATCTCATGCATAGGGTGTTCCAGCCCTTTTTAGATCAATTTGTGGTAGTCTTCATTGACGACATCTTGATCTACTCCAAGACAAAAGAGGAGCATAAGGATCATTTTAGGATTATTCTTCAAGCCCTTAAACGCCAAGTTCAGTAAGTGCGAGTTTTAGCTTACTGAGGTGAAATTCTTAGGACATGTAATGTCAGTTTCGGGTGTATCAGTGGACCCGGAGAAGGTAGAGGCAGTTATGAGTTGGGAAAGGCCGAAGTCAGTCTCGAGATACAGCGGAGTTCTTGGGATTGTAAAGGAATCTTGCCAGAGATTTATTGAGTTTCACATTAGTTGAACTATGTGAGATTGACCCGGAGAAGAGGTCAAGTTTAGAGTGGAATGACCCGGTGTGAGAAGGCATTCGGGAATTAAAAATGAGAGCTTAACTGGCCCCAATCCACGATGGTCTCGAATGAGGACTGCGCACACGATTAATGCTGCGATGCTTCTAAGGACGGACTGGGATGTGTTTTGATGCAATCCGGGAGGGTGGTAGCTTATGGTTCTAGGCAGCTAAAGAACCACGACCAAATACCCCACACATGACATGGAGTTTGCAGCTATAGTCTTTGCCTTGAAGATTTGGCGTCACTATCTCTATGGTGAACAATTTGAAGTATTCAGGACCCTGGGTCGAAGTATATCTTTACGTGAACCTCAACATGGGCGACCTTGAGTGGTGGAGTATACGGGATTATGACTTCACTTTGCATTACCATCTTGGTAAGGCAAATCAGTCAGAAGTCACGAGGAGTATTGGCTAGTGTAGCTTCCCGGAGTGGCAAATGCTCGAGGTTATGGGACAGTTTGGACTATAGTACAGTGATCAGGCTCAGGGTGTTTTGGGGGTTTAGTGGCTACGCCTTCCCTATTGAGCAAAGTGATTGAGTCCCATGGACAGGACGTAGAGATATCATCCATTAGGGACCGGGTACAGTCAGGTACAGGTGATGAAGGTTGGGCCATTCACACTGATGATAGCCTTCGGTATAGGGGACGGGTTGTGGTTCCCCAGTTGGTAGATTTGAGAGAGGAGATCCTCAAGGAGTTCCATTGCTCTCGTTTTGCGGCGCATCCAAGTGGCACGAAGATGTACCATGATCTTCGTCGCCAGTATTACTAGAGTGGGATGAAGAAACACGATGGAGATTTCATTTGTCGATGTCTCACGTGTTAGCAGGTGAAGGCTGAGCACCAGAGGCAAGCAGGATTACTCTAGCCTTTAGAGGTGGCTGAGTGGAAGTGGGAACATGTCACGATGGACTTTGTGACTCACTTGCCATAGACATCGCGAAGGCATGAAGTGGTGTGGGTGATCGTGGATCGGCTTACTAAGTAGGCACTCTTTCTAACTGTGCGGATGACCTTCACAAAGGAGGATTTCAGCAAGTTGTATATACGGGAGATAGTCCAGTTACATGGAGTGCCAGTATCCATAGTATCGGATCGGGTTCCCATGTTCATGACTCATTTTTTGGGGAGTTTCCAACGAGCCATGGGAACACAGTTGATAATGAGCACTACATTTCATCCTCAGACGGACGGTCAGTCAAAGAGGACCATCCATTTTTTAGAGAACATGCTATGAGCATGCGTCCTGGATCTTAAGGGTAGCTGGGAAGAGCATTTACCCTTAGTGAAATTTGCCTACAATAACAGTTATCAGGCAAGTATACAGATGACACCCTATGAGGCACTATATGAGAGGCCATGTCGATCTTCGGTTTGTTGGACGGAGGTGGGGGAGAGACCCTCTACGGGTCCGAATTTGATTAGAGACTCCTATTAGAATGTAGACTTGATACGGAAGCGTCTTCTCACGGCTCAAAGCTGATAGAAGAGCTATGCCGACAAATGGTGGCAACCTGTAGAGTTTGAGGTGGGGGATCATGTCTTCATGAAGATGGCATTACCTAAGAGTGATCGGGTTCGGAAGCGGAAGAACTATCAGAGATAGATCGGGCCCCTTTGAGATGCTCGAGGGTGGAGTGCGGTTGCATATCGGTTGGCTTCTTGTAGAGGCTTGTCGGTGTCCATGAGAATTCCATGTCTCCGTGCTTGAGTGCGCTCCGGATCCGGAGCTCATATAGTGGATTGGGGCGAGCTTATTATTGATACAAATGGGACCTTCGAGAAGGGACCGATGCGTATCATGGATAGTCGGGATCAGGTTTTGGGACCTTGATACTATGAAATTTAGTGAAGGTGTTATGTGACAGGAAGTAGAAGAGGTAACATGGGAACATGAGGACACGATGCGTACCACTTATCCTTTCTTATTCAAGGATGAAGGTACATTATTTAGTCATTTGGTACTTAAATGACTATTGCATATGCATGAGATTGTAGGGGTATATGTGTAATTTTGCGGATGAAATTTTTCTGAAAATGGCAAAACGGTAATTTACTCTTTATGTCTGAGGTTGGCTTGACCATAGATTTTTAGATCTCGGATGTGAAGCAGACTTCACAGATTTGGAATCGTCAGGAAATCTAGCTACCAGGTTAATTTCATTTGGATTTCGAGAGCGTTGAGAAATTCGTGTTCGAGCCTGAGTGTCGGATAGCACAGGTGGTGCCACGTGGCATGACCATGTGGATGCCGCATGGCAAGCTTAGAGGGGAGGCACGTGGCATGAGGTAAGTGTGGTGTGGCATTTTCCACTTAGTGCATGTGTCCGTGTGACACATGGCACATGGGAAAATGGAGTCAGTAATGAGGAAGTGAGGAGGAAGTTTCCTCTTTTTGGGATCAAACCAAGGAATAGATAATGAGAGAAGAAGAATTCGATTGGAGGAGGAAATGAAAAGAAAGAAAGGAGAAAAAGAAAGAAATGAAAGAAATGTAGAAAGAAAATGAGGAAAACAAAAATAGGGGAGAAAAATTCATACGTGGAGGAAATAAAAAGGAAAGAAAGGAAAATGGCTCCGATTCCCAGTGTTCCGACGGTCGGAAGTCGTTAGTCCGAGAATTAAAGTTGGTCTACTCGACGAGAGCTACGAGTAGGTGCAAAAAATAAAAGAGGTAGGGTTTTCTCCTACACTGATTCCTTTTAATCTAAGGGTCATAAATGGTTGTGATTCGGCCGACCATGGAATTTAAGAAGTTTAGATGTTGGGATTGTTTGGGACAATTTGGCCGAGTTTGAAGCACTTCATGTTTGAATTATAGCCATTAATGACAGTCTTGAAATTTGTTAAATAAATAAAACAAAAGCTGAAATTTTTAGACTAAGTACAGATTATTTCAGTCATGAATCATTTTGGTTTATTGTGGACCCTCTTTTGTGTGTTATTCTTTGAGAATTTTATAACATACTGAATGTGTTGTAAATATGTTGATATATTGGGTTATATATATTAGCATGAATTGATGTAAATTATATGCTTTAGATATAATTGTCCATGGTACTTGGCATAAAGTACGGGTTATAAATTGTTAAAGTATAGTGTTAAGATTATCACGTGTAACATGAGATAACATGCAGTGGAATTTTGCATTGCATATGCAAGGGAAACATCGCATTTCATGGGTGTGAGTGCATGATTGGTAAATCGACACTGTGTTTGGTGTTGATTGGGTGGGCTCGGTAAATGGGACAACATCCAATAGAGTCGCATGGTTGCATGAAACATAAAATATGTGTCGGGTATCAGCAATAAGGGATAGATACTCCCTCGGGTGAAAAACCCGCCAATTATGGTTAGACATAGTCCCCAGTGGTGATAGACCATAAAAGTGTCTGGGTTTGCGGAACCTGTGGTGAGACGCGAAAAATCCATTTACCCGCAAAGGCGTGGATTTTGAATATATAAAATTATTATTGTGATGTATCGTAAAAAGCTTTTGGTTTATAAGCGAATGAAATTGGTTTTAAAAATGATCGTTGAATGTCGTCGAGGAATGATGGTTTTCGCCCAGCATAAACATGTATGAGGAGTGCAGCGGAACTTCGGGACGTAGGCGTAAGAGCGTGATGAGACCCGTCTCGTTTCATGGCATGTAGGATTAGTGTAGAATTAGCATATTCTTGATGGAATGTTGATATGTATTATTGTGTGAGCAATGACATTACGTGTGCGACTTGGGTGGGAGTAGTAGCTTGTAGGGTTATCACTTCTTGGGTATTCTTTGCTTTGTCTTGGGAGCTCCGCTCGGGTCTGGGTTATGTACGGTGACCCTCATTCGGGATGCGAATTTATGTGAGTCGGCAGGGCTTAAAGCGCACTTTGTAAAAAACTAGATTTTACATGTAATATTTTGTATATAAAGAATTGTAACTCGAACTCTTATGAACTGTTTTGATAAATTTATATATTTTTCTAATATATATATATATATATATATATATATATATATATATATATATATATATATATATATATATATATATATATATATATAATTAGATCCCAGTGAATGGACGCGATATAGTGGTATCAGATATCTGGAAATAAGGGTGATACCAGCGTTGATAGATTGTCGATGGAGCCTCTGAGTTTAGAGCGTGTGAAACGATATCGGAGAGCAGGTATATAGAGTAAAATAAACATACATGAAAATTCTAAAAAAAATCGGTAAGTTTCAAATAAAATTGGGTATTTTCGTAAAAAAAGGGTATGTAGAATTAATAAAAAAGCAATTGTGAACAAAACAAAACAAGGAAAAAGGTATTTTCATCATTTCTGGAAAGTTCCACAGCTCTCCGAACATAATCGAAGTCCCCATTCGCTCGTCTTTCTTCTTCGTTCTTTCCAGAACCTTCCTCAGTTTCCTATAAAAGTAAAGCAGACCCAGAATCTCCAATTTCATCCAACATTGAATCTCTTCTACATTCGCAGTTGCAGTTGCAGTTGTTATCAATCTCACACCAGCAATTCTCTGAAATCGACATGGATTTGAGGATGATGGCCTTCGATTCACCACTCTTTTCCGTCCTGCAACACCTGCACGACGCCGGCGACGACTCCGACAAGTCCGTCAGCTGCCCCTCCCGCACCTACGCCCGCGACGCCAAGGCCATGGCGGCGACGGCGGCGGACGTCAAGGAATCCCCAAATTCATACGCCTTCATCGTCGACATGCCGGGGGTGAAGTCCGGCGACATCAAGGTCCAGGTGGAGGACGACAATGTTGTGGTGATCAGCGGAGAGAGGAAGCGGGAGGAGGAAGGAGCGCCAAGTACGTGAGAATGGAGCGGAGGGTCGGAAAGTTCATGAGGAAGTTCACGTTGCCGGAGAATGCGAATACCGATAAGATATCGGCGGTTTGTCAAGACGGAGTGTTGACGGTGACCGTCGAGAAGCTGCCGCCGCCGGAGCCGAAGAAGCCCAAAACCATTGAGGTCAAGATTGCTTGATCAATCTTCATGATTTTCCGGCGGGTAATTGCAGCAGATCAGTCAGCCTGTTTGATCGGTTTAGTGTGAAATTTGTGTGGGTTCATTGGTTTTCTGTATAGGAGCTGATGAACCCTTTATATTATTATATGTATGTTGTTTCTGAATTCAATTCTCTGTATGAATTGAAGCTTTTTCTTCTCTGTTTTTCTTTATTATGCCTCCCACTTCTGTTTTTATTTTCTTATGCCTTTATTTTTATTTTGGTGAAAGAAGACTGACTACGTATAAAGAAAGAAACCAAAAAAAACTATTAAACGAAGATCCACAGACAAATTTTCCAACATTTTTAGAAAATTCTGCACATCAAATATTTGAATCTAATTAAACAATTCTAAGCCTGAAATTTTGAGGGTTTTTTTTTTTTTCTTGTTAGATTTAAGTGTTGAAAGGGTTTTTGGGCCTCTCACAAAGTAATAGCAATAATAGCTTATCACTACCCCTTTTATACCCATGGGTCGGGGGTAATATGCTTAATGCTCATAATTGAAATATTGATGAGAGTTCTTTCACTTTCTTACATTACGCACTTACTTGTACAATGATTGGCTCATTTAAACTAAACCGTTATGTCCGTTCGAGCTAAGCATAGCATGTCACGATGGCTGCTGTCTTCACTGCCCAGAGATGTTTGTTTGAATTCTTTTGCCCGACTCTTGTCTTCATGTCTGATATGTCTTTTTGAATCTTCCTTACAGTGGTTATCTAAGGTTGCTTGTTTGCCTTTTCCCAATGGGTTCATTTTGAGCTGTCATCCGTTCCTCTATCCTTCTCTGCTCGGTTTCAAATGCTTGTAACTAGGTTAGGTCCGAATCATGCGTACTCAATCGAGTCTAAGTCTGGCTCCCAATAAATGCTAATTCTGTAGCCACGTGTTATGGGACATCTCCTCCACTAGCCTAGCATCGTTTAAGCCATTGGGTTAGACGGCTAAACTATTTGGTCTTCAAGGCGAAGAGTGGGGCGTCTGCTTGACATCTCTTAAAGAACATCTCAAGGAGGCCTATAAGGACTTACGCTGCTCGGGGCTGAGGATTATCCTAGGCCAACAGCTCAAGGCATCATATCATGGAAAACATCTCAAGGGAATTGCCCGATTACTGGGCTCATCCGCGGAGATCATCATGGAAGTCGCGCAGTACAAGGAAGCTTATCTCATGGAAAACATACGAGAGCGCCGATTATTGGGCTCATCCCATGGAGATCATCTCATGGAGAACATCTCGAGAGGTGCCTAGAGTCTTTGGGCTCACCCCATGGAGATCATCTCGAAGGCCTCACGAGTCTTGGTCTTACCTCGTGGGAGGAACATCTCGAGGAGTCGCTTTGGGTGATGGGGCTTATCTCGAGAGACCTTTGCTTTCAGTCTTAGGCCATCTCATTGGAGCTCGTCTCGAGTCGCTAGAGTACAAGGCTTGTAATGCCTTGAAAATACCTTAACAGTTTTATAACATGTTCAAGGTGTAAAATAAATTAAATTATATTTTTCCTGCGTTTAAAAGGCTAAAAACGAAAAATAATAAAAACACGAAAGGAAAATTTTACAGACGAATAAATTTGGTAAAATGTCAAATATTGACTAAGTCATAAATGAGTAATATGAGTGCCAAGTATAAATGAAATAAAATGAAGTGGAAATAGAAAGTGAAATGAGGTTTTAAATGAGAAAAGTAGAAAAGCCAACTAATGTGCTAGCCAAACATGGCATTACACATGACATGAGAATAAAGACCAAAGTGGTCTATGGAATGCCCATTTGGGCATTCACGTTTTTGAGAGGAGCAAGGGGAGAAGGAGCTAGGGCTTGGGATAAGAAGGTATTTTTAGTGTGTTTCTCTCCATTCTTGGTCTATCTTTATTCAAGCAAGAAGGAAGATAAGATTTGAAGAAAGCTAAGGTAAGAAAACTAACCCTAACTCCCTCTTGGATGATTTTGGATTTGGGGAAAACCCTAACCTTATGTAAAGGTGATTTTGATTGATTGTAGATCAATTTTGGAGTTTTTTGGGTTAAGTTTCAAAAGTGCTTTGGGTTGCAGGATTGGTTTGAGGAATTTTTGTATAAAGGAAATGATGAAGTTTTCAAAGGAATTCTTTGTGAAATTTTCAAAACCCTTGTTTTTGTTTTGGCTATAATCTAAGTTATAATCATCAAAATTGAGTGATTCCAATTGGTAAAGAACCATAAGAGCTAGAGCTACAAATTTATAGAAGAAACTAGGAGTAATTTGTGGCTCTAAGGCTCTCAAATATGAGCATAAGGGTGTAGTTATGGTGTTTTGACCTTAAGTTGAGTTTCACTCATCCAAATTGAGTGATTCAAAATTTTGGGTAAACTATAATTCTAGGGGAACAATTTACTTAGAGGAAGTGTATGCGATTTAGCAACGAGTGAAATCCATCAAAGTGGAGCTATGTGCAAGAACAATCTAATTCTGCTTTACAAATTATAGTCTGGATGTAAAATGCAATAACTTGATTTTTGGTAATCGAAATTGGAAGATTCCAATTGGAGAAGAAACCTTATAACCATATATTCAAATGAGTAGAAGGAAAAATTACCAATTTATGGAGTTAAGACTCCTGAAATCAAGAATAACAATAGGTAACCAAGTGAGCTGGGCATACCGACCAGTTTGGCATTAAAATGTCGTAACTTGAGTTTGGGTGATTCAAATGAGATGATTCGATTCTACGAAAATATTCATTGGAGATATCATTTATTGAAGGAAGAATGAGCAAAATATGGCTCATGTGTCTCCAAAAAATTTTCAAAGTGAATGTGTATTGGATAGACATCAAGCATAGGCAAAAATCACAGAATCTGTGGCCCGATTTTTTTTCCTTAGGTTGTTCTTTGATATTGACACATTTGTGATGAATTAAGGGTTGGTGATGAGGAAGCTTGACCCAAGGACGGGATTATGAGAATAGGAATCGAAGACGTGGCCTTTTTAGGTTTGTTCTACTTCCTTCCTTGTTTCGGTTTTGTGTTTTGTTTGACAAAATAAATCTAAAAGGTTTTATATGAATATCCATGTGTGCCCCGTTTGAGCCATAAATGAATTAATTTGTTCTCCATTTCTCTCTCTCTATTTCTAAAATGTTTGAAGGATTATGAAATAAGTGGATTTATTGAAATGAATTGCAATAAATTGCATATTGATTTGTTTTAAATTGATTTGATACAAGCCGGTGTGAAATAGATTACCACGTGAAAAATTGCATGAGTATTGGAAACCAAGTATTTGGATATAAATGTATATACACTATTGTAAATTGCTATGAATGATTTGAGCTCCCTTAATAAAATGTTAACCGTTAAATTCGAGTTAAGGATAGATTAGTATACCAATAAGGGTCAAATAAACGATCTTTAGCATGAAACGTAATTATGTATCACTTGATCAAGTAGCAGAACGATCTCCGGTAGTGTTCATGAAATGATTTTAATAATCGATCCAACTGACCTAATGGAGCCGTATTGTGTTATAAAACCTTCTTTTTATATTGACCTCTGACCCAGTAGGCCGTTGCAGTGATTCGTTATCTATACACGCAGAAAACATAGGTTAAATTCGCAAGAGACGATAAGAAAGAAAATTATAAAATGCATGGTTGTGTTAGAATGATTTATTGCATATGGCTTGCATGATTGGAAATGACCAATTAATTGTAATTTGAATGTATCTGAAATGAAAATATACATACATCTATTGTACGCATTGATCATTGAAAATTTGCTCTGGCGTTAATTTAGAAAAATCGTGATTTACTTAGCTAAATAGATAAGCGTGTAGAACCACTAGGCATGAAAATGCTTAGGCGTTGTTTTATCATCGCCGCAGTGCAGGAGTGAACTCTGAGAAGGAAAGACCGCGACGATTCGAGTCAACTTTAAGGCCTCACGGAGTTGGAGGTGAGCTCCGACCATGCATTCATGAAATATGATTTGACACTTTTTGTCTGAACTCGATTTTGTTTGTAAAAATTTTGGTGAAAATTGCTTATAATGTCGTAATGTATAAAGGTGGTAAATGGACCAAATGGGCATGTAATCCCATATTTAATAGAAAATGTGTATTGAAAACAAAATGATGGACCCTCTTTAAGTTGAATTAGTATATACAAATATATTTTCATAAAGATAAATATCCTTTACAAAATGAGCTTTGGAAATGTGTTTATTAATGAAAAGAATAAGGAATTGAATTCGAAAAAATGGCCAGCGTCAAGATCAGGTCGACCTCAGGGGTCGGAGTCGAATGCGACGACAAGAGCCATCACAAGGCTCATCTCATGGAAAACATCTCAAGGGAGCTACTCGAGTACTAGGCTCATCCCATGGGGACCATCTCGGGGAGAACATTACGCACAGTGAGGGATAACTTGGGATTTCCCTCTTCCTAACTTGGGGACCCTCAGAGCACTCCCTCTGGTTAAAGAAAACATTTCTTTTAAACCCTTTTTAAAAAAAGAATCCGTGGAACAAACTCATTTACTATAGTTATGTTTTTTCAAATTAAAACCTTGTAAACATGGTGGGAAATTTTATTTTATTTTCTTTAAAACATTAAACCCTTTTATACAATTAAACATTTTGCGAAAATCGGAACAAGTTTCTCTGTTTTCGGACATTTCCAATAATACAACACACAACAATAAAACATTTTACACTCCCAAAAATGTTCATTTACTCCGCGTCGACTATGGGACATCAAGTCCGCTGGCGATTTGAATAAAGATTTAAAATCATTTTCTGAACACCATAGAAATATAAACAATATTTTTATAACCGTTGGGCTCGAGTCGGGGATTACACCCAACCGCCTATGTACCTCTACTACACAGAGGATCAGAGCTCTCGTAGTTCATTTCTTTAAAACATATATACATTACAAAATAAAGTTGCACAAATAGTTATTTACAAAAATGTCTATACATTTTTCAAAAAGTGGTCGTTTCATGAGGCGGAGGTATCCTTTGTGCACGAGGATGCTCGAGCGCCCATCAATCTCTACCCCTAAAAACATTTATAAAACATTTGGAAAGGGTAGCTAAAGGAGCTCGGTGAGAGTCTGATTCGTAGGAAAATAATGTTTTCAGATATAGTTCAAATAAAATGTGTAAAACAATTGTATAAATATCTCATTTCAATAAACATTTACTTTACTTTCTTTTCCTTTTTGAATCCATCATATTCAATGGAACCCGCCTACCGTTAACCACCATTAGCCCATGAAAGAACCTCCGATGAAACAGTCTTACGATCATTGATGGCCCAAAGGAACCTCCGATAAATTGTGTCTTTCTTTTAAAACCATTGCACTATGGAATAAATCACATCGTGCGTTGGTAACATTTTCGTACTTTCGCGTGCGCGACAATATGCATCCTCTTCCCTTCCCTGCATAAAAAAATCTTATCCACCATGTACCATGCGCTTAAAGCACTTTAGTGAGCTTTCCTTTAGCTTTATCTTTGTAACATAGGGTGGCTCAAATGGACTAAATCATAAACATTTTCATATAAACATATATATATATATATATATATATATATATATATAGAATATATATTCATAAACATTTCATTTAATATGAAAACCATAAATCATGCTTTATAAAACTATGGAAACCATAATCATTTCATATTTTCTCAACATTATTAAAGTCAAGAAAACCACATTTCCTTTTTCATTTAAACATGTATAACATAGATATGAAAACATATATATTTGTAAACATTAAAATATATATATATATATATGTCCATAAACAATTACATTTTCCCTCACCTCAATTATTTAAGTCTTTTTTCCTCCTTTAAACACTTTACACATCCACCTTTGTCCTTAATCACTTTTCTCCTACAAGTCACATTATCGATAAAATCCATTACTTTGTTCATACCTTAACAATATTCAATTAAACCATTAACTATATAATATACTTCCTATTAAATTAGAAACAACCCATAAGCATTTTCTTATTCAACTTAATCTCAACTTATCAATTAGCTAATTAAATCAAGGCTTATGACAACATCATACAAGCCTTAAATCAAGCCATTAAGCATGCTTAAAATTGAAATACCCGTGCCTTTCACCTTAGTAAAAATTTCATTTATACCTAACCTATTCTTTTTCTTAAAACTTTAATTCTAATACATTCCATTAGGCATTTACTCACTTCCAATTGATTAAAATCAATTGAAACTCAACTTTTCCTTGCTTTTTCCTAAGGTGGGTCGAACCACAAATCAGGCACATTTATCATTCTTTCTTCAATTTCTTCCATTTTCTTTCAACAAATTACATTTAACAATTCCTCAAATACCATTGATTCAATTAAACTAAATCAAACCAATGCATTTCCAATCAAACCCTCTCTTGGCCGAACCCTCTCCATGCTATATCTCATTTTCTTTTCAACTTTGAATTCCATTAATTCCTTCAAGTATTCAAATAATGTCATTAAATCAATTAAAACCAATCAAACAACATCACTTCTACTTAACATCAGTGTTGACCCTAAATTTACAACCCTTATAATCTCACTCTTTCTTTTCAATTTCTTAGCAAAATCCACATAGAATCATGTCAATTTAATAACTAAAGCCTTAACATAACTCAATTGAAGGTTTAGATAAATAATCCATAAAACCCTAATTGCTTACCTTAAGAGTTTTGGTGTCTTGATATTAACTTGAATTCCAATGAAATCTCTTGTTCAAATCTACATAAAGACATGTGCGAAACTCATTTACACCATCATGTATAATCATTTGCT
Organism: Tetrastigma voinierianum; assembly: GCA_016808115.1. NCBI lineage: Eukaryota > Viridiplantae > Streptophyta > Magnoliopsida > Vitales > Vitaceae > Tetrastigma > Tetrastigma voinierianum. The sequence goes on from JAEQBH010000055.1 coordinate 1,026,869, forward strand.
CCATTAACCTTCAAATTCCACATAGACTAGTAAAGTGATCTCACCTCAAAAACTTGATTTTCACTTAGGGTTTGATCTAGGGTCCTTCTTGGACATGATGAACATGAAATTGACTTGAAGAAGTAACTTAGGAATTACTTAAAAAGCTTGGACAGGGGCTGCCGTGAAGTGTCTCCATTTTTGCTTCACTTTTGCCTTTCCATTTTGTTTCACTTGTATGCAGACCCAAGACCAAGCCAATTGCACTTAAATGATCCTTTTTCATGTCTAATTTGCCCTCCAATTGTCCTTAAATTAACCCATGCCATTGGTTAGCATCCTTGAATTCTCATTGGTCCATATGTAACCATATAGTTCCAAAAGCAACTAATTCCACTTTATGCTCCATAAAATCCCACTAGCAGACCATAGTTAGGGCTTAACTAGCTCTTATGGTTTGCTAACACAAATATCCTTTTAACCTTAGTTAGCTTTAACTAACCAAAGTTAAGTTAACTACTTTATGATAAATATCAAAATTTATGGAAAGCTCTCATAGGTCCATTTTTAATCACATGGATCACCAAGCTTATAGCACCCATTCTGTGGTTCTTGCTTTGCTTACTTAGATTAGGTTACTCATTAAATGACTTAAATGCCTCTTGAAAATATTACCCTATCTTAGATAAAACTCGAAATTATTCCATGATATTAATCTAAAATTATTATGAGTCTCTATTCTTATTTCTTATCATGGTATGCTTTAGAAAAATTCTTACGTAAAAAGGGCATTTCGTCATAAATCATGGATAACTAAAAACCCCATCTGGCAATTTACCGTTTTAATCCATTAGAGTTTCATGAATATTACATTATTTTGAACATTTTAGATTTTGAGGCTCGTTTTTGAAAATTATTATTCATTTGACCGTTTCCAATCAAATACATAACTTATCGAAAACAAAATTTACTATTCATGGAAACAGTAAATTCAGGGTTTTACAATTCACCCCTCCTTTTAAAAATTTCATCCTCGAAATTTAAATATCATACCTGACTAAAACAGGTGTGGATCTTGATACATGTCGATCTTCCGTTCAGTATTCCTTCCACTCTCTGGTGATTCTCCACGACACCTTCACTAAAGGAATCACTTTATTCAGAAAGAACTGATCCTTTTGATCAACAATTTAGGCAAGACTTTCTTCACCATAGAGTCAAGTCTTCTTTCAATTCAACCGATTGATCCCTTAACACATGTGAAGGATTTGCCATATACTTCAAAAGCATAGAAAGCGTGAAAGCGTGTATACGGCCAATTCGATTGGCAACCTCAATGAATACGCTACCTCCCCAATTCTTTCCACAATTTCATAAGGTCTCATGTGGGGACTTAAATTCCCTTTCTTCACGAATCGAAACACACGCTTTCCAAGGTAGTATCACCTCAAAATGCACGATCCCCCGCTTTGAAATTCCATATCTCTCCTTCGGTTATCAGAGAAACTTTTTTGTCGATATTTTGCTATCTTTAATCTATCCCTGATAACCTTAACATTATCTGTCGTGACCTAGACAATTTCTGGACCTAACAATTTTCTCTCACCTACCTCATCCCAACATAATGAGTCCTACACTTCCTTCCATATAAGGCCTCGTAGGCGTCATTTCAATATGATTATTAACTATTTGTTGTAAGGCAAACTCCATTAATGGTAGATGTCTCTCGACTTCAGCTGAGCTCTAACACCTGAGCCTTGAGCATATCTTTTAAATATGCATTATGGTTCTTTGGATTGTCCATCCGTCTGAGGATGGAAATTAAATCTTGAAATGTAACCTAGTACCCCGGAGCTCTCATAAGCTAGGTCGGAATCGGAGTAAACCGTGGATCTACGTACGATACTATTGATGTTAGGCGTCTTAGGTGAGAGTCGTACAATCTCTTTTACATACAACTCGGCCAACTTCTCAACTGAGTCATTGTTTTTCATAGGTAGGAAATGGGCTAATTTCGTCAATCTATCAACAATCACCCATATCGCGTCATAACCACTCTGGCAACGCAGAAGTCCTACCACAAAATCCAGCCGTGATTTGCTCGGAATTTCAGGGGATCGGAAGATAATGCTTAAGAGTACATGGGTCGCTGATGCTCGGCCTTAACTTGCTGACAAATAAGACATCTGGAGACAAACTCTGCATCATCTTTCTTCATACCCCTCCACCAATAGTGTTCCCTCAGGGTATGATACATTTTAGTGCTTCCCGGATGCATCGCATATGCAGAAGAGTGAGCCTCTTCCATAATTTCTTTCTTTGATCCTCCCACATCCGGTACACATAATCTATGACCCATCATCAATGTACCATCTGCCGTCACGAAAATCCCTTCAAGCGCCGAGACTATTCCCTTTTCAACGTCACGGTCGGATCTTGATTCGCAGCTCCCTTATCACAATACATCAGTATCGGATGAACATGAAATGTAGCTAGTAAAGCTCTAGTATGCATCGACTCTAGTCTCACACACTTAAAGACACCTCAATTCCACAAGTCTAGGGAGGTACCTGACCTTTGGGTGAGATATGGAATCCGTGGGTTTCCTGCGAAACATCGGCTACCACGTGGCTTTTCAGAGATGGTACTCAATGGTACCTCCACCAATCCTTAATGAGCTCGACCATCTCCTGCATCTCATATTTAACCATACATTGAATAAATACTACAGGCTCTTGTGATCTATAAAAATTTTGCATGGACTCCCATATAAGTAATGCCTCCATATCCATAGAGCAAATACTACAGCAGCCAGCTCTAGGTCGTGTGTCGGATAATTCTGCTAATGCTTCTTCGATTGTCTCGAAGCATATGCTATCACATTTTCATTTTGAATTAACACACACCCTAAGCCTTGCTTGGAAGCATCACAATACATTGTATATCCATCTTGCCCTGACGGAAGTGTAGAGCGGAGGCGAGGTCAATTTCCATTTAGTTCATCGAAGCTGCTTGTATGCCTTTGACCGTAAGCTTTCCTCTTTCCTTGTCAGATTTAATAGTCAAGACCGCTAGCCGAAAACCCCTCGTGAGCCCGATGGTACCTGCCCAGACCAGAAAACTCATATCCTCTGTCACATTCGTAGGTGGTTTCCAGTTCACAATTGCCTCAATCTTTTGAGGATCAACATAAACCCCCCTTAGTTGGAAATCACATGTCTAAAGCGGCCTGTCTAACTAAAGCGGCATTTGCAGGTTGGTATACAACTAATGTTCCCTTAGAATCTGTAAAACAACTCTCAGACTTCCATCATTTTTCTTCACAAACAGAACCAGCGCTCCCCAAGGCAAAGTACTCGGCATGACAAAACCCTTACTCACAAGGTCCTCCATCTGTACTTTCAATTCTTTCAACTCACGAAGGAGCCGTATGTAAAATTAATCTGAGATTTAGTTCGTGAGCCAATTCAATGCGAAATCAATCTCTTATGCGGAGGTATGCACGAAGATCCTCTGGAAATACATCGAAAATTCTCGACTACCGAAATATCTTCAATCATTCTGACTATCCCTCACCTCAATGGAATAAGCTAGGTACCCCTGATATGACTTACGGAGCATCTTCACTTAGACCTCATGCATTTGTCATGATCTTGGTAGAGTAATATCTTCGTAACCCATGGAACACAACCTACATGCTCACTTGGTCTCACAAATTTAACCTCTTTCTATAACAATCCACTATAGCATGATGTCTAGATAGCCAATCCATGCCTAATATAACATCAAAGTCATGGATATCTAATAATAGCAAGTCTGCCAGAAACTCCTGGCCTCCAATAATCACTCTACTATCTAGATAAACACTCTCTGTTATCCGTGAATCCCTGCGAGAAGAGATACCGCTATCTTCTGATCTATAAGTTTGGGACTCCACATTAACATTTGAATTAAACCCCATAGAAATAAAGAATGTATGTAACTCAGGGTCTATGAGAATATGAGCATCACGGCCCAGAAACGCTAATGTGGGGCCAAGTTCGATTTCTGAGTATAGTGGCTTGAGCTCAGTACTTTGGGGAGTTTGGTAGCTCTGCCGTCCACTATTGGCCAGTGATCAAGTCCGAGACGAGACATAGAGATGAGTGTCCATCGGGGACTAGGTGCGTCGGTCACAGTGACGAAGTTTGGACCATCCACACAAATGGTAGTCTTGATATAAGGACGGGTAGTAGTTCCACCCAGTTGACGGTCTGAAGGAGATCTTAGGGAGTTTATTACTCCCAGATTTCTTGTACATCGGGTGTACGAGATGTATCGTCTTCGTCGCCCGATTACTGTGAAGCGGGATGAAAAGACTGCGTCGGGGACCTTGTTCGACGATGCTTCTGTGTCGATGGAGTTAAACTACAGGCACCAGCCCAGCGGGGGCTACTCCGGCCCGTTAGAAGGTGAGTGGAAGTGGGAGCATGTCCGCGATGGATTTTATGACCCACTTTCCACGGACACCGGCGGAGACGCGATCTGGTATGGGTGATGGACGGTGTGAAATTAGGCACATTTTCTACCCATGCGGATGACCTTCCTGGAGAAATTACGCGGTTGTATGTCAGAGATTGTTCGTACATGGAGTGTCGGTGTCCATAATTGTCAGATAAGTCCAAATTTATGGCACACTTTTGGAAGAGCTTTCAGAAGGCCATGGGGACACAATTGACTACTCCGACCAGCGCATTTCATGTAAGCCGGATGAATTCGGTCGGAGGACCATACAAATTTTAAAGGACATGCTGGGAGCATGTGTCTTGGATCATAGGGGTAGCTAGGAGGAGCACTTTCCCTTAGTGGAATCCGCCTACAACAACAGTTAGCAGGCGAGTATATAGATGGCACCTGACTGTAAGGCCATGCGATCCACCAGATTTGTTGGACTGCAGGTGGGAAATGTCATTATTGGATCTAGTGGGGCCTTTCGGAGAGGTGGGTTTGATCTGACAGCGTCTTTCTCGCCAGTGGCGGAAGGCTAGACGGCTGACGTCGACCTCTAGAGTTCGGGTGGGTGATCACATCTTCTTCTTGAAGGTGATGCCTAGGTGGAGTGGTTGGATTCGACCAGATGAGGAAGTTAGTGCGAGATATCTAGGAGCCGCTACGAGGATACTTGAGGAATGTGGGTACAGTGCATATCGGTTGGGCGCTACCCTTAGGAGTTTATCAGGTGTCATTGAGGTGTTCACGTTTCCATGCTCAGGAGTATACTCGGATCCGACTCATGCGGTGGATTGGGGAGAGATTATTATTGACATAGATGGGAACCTTCGATGAGGACCCGGTCGCATTATCATGGATGAGTCGGGATCGGGTTTTGCGACGCAAGACTATGCGGCTAGTGAAAGTGTTGTGGAAACATCGAGGAGTGGAGGGAGGCCGCATGGGGTCACGAGGACACGATGCGGGCCGCCTATCCCTTCTTGTTTAGGGATAAAGGTACGTGGTTTAGTCGTTTAATGGTGGATGACTGGATTTACATGCATGTGATTGTGTACATTGCATATGCATGTGAGTTGATATGGATGTGAGTGGAATTTTGGGACGAAATTCTTTTAAGGGGGGAAGAATGTAAAACCCGAAAAAAATTTAATTTTTTGAGAAAAGGTAAAACGGTAATTTCGATCGAAAATCCAAAAAAATTTTAGATCTCAGATGACGAAACGAACTTCACCGTGTGAATCGTCTCACGAAATCTAGCTACCCCATCGAATTTCATCGAATCCCGAGGCAGTCGGAATTTCATGTTTTTTGATGCACCGAGGGTAGTACGAGGCACTTAGCATGTGTAGAGTGGCTTACATTGGGTACGTGTCAGTGGAGAACCCGGTCAGCCAGAGCTCAGTGAGGCCCATTATGAGACATTTATTATTCACGATTGGATGGAAATCCAAAGTAAAATGAATAAATGGATAAGGTAATCCAAGAGAGCGATAGGGGGATGACACGTGGTAAGAGGACATCCACGACTTTAGAACAAACAATTCAATAGGAAGAGAGAAAGAAAAGAAAGGGAAAGGGAGAAAGAAGAAAGTAGAAAGAGCCTACGCTGCTTTCTAGATTTTCCTAACGATCGGGCCAGAGTCGGTTTCGGCGAAATGAGAGGGAAAGTCAACCCTCGCGACAAAGAGCGTAGTAGAGACCAAAAACGGGGAGTTTCAAAAAACTTCGAGAAGTAGGTTTTCTATTACTTTGGTTATTTTCTATCTAAGTGGTCGAGCGGTTATAGTTCGTCTCTACGTAGATGTTTCATTGCTTTTGAACTATGGGAAGCTGCCCTAGTTTGATCCTACCCATTAGCCGGACTTTAGGACTGATTTTTCAGGTGGGAAATAAAGGGAATTTGGCCATGTGTCCTTCAAGTAAATTGTAGTCACATCAGTGAACTTGATGTTAGGCTTTTGAATTATCCAAATCGGACCTCTATAGCCCAAGAGGATCTGTTTACCCTGAATCCGCCTAAGTGCAAGTCCGTCCTGGCCAGGGTTTGTCCAGCTTAGTCATCCTGGGCTTGTCGCTCCAACAAGTTAGTCCGGGACCGGTCTAACTATTCATGTAAGGCCTCCAACTTCGGATAGCCATAACTTCTTTATCCGAACTCTGTTTCGGGTGTTCTTACACTCTATGGAGTCCCACAGTCAAGATTCCAGCCATGTTCTTAGCTGAGATGCTAGTGATCATAACTTTGTCAAATTCATGTTTTTCACCGAGTGTGTAGGTTGCTCGTTGTGTCGATGTGAATAGTCGCACATACACTTACCATTGCATGGCATGTTATGCTATCAGATAGGTAGGAATTGTCGTGAGCGCCTTAAGAAGGTCAGAGTGACATTAATTGTTTAGTCATGGATTGATGGAACTTATATGCTTACGATATATGTTTGCATGGTAATTGACATGAAGTACAATGAAGAGAATGGTTCATGTAGTGTGCATCATACATGTAACATGAGAAATTACAATGACATTAGCATTGCATATGCACGGTAACATCGCGTCAAGTCGAGTGTGGGTGCATAGAAATGGTTAATTCACCATTCTTGGTGAATGTGTGGTGAGCTCAAAACAGACAGCGTCCAATTGAGACTTACAATGGTATAAAATGAAAAATGAAAATATATATATATATATATATATATATATATATATATATATATATATATATATATATATATATATATATATATATATATATATATATATATATATGTCATGAGCTGACGGGGTAGATTTCAAGGTGAAAGACCTAATTTATTGAGTGTTAGACATGACACGGCTGCGGAAAGCTAAATAAAATGTCGAAGGCGACAAATTGCGATGTAAACTAAAACTGTGGGACTACAAACAGAGCAACACACGCACTTCGAAATGCAAGGATATTGGGAATCATTCAATGGATTTGATTTATAAAAAAAGGCTTTGTTTTAAAAATGGCTAATATGGAACATAATCAAGGTTTGGTTTTTCACACTTGGTATATGCATGTGTAAGGGAGTCGGTGAGGACTCAGGACATGGGATAGGGTGAATCACATCCATGACATGTAGACATTTGAGTAGGAACGTGCATGTTTTCACTTGAATGTGTGGTGTGCCATTGTATGTGCACTTAGGTGGGGAGTAACCCCATGAGCAGTGACATCACTACTGCGCTTTCAGACACCCCTGCCTTAACCCCCCCCTTTAGGTACAAGTACAAGGTAAGCAATCACCATATGGGGATGAGTTCTTAATACCCGCTTTATTTTGTTTTGTTTTTGTCTTGTATTATATTCGAGCATAACCAAAACATGTACACCTTTTTGGTATCAAAGGGATTATAAAGAGACTGTGATTATAGTCTATTATATATTTTTGTATATTGTGAATTGAATATGCAAGAATGGATCTCGGCGGTTGAGACATGCGGAGTGTGATATCGAGGCACCCAATATCCACAGTTTCTACTGTTAATTCGGCCACACCCGGGACCCTGATTCAAAGGTCACAGCAACATTCAATATTCAGGCTATATAATTGATTAGATCAACAATAGTAATTTGTTTTTCAATGCCCTCATCCACATCCAAGAACTATATAGGAAATAAATCCAAACCCACATTGCTCTTTTTCCTATGGGTATATCGTTTCATACAAATTATTCACCACCAAGTTTTAAAACCCCGTTGTCAAGCTGAAATGCAAAAGAAAACGAATCAAAAGTTCCTTAATTGTGACATCAAATGACCTAATTAGAACTAGCCGACATGGTTGAGTAGAGATTTCAATTTCCTTCTTGAAACTGCACTGCAACAACAACCCAAAATTTCCTATCTCCCCACTTTTCCCCCACTTTCTTAGTAACCAAGCAATAAGAAAATGTAAAGTCAAACCACCCAAATCCCACATTTCACCGAGCATTGCACACACAAAAACAACTCCACCCAAATGGGTATCCTCTAAAATCAACCCAGAATCCAAAACCCAAAAAGAAAAAAAAGTTCAATCCGGTAATCTCACCAAAAAATGCCAATCTGTAAACCAAAATTTAAAACTCCAAGCTCCCTTAGCTCCTTCTCCATAAATGGAATCATCTACTAGCTTCAACATAAAAAGATGAAAATGTTTTATTTGAAGAATGATAAAATAGGAAATACGTATTTTAATATTTTTTTCAATATTCTTGCCCGTTTAGGCCCACAACCTGTGTATCAGTCGGGCAAGAAAAATCGCTCCAAATAAAAGCAGGCCGAAATGGTCGCTCTCTTTTCAAAATGGGTCCGACCCATTTAGGGTCAACCCATTTCCCAAATTCTACACATGAAACTATATTAACATTCCTTATCGGGCTTTAGCTCACTCCTTATCAAGTTGATCATTTTCGTGCACCTCTAGACCTTAGTTGAGGGGAGTGATTTTGTAGGTTAGGTAATGGATGAGAGTTAAGAACTATTTCGAGTAGGTGCTTGTCGAAAGACTCAGATTTTTAGACTACTTTAATGCTTTGGAATCGAATGTTTGCAAACTTTCATTCAAGGATTTTATGTTGTTAGAATATTACATTTTGAGAAAATTAGTTTTGGAAAATTTATCTTGTTGGAAGATGTTGGTTTCATGAAATTTTGTTATACTTTGAAAGGTTTTATGTAATTGGGAGATTTCGATTTTACGAAATTAATTTAAATTTTTCTTATGAGCATATTCAAGACAAGTAAGATTCATAAGCAGAAATTTTGAATGTGTCATTTACATGCGAAGCCTTGAACTTTATATGCGAACGGACAAAGAACGCCTAGCTTGAAGTCGGGGGTGTTATAACATCCTCAAAGAGAACATTCATGGAAAGACATCTCGCGTATAACATCTCAGTATAACATCTCACTGAGATCTTAGGGAGAACATCATCCACTGATACATCCCGCTGTAGCACTTTTTCCGTCCGACCGGGATTACTGGGTTCGAACTGGACCGGATGCTTGATATCACTAAATCACTTTATCAAAAAACACGCGAAAGTGATTTAACTTTGCGTAACATAAACATTTACAAATTCAATGCAATCTTTACAAAATATGCATTTAACAAAAATGGCATTTATGCCGTTTACAACATAATATCTAAAATCATTCGATATAAGTACAAAATAATTTCTCGGAGTCGAACTCCTTTTGTTTACAAAACAATGTCATGCTCAAAATGGTGAGGATGCATACTCTGAGCATACCCGTGAACTTTCTAAATGATCAGCCTCGACCTAGTCCGCTTTCAATCATCAATCACTGGTACCCACGCATCGATAAAACAATACGCTGCATTTTCATTCTTAGTGGCTCCATACAATTCCATTCTTTGTTTTCGCTTATCAAATCATGCAATTTACTAAACAAACTTTCAAATCTTTCAATGATCAATGTCAAGATAATACATAAACTTATTTCATATACAAACATTTATTGTTCATTGATCATTCTAAATATACACTTTCATATGCAATAAATCATTTATAACCAAATCATGTATTTCACAATGTTCTTTTTATTTCAATTTGCAATCAAGCTTTTCAATTCCAATATGTCAACAATTCAAAGTCAATTCAGTTCTGCCTTTAACGAATTTAACCTATGTTTTCGGTATACAAGATATCGGAATCACCGGCACGATCCCGCTGGGCTGCAGGCCAGTATAAAAACATTTGTTTTATAACACGCCTGGCTCCGCTGCCAATGACCAGTTACATAAAATCAATTTGTGAACACTACTCCATTCTATCCCAATACCGATCGAGTGACACATCAATACGTTTGTTCGCACATCGCACTTGACTCTTATTTATACCAATTTATCCTCTTAATGCGAATTAAACTAACATTCTATTAAGGGCATTCAAATCCTTTACAAAGAAAATACAAGACAATATGTACATTTGTATAAACAATATATTACTCATGCAATTTTCATATGCAACATTTCACATTCAATCGTCAAATCAATTAAAACAAATCAATACGCTTCTTATACATTTCAGAATAAACATTTCAAATCTTCAAACGGTAATGCGGTATGCAGAACAAACCATCTATCTCTTCTCTTTTGCCTTTGACTTCACCCTGGCCCTAGTTAGGTGATCCTCACTCCACTTTAAAATCACACATATCACATTTAGTAAACTAGCACTACCGCCTCGGCCGAGGCGGCAAGGTACTATGACGCTTTTTCATTTAGTTTTATCCTTATTCAACCCTCATTAATCATTTATTAGGTCCTTAAACTATCAGCAGGTACGAATACGAGACTTTCTGAACAAAATCCAAAATTCCCAAATTTATGAACAAAGATTCACGCTACCTGCCGTAGCTTTGCTACACTTCTACACCGTGCCATTTTCGCACTTCCAACACTCGTCGTGGCGAGGTATTCCACGCCTTGGCATAAGTCTACACCACGGCGTGGGTTCCCTATGTTGCGGCGTAGGAGCCCGAAAATGCCCAGATTTTCCAGTTTTCCTTTTTTTGCGATTTCCTCTAAAATCACCCCAAAGTCTCAAAACAAAACATTGGAATCACTCACAATAACATCTTAATATCATCCTAAATTAACCATGAGCAAAACTCATGGATGGATTAAGGTTTTTCTAACCCAAACATCAAATACAACTTTCTAGGGTTTACGTTCATACCTTGAATCTCTTTGAATCTTCTTCACCCAAAATGCTTCGATCACTTAGAAGTAAGAAATCGAAGAAATCACACCAACAATCTCGGGATCTTCCCACCTCGTCTAGCTTTTCTCCCTCTCCCTCTCTCTCTCAAAAACATTTTTCCTTAGTATCGCACAAATGTGCTCTTCTAAGACCACATTTATTTCTCTCATTTTAAGTGTAAGGCCATGTTTAAATTTACACACAAAATTCCATTTCTATTTTTCCTTTTGGTCTTCATTTCACTTTCATTTACTTCATTTAATTCACTTTAGCATTTAAGCTTATTCTATTCTCGACCCCAGTCCTCATTTTATCAATTCCAATTCGCTTGTTACACTCGCTTATTTCCAGTTCAATCAATTTCATTTTTAGCATATAACATTTAACTATACGCTCACATAATCATTTCATTTCACAATTTATCGGGCCTTAAAGACCCAAGTTCGTTCGCTATAAATTTAATATATATAATAAAACATTATGAAAATTCTAGTGGTATTTTTGGGGCGTTTCACATCCCACGGATTGTCTAGAGAACTCATCCCATAGGATCATCGCAAGGAGTACTACTTAGAGGGAGAATCGTTTCAAGGAGTTTATGAAGGTAGCACCATCTCAAGGAGTTCGTCTTACGGAGATATATAATCATCTCAAGGAGTTCATTCTACGGAGATAAATTATCTCAAGGAGTTCGTCTCATGGAGACAAATTACTGCTGAATTCTCGGCCTTTCGAGCTTTCTGGCACAAGCCTAAGCCTCCTGCATATCAAGGAGCTCGTCTCATGGATCTAGGCACAAGCTTTCAAGCTCGATATAAATTAACGCTGATTAGTTTTATATTACCCGATACTTAGGTTTAATTCTTTGACACGTTGCTAGTTAGGGCACAATAACTTCTCATTCTCGGATGATCGCCCCCCTCCTTGTGACTTACACTAAGGTCAAGAGACTCCCGCCGAGCTTGTTCCTCCTTCATCCCTGTTCACGTCATCTCATTCGCTATAAATTCCTTCCTCGCCTCGAGTAACTCTACGATCTCGAGGCGCCGTCGCCGTCGCTCGCCACTACTATAACATCGTCCTCAAGCATACGTATCGTTACCTCTCTGTAATGCTTGATTGATCAAGGTTAGAGGTCAGAGGAGAGAGAATCAAAGAACTATGTATTCGTGCTTAATGGCCCACTGACGCCACAGCAATGTCCGAGCTATCAGAGTCCAACTCGCAGCCGTAAGTCGATCCGAACCGCCTACGAAGTTCTGATGGTCTCGGACCTCCCCATCCAAACGTGGAACAAACTGGTGACACTTTGCTTCCTCCAAATTGAGCACATGTACTAGGAGACGAACTTCTCGGATAATCGATGAAAGGACGTTACCGAGTTCGAAGCCAGGCGATAAACCACAATAGGGCGGGGCCTGCCAGGCTGGACAAGAAGACCTTACACAAAAGGGCATCATTTCTCGTCTGGAGGGTCATAATCTACCTATAGTGCATCAGATGATCGAAGGGTATCTACAGTCCATCATACATCTGTACTTCGACACGAGCAAGTGCGGCGGCTTCTCCATTAAGGATGGCATTGACGAACTGTGGGACCGAGACGCCCAAAGGTCTAAAACGCGAGGTCCGTGCTTAGCGGGCGAAAATCCTCGCTTCCTCCGCCTAAGGGGAGTCTTAGCTTGAGAGATGTTGTCCATGGATTCCGATCAAGAAGGCTTTATCGACCTAGTGGGTCGCCCTAACGGCAACAGATTTGGGCGAGAAGGCCCAGATGGCGCAAGGCGCTCCTCTCTCGTAAAGAGTACTGTCATGGGAGGAAGGAAGGCTTGTTGTCAGAGAGTCGTTACTCTCGAAGCTCTTCCGCTTGCATTAGGCATTATTCCATGGAAAGCTCAGAATCGAATGGTAGGTCACCCATTGACTGGACTGGATCGCTAGAAGGGAGGCGACAATGAAAGAGTTTTTAGACCTTCCACAAAGTAATAGCAATAATAGTTTATCAAAAAGTCCCCCCTTTTATTTTTCGCTCCAACCCCTTTTATACTCATGGGTCAGGGGTTACATGTTTAATGCTCATAATCGGCATATCGATATAACTTTTCACTTTACATTACGCACTACCAGAGCGTTGATTGCCCACTTAAACTAAACTGTTATGTCCGGTCCAGATCAGACCCATGCGGCAACCTTTGTCTCGCTTCTCGAAATGTTTGTCCAAAGTTCTCACTCGACTCTCATCTTCATGTCCGAGATGTCCGCTCCATCTTCATACCGAGTCAAGGTCGAGGTAGCTCTCGCTTGCCTTTTCCCGAGGAGGTCATTTCTGAAGCGTCATCCGCCCCTGTGAGCTTGCCATATGAGATGAAGCTCACGTCAACCCACTTTAACCTCGAATTTTCGAGTATCGATCGTAAACGGCGCCAAAATAAAACCGAGCCAATTTGGCCCGACCTATTTTGGCTCGTGGCCCATATGAATTTGGTCTTGTGCTACCGACGTACTTCAATTTTTTTTATTAATTTTTTTAAGTAATTGAGATTTTCAATGATTAATTTATAAATTTTGATATTTTGGCTATCTCTTTTGTAGCATAAGGGTTTTAAAATTTATTATTATTATAATATATTATTAATATATTAAACTTTGTTGTTTTAACTATTTTTTATTTTTCACTTCTAAATGTATCTTTTAATATAATTTATATGATAATTTAATATTTAAAATCTTGTATAAAATTTAGAATTAAATAAATTACGCTTTAATATTAAACATATTTTTATTTATCTCATTAACTTATTTTAAATATTTACAATTTCTCATTTTTTTATTTATCCGTTAAATTTTATTCAATCATATATATATTTTTTTTATAAAAAAGTTAGTTTCGTATCACTTATAAATTAAATTAAATTTAACAACTAAATTATCAAGATATTTTAAATAATCTTATTACTTTAGTGTTAATAACAAAATAATGTTATTTTAAAAATGATTAACAAAAAAATTATATACTACTCTTTCAATATGATTATATCTTTTAGCAAGATAGATTTTCAAACAAATATGATATTTACTATTATATGGTTAGAGATGTATTTTTGAAAAAATATTTTTTTATTCCAAACATAAACAAATTTACTGCTAACATTCTAAATTAATTAATAAATGATGATAACTAAAACCACCATCATGATATACATCTTTCTAATGCAATCACGTGTTATTATTCGACATAATGGGATGAGGATGAAGATTGTATATACGAGATTTCATCTGATACTCGAGTCATTTCAAATATATTATTACTGTTACTTTATCACATTTGAGACTATTTAAATTAGTTAGTTTAAGATTTCAAGTTATACCAAAGATCTCAAGATATTTATTTATTTAAGCTGTTTACTATTATTATATTGTTTGGACTCAATCATTTTATATATTAATTATTATTATTTATTAGTATATTGTTTATTTTTATTCAAGAATTATAAATTTCAGAAATTAATTTTTTTAAAGATTTTTAAGGCTGTACTGCTTTATCCCATACTATTAACCGCACGCTAAATCAAATTTTACCGAAAACTAAATTAATAAAAAATTAGCCGTATTAGCCTGGGCCGATTTGACTTCAGTACTCGAACAGGCTGAATCGACCGCTTATCGCCTCTATCTACCCTCTATCCCTTCTCGTCGAGCTCAAACGCTTATAACTGTGCAAATCAGATCATGTACCAATCAAGTAATAAGCCTGGTCCCAATAAACACATGACATGTCATGAGACTTGTCCCACTCCAAGTGTGATTGTTGAAATGGGAGGGAAAATGAAGGGAATTTGTCAAATCAACTGTAGTGAAGTATAATCTATTAATAATATAAAAAATAATGAAAAGGATATTAAATCCAGAGATGTGTTATAAATCAATTTTAATTAAAGTAGTTTTCCAGCAAAATCACACTGATCAACTGGGGAAGCAGAGAGGGTGAGGAATTATATAAAGAATACTACTGATGAGGTCTCTGGAACTTTCTCATATTCTAAATATACACAAATTTATATAGAGAAGCAAATAAAACCAAAAAAAAAAAATGTTTACTAAGAAAGATATTTGCAATATTTATTCTAACATTTGATGGTCAATAAAAATTACATTCAATATAAAGTACAACTTTGAGTAAAAATTTGTATTGGCACGATTGATCAATTGAGATAAAAATATATTTTTCAATTATTTAAATATATATATATTAATTGATAAAATTTATTATAGAATTGAGATAAAAATGTAAATTTTAATTATTTTAAAAATATGTCTGAAAAATATAATGTTTTATTTTAATTACTCACATATGGTTGTTTTTTTTTCAAATAATGTTTTATTTTAAATTATCTGGCCATATGATTTAATATTTTTATTTAACCCGAAATGATGTGGATTCAATTTTTGCTATGATTTAATAAAAATTAAGAATTCAAATATTTGTTTTTTCTTTAAATAAATTCAAATATTTAGATTGAACACAAAGAAAAGTTGAGACAAATAAAATAAATTGAAAAGTTAAAACACCATTTATATAATTAATCTCATTTATGTAATTTGTTTTACATCTCATTTATGTAATTAATTCTTAATTAAAAAGACTATTATAATAGTATTTTTTTAGTATATATTATTTGACAAAAATAGCTTTTAGAATCAATCATTCAAATTTCTTAAAACATATTTTTAAAAACCTTTTTTTTTTCTTTAAGAGCCCAAACATTAGAAAATGTTTTTTATTGCTCTTAAAATTAAGCTCAATTTCTCTCAAAAAAATTAAGCTTACATTAAAGTCTGACAAAATTTCTAGAAAATACTTTTAACATAAAAAAAATTAAAAATAATATATTAAAAAACTTTAATAATTAATAAATACTATGAACGACACTTTTCTTGCGCTGCTTCGATAAACTATTTTCAATCGTTTTAATTTTTCACATGCTTCGATAACAAAATTTAAGTAGTTCTTAATCAAAACTTTAAATTAAAAATCACAAAATTATGTTAGAGCAAAGACTACTTAACGAGAATTTAGAATATAAATAACAAAAAAATTTTAAATTTAAAATAAATTCGACTAAAAACCCTTATAAATAATATAATATTTTACAAATATCGCTTTGCTAATATAGTTTTAAAAAGCTTTAGATTCTGTTGGTTATTTTTTAAACATATTTATGTTTTTTGATACATTATTATAATAAATATTTTACATATTTTTAAACACGTTATTTACAATAATTAATAATTGTGAATAAAAAATAAAATATTATTAAAACTATATTTATTTTGAGCATGTAATTTAATAATAATAAATGATAATATATAAAATACATAATTTTCGTAGTGATTCAGCATTTGCGCTTATCAAACAATATATTTATCTCATTTAATCAGCAGAACTTATCAAAACAGCTTTACAATATAAATTAATACTTATGAATTCAAGACTTAATTTTTTCAAAGACTTAATTTTTTTATTTTATCAAACAGGGCCTTATTCACTTTGTATATTACAAGGTAAAATCACTTTTCACAAAAATATTTTTGAAAAATATAGTTATCTTTTTCTTTTTTTTTTTTTGACAAACAAAAATAATTATCTTAAAAATATTTTTAGAGAAAGTTTCCATCAAAATCACGTATGTGTATATATATATATACACGTATATATGCCTCTCTGGGCATGGGTAAGGGAACAAGCAAAAGGGCATTTTAGTAATACAAAGAAACTTCCATCAACTTCGGTAACCGCTGGAGAAAAATCGAGAACCTCCAGAAGGCTCCGAATTCTCTTTTCCAGGTCCTTCTCTACTTCCAGTTTCATATAAAACCATCGCCTACGAATATTTCCAAAATCGTCAGAAAACACTCTTTTACTAAGTTCTCTGAAATTCAACAAGGATTTGAAGATGATAGGCTTCGACGCTCCACTCTTCTCAGCCCTCCAACACATGCTCGACGCCTCCGCCGCCGCCGACGACTCTGACAAGTCCGTCAGCGCCCCCACTCGCACATACGTCCGCGACGCCAAGGCCATGGCTGCGACGCCGGCGGACGTGATGGAGTATCCGAACCCCGCGTCATTACATGCCGGGGCTGAAGTCCGGCGACATAAAGGTTCAGGTGGAGGACGACAATGTGCTGGTGATCAGCGGGGAGAGGAGGCGCCAGGAGGAGGAGAAGGAAGGCGCCGCCAAGTACGTGAGGATGGAGAGGTCGGGAAGTTTATGAGGAAGTTTGTGCTGCCGGAGAATGCGAACACGGATAAGATCTCTGCGGTTTGTCAAGATGGAGTGTTGACGGTGACCGTTGAGAAGCTGCCGCCGCCGGAGCCTAAGAAGCCTAAAACCATTGAGGTGAAAATCGCCTAAGATGTTTGGAATTGGGGGGGGATGAGGGAGAGTGGTGTTGTTGGGGGGTTTGTGGTTTTATGGTAAATAAAAATGTAACTGTGATGGGTTAGATTCAAAAGTATGAATCCTGGTTGTGTCATGTGTGTGCTTTCTTGTGTTAGGTTTTCTCTATCAAGCATGAATGTAGTCTCGACTACACTATCAATAAAGGATCTTTGCTTATAAATGATAGACATTGTTTCTCTTCAAAAGCAGAAGACGGTTAAAGGAAACTGAATCAACAACGGGAAATAGATAGGTTAGGGATTTTTCCTAATAATAGGCAAAAGAAAAGCATTTTATAGTCTGGGATGTTTTAAGTAGTCGTATTTTATTTGTTGGAAGTCCTCAGTCTCATATGAGGATGTATCAATAATTTGGACAACCTAGTGTAAGGAAATGGCATCACACATTTAGAATAGTTCATAATCGTATTTCTTTTACCAGGTTTCACCTTCATTGACTGTTCCAAGCTTCTGGTAATGCTCTTTTTGACGAACAGAGCAATGAAGAAGCCCTCTTTGTCCTCGACTGGATCTGTTCGAAGCAGATGTTCAGCTGAAAGTATATGGAAAGAAAAAAAAAAAGCAATAGTTGTTAAAGAATCTGTGATTATGTTAATTAGAAGACAATATCTTGCTAAAACATTACTTACAGCCTTCAAAAACAGGGAGACCACGCCGAGGCCATTGAGGAAATGGTGTTGCAAGATGAAAGCCATGTGATGCGGCGAAGGGGAGAACAGATTTTATTACATCTTCGTTTTCAATTTGGTGGATGGAGCATGTGCTGTACACAACTCTCTCCACTGCTGGAACTGCAATAGAAGAGAACCTAGTTAGGGTCTGTTTGGTTCTGTTTTTTTTAACGTTCTCAAAAACAAAAAGGACAAGGAAAACAGTGGGAGAAAACCTTTTTTGTTTAGAAAAAACACAGGCAACATAGAAAATACTAAATTTAAATAACAAGAATACTTTTCATAAGAGAACACCAAAATAGTGTTTTTTGTGTTTTCAAAAACAAGAACCAAACACAGTCTCTAAATTTCTTAGCATTCTGCTGAAGTCCTCTAATCGCTTGCCTAAACTGAACATGATCCAATGAAGACACCTAATTTTGATCTTATATGCACCATGGAACAAATTGAAAAGAGATCGCTCTTACAAAATCAAACATTGGATTTGACATGGGGGCAAATGTCACCAAACAAATGTTGGCAAGTGACTATGGGTCTATTTGTTTACCGTTTTTGAAAACTGTTTTCTTGTTCTAAAAAACAAGGAGAATGAAGAAAATATAAAAAAACACTTTTGTTCTGGAAAACAAGGAGAACACATAAAACACTAAATTTAGAGAACAAAAACAGTTTTCAAAGAACACCAAAAAAGTGTTCTTTGTGTTTTCAAAAACTGTTCTTAAGAACAATTTTCAAAAACAGGAACCAAACACACCCCGCACATCTTATCTGATAAACCCAACATGGACTGTAGATGATAAAATTTCCAGATATGTGAACATTGGAGAGTAGAAATACAAGAGGAACAACAAACAGAAATGTCCACAGGAAAAATAAGATACTTACAAGATAATGCATGTTCCAAAGCCTTCTTTTGAAAAGCAGCGAGCTTGTTCAGCCTTTCTGTGCCCGCAACATCTGTGGCATCACCTGTGTAATTCAGAAGGCAAAAGAGAATGATTAAAAAAACAGCAGTTTTTACACATACATATTTTTTTTAATAAGTTATTTTAAATATACAGAATGAAATTTTCTGTTAGGCATATTATGGATCTGCATAGATTGAACAAACCAAATATAACCAACAACAGGAGAGTCACTGTGGGCATATATGTGTATTTTTATATATTAACAAAAGAGGTGCTGAAAAGGTGACCCAAGGGATACAAAAAGAAAAACTCACCCCCTTACAAAGAGAAACCATAAAAAATATATACAAAACCTCACCCAAATCAATGAGCGCTCACCCAATCAATAAAATGAATGAGTCGTGGAACCATCCACAAAAAACAACTTGGTCTCCTACCAATGAAGATGTGCAAAAAAATGTTTTAACTTTTGTAAGGAAAAGACTTCATTCCTGAAAACAATGTCATTCCTAGTTCTCCCACAGTGGGCCTCTTCTTTCGCCAGAAAAAAAAAATTTATGTACCTGCAGTATATGATATAGATCTAGTCTCTCAGCAGTGGTTCCGGATCCAAAGCAGGAAGGGTCCAACAGAATAGCATGAACCTGCAGATTTTCATTTTGTTATGAACAAAGAATATAGTTTGACTTGGCACATGCCGAATAGGAGACAAGCCCCCATTACATATAATAGCCATATGAGAACCTCAAAACATTCATGGTTCTCTAAGCTTTACCTTCGCGTATGATGGATCCATTGGATTCAGCTTTAAAAAATCCCCATGCAAAACTTCTATGTCTATTAGGCATGTTAAGACCACGAGGATACAGTACCACAAATCAAACACAAAGACTCTCATAAGCCATGAGAAATTCAGCCACAAACTCCACTTTCACCACCGAAATGTAGTAAATGAAAAGCGAAAGATCAAGAATATACTGTACATGAGGCAATGTATTCAACTTGGAGCACCTTTCAACTTATTTACACAGATAATCTCAAGTCACAGTTAGATCACTTATCAGTTCACAACTGAAAGCAAGCTACACAAACATGTAACACAAGCAAATAATAGTGATAGGTTGAATTTACAAGTCAAATGCCAGTGAAAGGATACTAGCAGCCCCAGAAAGTCGGACAGTGTCCCCTAGACGTTTAACCCTTTCATTATCCAGCTCGCATGCTATGATCTTTCCCTTTCCTTTCATTAGTGAAGCAAGGTGCACAGTCTTGTTTCCCGGAGCTGAACATGCATCAAGAACCTTCATGGAAAATAAATTAAGTATGGGTTAATAATATAAAGAATAGGACCTCATATCCTCAAAGCACTTCCACAAAGAATGCCAAAAGGTAAGGGCTTGACAACAACCAATCCAGAAGATAGGGACTCAATGTACTCTCCTTCAATTGTTCTCATGCTAGTATTTATTTTCATACGAGACATCTTTCTAGTTTACTACCCCATCATGCATGTCCTCCATCCAGTCTAGTTGATATTGTTTTCTTTCCAAGAAATATTATCTAAAAATCATCATTCTTACAAACACAGAATTCCCCTTTGTCCGATTGAAAACCCACTGAGGCAATAGGAGATAGGCTCATAGGCCAGATTCCTCAAAGGCATGTAGTGAAATAAGCCCTATATTGAGGCAGCGTCTTAGATATTGACACTAGCAGCAAAAGAAGGAGGAAACAAGCATCATCTCTGCCAAGTAAAAAACTTAATTACCAATATGAATAACACAAGCATGACCCACCTCCCATCCAGGCTCTGGCCCAAGTGCTACTGCCACCATTGAACTTGCTTTCCCCTAAGAAACAAACGTTCATATTTTAAAACTACAGGTACAGATGAAAATGGAGATGTTTAATATTTAAATTTTAAACTACAGGTATGGATGAAAATAGAGATCTTTAGTATTTTTTTATGGAAAAATGTTTAATAAGAATCAGCACCACAATAAATAGACTTTAAACTGGAAAATTTGTAAAATTCTTACTTGCATAAACACACTCCCATTTCTGACCAGAGGATGATCATGCAAATCACTACCTGGAGGAAGTATTAATAAGTCGGGAACCATGTCATCTTTCTGAACCTATTCAAAGCACAAATAAGCATTAGGTCAAATACAAAATCACCCCCATAGAGAAAAGCATGACTCAAAAATTGATGATGCATAACATGTAGAGGGACTAGGGGAATGTTAAAATGAGAATAAAAACTATGCAACTGATACAATAACAATTGTTCCTGACACAGATAGGAAGGATCCAACATGACTGTGTCAAGCCATGGCAGTTTTGAAGAACAAACGAATATGGTCAGAATCCTGAATTGAAGCAGAGAAAAGTAATTTGAAAGAATAATAAACAATTACAAATATATAATCATGGATGCTTAAAAATGTTTAAGGTAGTTCTGTCCAAGACTTTAGAAAACTATAGTCCTCCAATGTTCTAAGACTTGAGAAAACCATTGTCCGACAATGTATTGGAATGTTTCATATAAATTGATAGGAAGTTACCTGGTACTGTCTCCCCAACTCGTGTAAGGCAGACTCAACATCCAATTTCAGAGTATTTACACGAACGTAACGAGGTTTAGAAACATCTGCAACAGAAATTATCAAGGATTTGGTGAACATGTGAATTAGAGATATTTTATCTTTCTACGGATCTCTGTCCCTGACATGAATGGAAAGATAACAATATATCTACACTATTAAAAAAAACAAATATAGCCTATCAGAATAAAGCAACCTGGAGCTGGCATGGAAATAATAAGTGAGAACTAAGCAGAGCAAAAGCATTAGCCATAAAATGTTCAGCAAATATTCTACCCGCTCTTCCCGGTCCACCTTATGAAATCTATATGGCAAGTATTTCTAGCAACCTTTAGAAATGTATACTAAACAAAATTAGTTTCTCCCTGAACACCAGTCATGTTTAACCAAATGGAAACATGACTAACTGTAAGGCTGACTAATCCACTGTAATAATTGTATGACTGATTACAATTAGCCTCCACAGTTAACCACCATTAGCATGAGCAAAGCACGCGGAGGCTCAGAAATTTGATAAAGATCCATCAAATCTTCAACGCGTTTCACTTTCTTTCGCACCAAAAGCCGTGCTAGAGCTAACTGTATGGCATCTTTCTGGAGCAGTAGAAATTTCTCTGCGTCGCCAACTGGCAAAATTTCCTACATAAAAGATTTCATGTCAAAACATTACCATATAAATTAAAATAAAAAGCAATGACATAAATAAGAGACGAAGTATTGAAAATATCACTCTTCAACAATAAACTTCTATTAAATTATCATAATTTAAAATTCAAAATACCGAGGCCTCTTAAAAGATATTTCAAGTTAACTAGGACTTTGTAGCGGCTAAAATGCCACCTAAAAAAAAAAGAACACCTTCTAAAATTTACTATTCTTCAACATAACAACATAACCTCCAGTAAGAGACATACGAACAAAGGATGAAAAAGCAAGGCTCACAGATCAACAAACAAAGAAAAAGATAACTTTGTACAACCACAACTAGGAAAAACACAATCGCGGGTGGCAAAAGTGTTACTTAAATTTTGAGACTGTTACTTCCCATCTCTTAACCAAGAAAGCATCCCTTGTTATTCTAGGACTTAGGAACCATTTGAAAACCTAGAAGCACATGCATTGAACCTGACCCATTAAAGTTAAAAAGCTAAATCCCATCTCATGAAATCATGCCCAAACAATTATCATCATAAT
This sequence comes from Tetrastigma voinierianum, assembly GCA_016808115.1. Taxonomy (NCBI): domain Eukaryota; kingdom Viridiplantae; phylum Streptophyta; class Magnoliopsida; order Vitales; family Vitaceae; genus Tetrastigma; species Tetrastigma voinierianum. The sequence continues at coordinate 1,049,916 of JAEQBH010000055.1, forward strand.
ATATAGAATGGTTTATACAAATTTGCCTCAGAGCTATAACTCCCAGCGTAGTTTTTCAACTAACCATTTGGCTCCTGAGATTAACCCTGAAGATGTTTGATTCTTCCAAACAAAGTAAATTTGAAAATAAATCAAAGCTACCATAGATATTGGACAAAATTACCTGGCCGAAAAGAATATCATAAGCGATTATATACATCAAACTTTGTTTCCTGCAACATCAATCATAAACACGATATTATTAACCACACAGAAAATTTTAACAATAAAACCATACAAATTTCTTCAACTAATTAATACTAGCAACCATTGAACATTAGCCAAAGGTATATTGAACATGCTTGTGTACGCATATGCCATAAAAGCATTTTTCTCACATTTCTGAGCATTTATCGGTTTAACTCTCAAAACTGCATAACGGTGATGTTAGAAATGAGTCTTCATACCTTCCACTTGGCATTTAGAACCCTAGCAGAATCCAAAACATCCTTAATAATTGAAAGATCTGAAGAAAAAAACCAAAAAGAGACAAAGAGAGGGGAAAAGGAAACAAAAGAGTGAGTGCCAACAGTGTCACAATGAATCAGTCCTCAAGCCGTAAAATTTCAATTTCAACCGCTTTCCTACAGTTTCTCTACAACCAAACAAAGCTGATAAATTACACTTCAGAGTTTGACAGACGAGCGCGAAGGTGGCCTTCTTGTTCCTGACCGAGGGGCTGTATACCAGCGATTTGATGGAGCCGACGGCTCGCCGCTTAGCGTCTCCATGAAGAACGGTCTGCAAGACCTTCGCGGCTTCCCTTCTAGCGAAGTATGACGACCGGTCGGCTCTGCTCAGCCGCTGCTCCGTCCTCTTCCTGCCGGACTGGGCTGTCGTCGCCGCCGTTTTCGAAGATACCATTGCTCCCGAACGAAAATTGCAAAAACAGAAAAATAAGGTTCATGGGCCCATTTCTACCTAAGGATTATGGGCCTCATTCTACCTAGTGGGCTTATTATTGGGCTTGGATTTCAGCGATATTAATTTATGGACTTTGTATAGGCATGGAATATCAAGATTGCATTTTGTCACAAAATAAGTATTAAAATTATAAACCAAGGTTTTGTATGTTACTAATGAAATATTAAAAAATAATCATTTCTTTATGTTTGATTATTTAATAAAAAATTTCAAAGAAAATTAAGTATAATTAAAATCACTAAAAATTATATATTTTTACATTATTTAGTCCTTATTAATATAAGTTAAAATAAATATAAAATATTTTGACTGCTTAACTTTTCTTCCTTTAATTTTTTTTTCAAGCTATTTTTTTTTAAATTATATTAGAGAAACTTTTATTAAGAAACTCAAGGAGTTTGACTCCGTCCGATCTCGTATTGTTTCCCAACGATCACCGCTCAAGTCCCTAAGCCACTGTGAGCGCTTATTCGAACATTAACTTTAATATCCCATAAGTTTAATAAATATACAAGTATAAAAGTAGAGCTCCCCAATGGTTACTAGTTTGAGTCTCTTAAAGTCATTAAAGTCTTAAAGGTTTACTCGATCTTTAATTTTAATATCTTATGGATTTAATCAAGGTACGTGCACAAAGGTGAAGCTCTCTAATAATCTCTAGTTCGAGTCTCTAAAGGCCAATGCAAGTTTACTCGATCATTAACTCCAATGCCTTATAGGTTTAATCAAAGGTACGTGCACAAAGTGCAAAGCCCCTAATTCATTACTAATTCGGTTTCTCTGCTAATTAATGTATGCCATTCGATCATTAACTTTAATGGTCCTATAAGCTTACTACGCATACGCACAGCGTTAACTCCCTACCTGGCCATTATTCAAGTTTCCTGCCACTATCGAATGTTCACCTGATCATTAATTTCAATTCCTCATAAATTTAGTTGATATACGTGCACAAAGACGAACCCATCTTATGACCAACGGGGCCTCCACCCAAAAAAAAAAAAAAAAAAAGGAAAAGGATCTTCCTTTGTAATTAGGATGATTTGAACTCAAGTCCTGTATTTTGCATCTACTAAAATACGTTAGTATTCAACTATTGTTTATAGTAAGCAAAAGGGAGCTTCTCGGAAAGGAAGTCAGTGATAAGAAACAAAGTGGACATCTGATGGATACGAGGTCCCCCCATTGTAGTACCTAGGAATTTTTTTTCTTTTTTTTTAGGGATGTAATGTAGTACTCTGGAGTTAAAGCATTTCAAAAGAATTCAAAACTTCAATTTGACTGACCAAAAAGTAAAGGAATTCCCACGTGCCTCTGTATTATTGGGCCTAGAAGATTAGCGCCAAATATGGCGGTCTAGCTCACTTGGATCATTAGTCAAGTAAAAATATTCCCCATTGGCGTTCACACTATAGCTTTCTCCCAAAATATTCTTTTTTTTCAAAAAAAGAAAAATCAAATCATTACATATTGCAAAATAATGGTCACCACGTTATTTTATCATAATCATAGTTAATGATTATGATTTTAAATTTTTTTAAGCTAAAACTATAGTTAATAATTATGATTTTAAATTTTTTTAATTTAAAAACATAATTAGTGACTACGCTTTTAATTTTTTTTAAATTATAATTATAATTGGTAATTACGGTTTTAAGTATTAATTTGAGCATTTTTTTCAAATCTATAATATATTTATATTTTTCTATTTTCAAATTACTATTCTAGAACAAATCCTTTCACACAATCAGGCTAACTCATGATTGTTTTTCACTAAATAAAGATTAAATAATTTTAAAATATAAAAAAATTTAGTTAATTTTTAATTATATTTATTTTTTCATTTTTTTTCTAGTAAAATCATATATATACTAATAAAATTAAAAATAACAATTATTTTCCACATATTTTTTTTCTTTTTTCTAATATTCGTCAATTGGGAAATGTTAGTGGATTCATAACTAAATGGATGGGAATGGATTCCAATTGAAAGCTATCCGTGCAAGTATTTGACTTAAAAGGATTTTTGTATTTTTGGTCATATAGCTGCTTCACTTTAATAATATACATCCGTATTTTATCTAAATTATGCAAGAATCGAAAAAGTTTATCGATTCGCGATTCATCGGCTGACCGCAAGGCGAACTGCGAAGAGACGGCTGACGCTAAAAATAAAGCAATTAATATATCATTAAAATAAAATAATTATAAATATTCGACTACTGGACATTAAATCGGTTAATTAAACCTACCGAATTTGACCAACAATCGATTCGATCGATTCACAACCTGGCTCGTTAAAAACCCGCTTTAACCTTTAAACTGATCAATTTTATCAAGCCGACCACAATCCAATCACGAATTTGCGCAAGAATCCCGCTTTTAAAACATTATGTATAATTTTACATACATTTTATGTAATTCTCTCATACGAGGTTTGGATCATGTGGTAAAGAAGTGGAATAAGCATACGAAATAACTAGGTTGGAATTTGAAATGCGAAAATAGAAAACTGATTGGGTAATTCAATCAAATATGTGTTTGAATTTTTTTTTTAAATGATAATGGAAGTTAAAAAAATATTTATTACTATGGAAATCCAATTTAGGATTTAGAATTTATTTCTGCAGGGAAATAAAAATAAGAATAGGATGGAAATGAAATGTGTGAATAAGAAGAAAAAGAAGAAGAAAATTTTGAGAGTGAAAGCAAATTATGAACCATGTTTTTTTTTCCAAATTGTGATTCCTCTCTCGAACATTATGTTTTTAAAAAGCATTCATACTTGGCATGTGAAAATAAGACTATGTTTGTTTTGTTTTTTTGTTTTTGTTTTGAGAAAGACTGTTAAAACTTAAAAGCACCCTATGGAAAATAAGAATGGAAATAGAATGACAACTATAAGTGTGAAAAAAAGAAAATTTGATGAAAATGAAAGCATAACATATAACATGTTTGACACAAGAATTTTTTTTTTTTTTTTTTTTTTTTTTTCTAATGAGGATTTTGATTCCTCACTGCAATGTTATGTTACCACAAGCATTCACATTTAAGGTGTGAAAGACTTGAGAACAAAAGGAAAAAAACACGAAATGAAAGCAAATCATAATTATTTTTGTTTAGAAAATGGGTACATTAAAAATCACATTACTTCATACATTCAACTACATTTTTTTGTAATTTTCATTTATTTATGTATCGTACCAATGCAAATAGTCTCATTTTCTCTCAACACTCATCTTCCTTAAGTAATGAGTAGAGATGATTTGCGACGCCCCAAAACCCGGCCCGCTGACTAATTGCTAACCTACGGACAGCTGCACGTTTCCAAGCACCCGGCTCTTCACGAACGGCAGAAGCCTCTCAGACGGAGCTCTACCCAAATACAAAAACCTCGTGATAAAACCTCACCTCAACAAATTCAATATAACAGCTTACGATTAAACTAGCCACTCGCGCCATAAACCAATACTATAACAATGTATATGGAGATATATATATATCCAACTATCCAACCATAGTTCAAGAGTTCAAAGTTTACTTATACAACACATATATTAAAATTGTATAGAATACGTAATACATCATAACCCAAAGCCACAATCCTGGGCTTTCTTCTAAACCTCGCATCTAGACGAGCCGCCCCTCGCACGCCCTGCACCGTAAAATAGTATCCTCGACATGGCGAAGCACGCTCGTAGCTGAATCACCTTAAATTAGCTACTCTCCACCGAAAGGTGAAAGTAATGCTCCAAAATAAACACACATCCAAGCAACGTATTTATCCTACTTAACGTTTAATCGACATCTCGCACCCGAGTCCACTCGACTCTCCCCCACACTCGCCTGCTCCTCGTATTTGAGAATTATTATGTTTATTTGTTCGCGACAACCTCCGACGCAGAGATATATCACCGGCCGTCTCTCGACCATCGATACATTTATTGACTACCCTCCGATGTATATCAATCGCCGCCTCCGACGATTGATATTTTTGGGTGACACTACCCTCCGATCATTTTGGGCTTTAGACAACCTCCGAAACCATTTTCTATATTCATCTCACGCACTCACTCCTACCGTCCTGCGTCCTTAAATAGCAGGCGGAATCGACGACGCCAATTCCATTATGTTTATAAACACACGCAAATATATAAACATGCATATATTCATTATTAAAAATTAAATCACAATCACGCTACGAATTTCTCATTTTATCACATCAAAATTAGCTCACGTGAGCTATCGATCAAACACTCCAGCAATTCTACTTGAATTACTAGACCAAACACATTAATTCACAAAATTTATTTTGTAAACACTATTCTCGGGAATAGTGAAACCCTCGGTTACTATTCCCGGAAAATCACCAATCGTTGGTTCAATTTGTGAACCCGAATTTCATGGTCATTTCCGACCTCCTTTCAATAAAAACATGATTTATTTCACAAATTACACAATTAATCAACCCAATGTACTGCTTAAAGGATGGATCTACACAAATGGGGTTTCAAAATTTCCAATAATCTCGTCCCAAGTTTCGGACCGATCAAACGACCGTCAGCGCCTAAACCAACCGAAACATCAAAACACTTAAATAAAGATAAACCCAAGTAGGAGAAACTCCTACCTCACGGCCATTAAACTCAACCACACCACGATAGCTCTCTCCACAGAAAGAAATTTTCCTTTTGGTCTCCGCATCGCCGACTCATCTGATCACGCACAGTTTAAATATTTTAGGCGTCGCGAATCTCTCTCTAAAAATCAATTTTTCGCTACCTGCTATTTTCTCTTCCACGCTTTGCTCCCTTTTTCATTTGAAGGAGACTACCACTGCTCATATATTTCTAAGATTATTCTCATTTAAAAAACAAATTTTAAAACGACCATTATGTCTTTCTTTTCCCCGCTTCACACTCTGCACTATCTCTACCGTCCATTTTCATCATTTCTTACCATGCCATTTATGACACATGAAAGACGCAGCAGGCGCGACTTTCGTCGCATCGAAAATCGTGCTTTATTAAAGACCCAAACGCGATGCCTCGAAAAACGTGTAAATTCCGACTGTCTCGGAATTCGACGAAATTTTACGTGCTAGCTAGATTTCACGAGACGATTCCAACGACGAATTTTTTAGTATGGACTACCCTCCGATCATTTTTAGTTTTAGACAACCCTCCGAAACTATTTTCTCTATACTCATCTCATGCACTCACTCCTACCGTCCCAGCGCTCCCAATGCATAATTAATGTAATGACATTAATTCCATTACAAGCCTATAACACACGCAAATATATAAACATGCATATATTCACATAAAAATTAAATCATAGCCAATCATATCATGTAATTTCATTTCATCACATCAAAATTAGCTCACGTGGGCTAATGATCAAACACGAAAGAATTTACTCAATTACTGTACTAAACACATTAATTCACAAAATTTATTTTCAGAACACTATTCTGAATAGTGAAACCTACTACTATTCCCTAAAATCACTAATCATTGGTTCACTTTGTGAACTCCCGACTTCATGGTCATTTCCGACCTTCTTTCAATAAAGACACGACGATTTCACAAATTACACAATTAATCAACTCCAAATGTTCGCATCTGTTGATGGACGCATGTTCCGCTCTTCAAAAATTTCTAATAATTCGTCCCAAGTTTCTCGACGTATCAAACGATCGCTCAAGGCCTAAACCAACCAAATATCAAAAATACTTTAAATAAAGATAAAACCCAAGTAGTGGGAGAAACCCTACCTCACAAAGTTTGTCAAAAACTCAAATCCAAGGCCCACGCATACCAGCCCGCGTAGAAAGCAAATTCTTTCCTTCATTCCGAAGACTCGCGACCTACCATCACGCAATATATTTTAGGATATTTTAGAGTATAAGTCAAATCTCTAAAATCAATTTTTTTTGCCATCAGGTTATTCTTCTTTCCACGCTGGCCCCTTTTTCATTTGAAGGAGACGGTCACTGTTCATATTTTGGCATTATTCTCATTTAAAACAAATTTTAAAACGACCATTATGTCTTTCTTTTCCCGCTACACTCTGTGACTATCTCTACGGGCCCATTTTCATCATTTCTTACTACGCCATTTAGCTGACACATGAGTACGTGTTATATGTGACTTTCGTCGCAGATCGAAAAATCGTTTTTCTTTACAAAGACTCCAAAACGATGCCTCAAAACGTGTAAATCTCGATCGCTCCCGACCACTAAATTTTACGTGCTAAATTTAGATTTCACGGCCGATTCCAACGACGAATTTTTAAGATGGGACTACCCTCCGATCATTTTTAGTCTTAGACAACCCTCTAAACTATTTTTCTCTAGACTCATCTCATGCACTCACTCCTACCGTCCTGCGCTGGCTCCCAAATAAGATATGAATTTACTTTACGCCAATTTCCATTACGCTATAACACATGCAAATATATAAACATGCATATTCACATAAAAATTAAATCAATAATAACTATATCACGTAATTTCATTTCATCACATCAAAATTACCACGCGCTAATGATCAAACACGAAAGAATTTACTAATTACTAGACTAAACACATTATTCACAAAATTTATTTTGTAAACATCTATTCGAATAGTGAAACCCTATACTTCATTCCCTGAAAATCACCAATCGCCGGCTCACTTCGCGAACCCCGAATTTCACACATTTCCGAATTCTTTCAATAAAGACATTTATTTATTTCACAATTAATAAATTAATCAACCTAACAGCCCGCGCCCAAAGGATGGACTAAGACAAATGGGTTTCAAAAATTTAATAATTCACCCAAGTTTGGGACGATCAAATGATCGCTCGGCGCCTAAAAACCAACCGAACATCAAAAACACTTAACAAAGATAAAACCCAAGTATGAACCCCACCTCACGTGCTTTGTCAAACTCTCAACCTGTCCACGCATAGCCCGCTCTCCACGAGAGCCACAGCTCTTTCCTTTTGCTTCCAAGACCGACTCGGCCTGATAACGCGATATTTTAGATATTTTAGAGAGAAATCAACTAATCTCTCTCTAAAAATGAATTTTTTTGGCTACTGGTTATTTTCTCTTCTTTCCACGTTTTGCTCCCTTTTTCATTTGAAGGAGACGGTCACTATTCATATTTTGGTTAAGATTATTCTCTGCTTAAAACAAATTCTAAAACGACCACATGTTTTTCTTCCGCTGGACACTCTAAGACTATCTCTACCGTCCATTTCATCATTTCAATTACGCCACTTACGACACACGAAGACGTTAAGTATACGCGACTTTCGTCGCATTGAAATTGTTTTACTCAAGACCGAAACGACGCCTCGAACGTGTAAATCTCGAACGCTCTACCCGACGAAATTTACGCCAAGAAATTGGGATTTCACGAGACGATTCCAACGATGATATCCGTTTCGTCATCCGAGATCTAGAGAATAAATTCCGGATTTTTAACTGAAATTACAATTTTGTAACCGAAATTACGATTTTCCCCTTTTTCCAGAAATTGAAATTTCTCGGGTCTTACATGATTATCTATCGTTCTTTGTCTGAAATTACTCATTTGCATATTTTTCTATTAATTTATCTTTTTATCGTCTTGAGGAGTTTGATTTTGTATCCTTATTACCACGTTTTGTTTTTATTGCTTATTGTAATATTATTTCATGCGCTGACGATTCAGACGCAGAAGAAAGATATTCGGATGACAACAAATCGATTATAGTCGCATCATAAGCATGTAATCCGAATCATATTATTCTAATCACTATAGTTATTACCAAATTTATTACGTTATTAACTTGCACTAGTTAAGCTTCGTTATCGCTTTCGAGGAGTTTGATTGTGATTCTATTACCACGCTTTTGTTTTTAGTTGTCTTGCTGTAATATTTTATTTCATAAGATAGATTTATTCAGACGAAGAAATATTATTTCTCTGATGACAACAGCGCATTATAAATAAGCCACTACGAATATATGTATTCTAATCAATTACAAGATACCAAATTTATTATGCTATTAACTCAAGTGTTTTTTTATCCTATATAGGTTTTAGTGAACTTGTATACTTGTTTCTATTGATGTATCGCTTTTTTTTTTTTTAAAATAGATAAATTTATCATTCAAGCTAAAGAATATAAATCGATGTAAACACTGACCAAGCTGCTAAAAACTTTAAATGATGACATAACATCAAAGTTAATAAAGAAACGATCTACCGCTATTACGCTAATAATCCAAAAACGCCAGAATACCCAAGATTCTGTGATCCGCAAAGATACCGACGTATCAAGCATTTTATTCGACGACTCATCTGATCGAAACCTAAAAACTCACGGTAAGTTAAGTTAACTCCGTCGACGACACACCAATTCGCCACCACGAACTAAAATATCACGACTGATATATCGCAGATTTAGATTTTTACTAATATATCGCAGATTTATAAATTATTCAAAATTTAAATACATATTCTATTTATATATCAAAATTATGTTGAAAGTATAGAAAATGATAATATCAACTAGATATGAAAAAAACATTAAAATTCATTTTTCTATAAAAAAATGAAAATTCTTTTTCACCATTTATATAAAATAATTCATTAAACGTCAATATATTATGTCTAACTTTTTATATTTTGTGGAGTATTTAAAAAAATTACTATAAATAATTTTAAAAGATTTCTATTTAATAATTTGTAAAAATTCTGTTTGATATTAAATATTTGCACAATCATTTTTTAATTTAATTTTTATAATATAAACTTTATATTAATTATTAAAAATTAATAATATTAATTAATAAGAAATACCCTTTATTTTTCTAACATCTTTCCTATTTTTGCAAAATAATTGAAAATTAATGATATAAGCGATTATTAAAGCATCACAAATGATATTAATTATTGCGAACGTATATTAATTCATTCTCTCCATCTCTTGGTCTTCCATCTTCTAGAGACAATTAATGATAAGGAAAACTTTTCATTTTCTCTCTCTCACATCTCTTCATCTTCTTCCATTTTTTGCTTCATCACAAGAAATCCAAGTTAGATATCACTTAAAAAAAAAAAAATCATAAAATCGTCAAAAATTTGAAAATTATTGATGATATATCCCCAACCGATATATCATGATATTTAAACTCGCTCACAACAAAGCCGATAACAAACATTCATTGACGACAAAACAGCGAAACCCATATCGCGTAGGGTTAAACCATTTTATCTTAAAAGAAAACTACATTCAGGAAGAAATGATGAAATGGGTGATTTTGGTTTGTTAATGAAGAAAAATCATCCCTCCTGGGATCAAGCAGCAAGAACCACTTTATCTAGTTAAACCTGCATTTGCGGAAGAAAATGACGGAAACGAATGATTTCAAACCAAGAATGACAAAAATCACTCTTTAGCGCCTAACTAAAAAGCAATTGGAAAGAAAGAACGAAGGGAGAAGCTTAATCAAGACCTAATCAATAAAATTATTTTCTTTTATATATATATATATATACTGTCAATGCTCTAAATTCAGTCATCCCAATTAAGGTGAATTTATGGTTTGTACCTTTAGAATTTTTCCTTCAATGAGCCCAATACATAATCACATTGACTTGTATTTCTTTGCCGTCTTCAAAGGGTTGGTTGGTTGGTTAGTCCAAGAACAAGACCAAAGCAAAATTCACACAAGTCTACGCCCAAGTCGTCTATGGCTGTCCCACTCTCCCCCTTCTCTTTAACTTCATCAGCTACTGTCGACTCTTCTGGATATCAATCACTTATCATCATATGAAGCTTCCTCCATGGCTACAGGGAGGTATCCGGGAAAGCTCGGGGCGAGAGCAATGGAGGTGATGGTATATGAATGCAATACACATTTTCGATGATCAGAGCAGCAAGAGAGTGTCTGAAGCCTGAAATGGCGAACACAGCTGCTGGTGCTGGATCACAGGATTCGCCAGAGGCTGAGAGTGATTTTGAGCTAGGTGACGGTTCGAATTTTGAGCTCTCTGAATATTTGTTGTTTGATGATAACATGGAGGAAGATCATTCAGCATTCCTGGCTTCCGGGTTTGGTCAGAGCCTCGTTCACCATGGAAATGAAGTTGACAACTCTGGAAGCAGCAGCAGCCAGCATGAAGGAAGACCTGCCAGCAGTAAGCAAAATCAAATGATCAATACAAAGCTTTTCCGGTTTATGTAGATATGTATGTGTGTATATTGTTTAGTGTTTTTGCGCTGTGTGTGCTGTAGGAGACAGTGAGAGCCGGCAGAAGAAGAAAGAAACTAAGGAAAGGGTTATGTTTATAATAAAATCCGAGGTTGAAATCCTGGACGATGGATTCAAATGGGAGGAAGTACGGAAAGAAGATGGTCAAGAACAGCCTAAATCCAAGGTAGCGATCAACAGTAAAGAAAAAAAAAAAAAGATTCTCTATCATCTCGACATGGCACCTTACTTCTACCTTAAGTCTCAAAAACAAAAAACAAAAAACAAAAAACAAAAAAAAACACCTTCCTTAATAGTAGAATTTCAGTTAAACAGCAGTTAAATTAAGCATTTCGCGCATTGACGGAGAAAGCTAACATCACAAGAAGAAAAGAAAAGAGAATGATTTCATGAAACCAACAAGAACATTAGATTTGATCATTCGTCACACACAATACTATCAGTTAAGAACTGCTCTATGATTAAATGCATGAAATTCTTCAACTTATGAACTTTTTATTTGATGGGCAGGAATTATTACAGGTGTTCAGTTGATGGATGCAGTGTGAAGAAGAGAGTTGAAAGAGATAGGAACGATCCCAAGTTTGTGATAACGACATACGAGGGCATCCACAACCACGAAAGCCCTTCTAAGTTCTGAAAATTTTTCGGGGTAGCAAGTTCTTCGAGCACTCTCGAACTTCAGTCCCATTTTCAACATGGTTCCACCACAACCCTCCCTTTTTTTTCCATGTTAAACCCTAATAGGTAGCCTTCTGTCATAGGATCCAACTTTGGCAATGATGTTCTCATGTATTGACAAGAAAAATAATATATCGAGGAGTCTGTGGATATCTATCGGATCATAGCGTTTATATGCAACTTTCTTGCCTAACAAAAATGCATCTCAGCTCTACACTTTTCCTTTTTTCACAAGAATTGTATCTGTGGATGACAGTATTCATGGGGATCATCAAACAATTCGATGTTTCCAGTAATTCAACCATCAAGAACAGTTAGAGCATGATATCCGATTCATTCAATAATTTCCTGCTGAAAAGAGAAAATACTGTAAAATGGCATCTCTTGTAGGAACTTACTACAAACACTTCACGTTCATGGCAGGGCTATGCTTGTCACTTCATTTACCAGAAAACAAATAAATACAGGACTTCTGTCTTTCTTCAGGCCTTCCTATGGCGTGTCGATCAATATGAATATAAACCAAATATACTCAACTGAATGAAGTCAAATTCATTAAAAGCTTGCAAATAGCATTGACACAGATAATTTATCAGGGCAAGGCCATATATACCCAACTGGATGAAGTCAAATTCATTAAAAGCTTGCAAATAGCATTGACACAGATATTTATCAGGGCAAGGCTCCTTTGGAATGGCGATGGACCAACAAAGAACTTGAAATACATCGTCAACTCAGCCTAATAACCATGGAAGTAGAATACCGAATACCTACCATTCTGTGGAGCAGCTCGGCGTAATAACCAACGATTGTGGTTGAAAAACTAGACTTCCTCTGTTTTTGAGCCTGTTATTTTTTTTCCTACTGTCCAGAGCCCAACCTCTGCATTGTTTGTCAGACAGAATTCTGTACAAAACAATAAAAGAACAGAATTATGATTTGCATTAGAAAAATGAATATGCCTGATAGACGATGCCAATCCTTAAAGGAGTAATTCTTTGTCAGGATAAGAAATAGAGAATTCCTCTCTCTCTCTCTCTCTCTCTCTCTCTCTCTCTCTCTCTCTCTCTCTCTCTCTCTCTCTCTCTCTCTCTCTCTCTCTCTCTCTCTCTCTCTCTCCCTCTCTCTCTCTCTCTCCCTCTCTCTCTCTCTCTCTCTCTCTCTCTCTCTCTCTCTCACTCATGCAGGATCAACAATATGCCAATTTAGTTTGAAGATGCTAAGCACCTACTTGCTTGTTTCAATATATGATACCACTCGAAAATGCATGAAGTCCAGAGGAAGTAATTAAATCAAGTGTTACAAAAATCATGGACCAGCTCCTTTTCGAGGCAAAGATTAGGCCACTATTGGTTGAAATTCATGGTATCAAATCCACAATCTGTCTGTTTTAGTCAAATCTAAAATGACAACCTATTTGAGCAACAGAATTAATGTAATTATGCCAAGAAAATAAGAACTGCTGATAGTTTCTTGTGTTAAGAAAGAAGAAGAAAAACCATGGTATGAAATCCAGAAAGGAACCATAGTATGAAATCACATAGAAAGCAATTGAAAATTTTGTACACCAAGAGAAGAATGGCTACATTATGGAGACAGAAGAAATCAAACTCATATAAAGTCAAGTAAAAACTCCTTCAACTGGACAAAGATCAAACATAATCGATTTACAAAATAAAAGGATAGGAAAAAACTCGATTATTACCTTTGAATTAATTATTGCATAGTGATTGACTACATCTGAAGGGAGATACAAATATAAGCTCCATAGATAGATCTATTACTATCATCATGTCCAAAGAACCAATCTGATTTTATTCCATCAACGAAATAGTCTCCAAGCAGGCTGTACAATCTTGTTATGTCAGACATTCTGTATTAACTTTGTTATGTAGAATCTCACACCCTCAAATCACTAAACAAACAGCATTAAGAATTAGTATTAGCTCCAATTTTGATTGGTAAAAAATAGCATGCTAAATTCACAATCTGGCACTTTCATTGGGAAAGATAAATACTGTGGTTTCTTGAACATGTAGATCCAGTGCTGCCAACTCCTTCCATTTAGCTCTGGTGCCATTAAAACGACAGGAGATGCTCCACAAGATTTCGCCAGGCCACACTTTCGCTCTCATTTGTGAGGAAGACTTGACTATACCCTTTGACTTAGAAAACACGTGCTTATTGGTCTTATCCATTCCATTTGCAAGCAACCAACGGAATCCAGATTGATGCTGTAATGCAGAACACCAAAGGTTTTTCCTACCAGGCTCCGTATTTACACCAGAAACATGGACCTGAGTGATTTTGAACTGAGAGGTGAGTTCTTCCTTGTCTTCTTCCCTCTCCTCTTTTATCTTACCATCCACCTCCCCCTCTATCACTAACTCATGCTGATCAACCACTTCCCCACTGTTGCTGGATTCTGACTGCATGTTACTCATTTCAGGTTTTGGAGGGAAAAATACTCTCTCCACTTGGATTAAAGCAAGCACTGGGCACCTGGATTCATAGTTCTGAAGAGGATCTCTAGCTGCACTCTGAGGCGATTGCTAAGTTGTTCTCCAGCACCGCCTCCTACAGAGGCTTTGCCCCATTCCGTCCCTTTTCCAACCTTCCACTTACAGATCCTTCACCTTAGCAGTGGGCTGCAAGGATCTTTGAAGCACGCTCGCTAATGTGATCTTCATCACAAATGATTCCAGAATCCAGCCTCAACCACTCATCCAATGTTATAGACAAGCTCATTAGTCCCTTGTCATCATCATCACTATCATTGACATTCAATAGATGTAATCCTACATCTCCTTCCAGATCAAGAGACCAAATCAAATTGGCAGTCGTCTTCTCTTCAAAGCCGGACATTTCCTCAAAGAATACTTGGAAGCAATGCACGAAGGTGCCTCTCATCCGAATACCAGAGTGAATTTATCCTTCAATAGAGAGAACTTCAATCTTATCCATTGCCAAAGGTGCAAGATCTTCCAGAGATACATAGTCTGAGACCATCTCACCTCCTACTGAACTTGAATTCACGCTATCATAAGCCTGCCAAAATGAAATTTCTTCAGCAGTATTTCCTCAAACCAAATGTATCTTGTTCGACTTGGACCATAACAAATAAAGTTTGCCTGAATAACACAAAAAACAAATGAATCAGCCTCACTTGGAAGAAAGAGGGTATGGGGAGACTGTGAAATATGGGGAAAGGAAAAAAATGCTAAAGAAAATGATTTTCTCATGTTTGGTTCCACGGTGGAAAATATAAAATCAAATATAATAAAAATCTTAAAATTTTACATTTTTAAATTTCTTAGTCCTTATATATTAGAGAGAAACAAATAAATAATTTGAATAAACACAGGAACACTTTGCCAAGTTTAAACCTATTTTATATTTTCCTCCAGAAAAAAATTTCCTTCCATTTTTCCTCTCTATTTTCCTTACTACTTTCCAGGTTCCAAATGGAACCATAATGTTGCAAACTCCATATGAAAGCATAGAATGAGTTCACATACCTCTCCAGCACCTCCAATGCAAATGCAGCTTCACATGCTATTTGTTGCATTGTCTTCCCAGTGATATCTTCCAAAGGCATTAACTTACTGGCTTGCATTGAGAATTTCTCAATTCCAACTGCTACCAAATGCTGAAGTATTTCCATAATATCAGCACCCATTTCTGCCGGTAACACAACTGGAAAAGAAGTTTGCATTATCAAGCTCCCACCACTCTTCATATTTCTGAAAACTGAGGGGTGCATAGAACGCAGAAAGCCTCCGCCTTTCATCTGAATGAATGGCCCCAAGCCTTCGCCAAGTGGAGGTAATCTGACTTGCTCTTCAGGGAGGAGATAGATCGGACTTCCAAATCCACCAGAGCTATAGCAAGGAGAATTCTGAAAGACCTTTTCACTCAAGCCCTGATTCATTAGAGCCACAGTCTCCAAAGTCTCAAGCATTGCTTTCTCCTACTTACCAGCGACTCACTCATTGTCATGCCTCTTCAGCAGCTTGAGTAACCGCTATAAAAGGCAATTCTTCACAAAATTTCCTAAACCCAGAGCCAGTCGAAGTCTCAAAGTTCCTATGCTCAAACCCAGTTGGAGCATCATAACCAAACTGAGTCTGTGCTTCCATCATGGTGGTCGAAAAATGAACTTCCAGAAGCTTTTGGGTTGTCCTTTTCAAACTGTCTCAAAAGACACTCTCTTGGAGACTCAAGGTCACTATCAGAACTCGGGCCAAATGAGCTACCCTCCATTCCCAACATTTTTAAGAATTCACTTGCCACAGATTCTGTCATATCATCCAAACTATGTGATTTTTTTACAACTTTACTTTCTTTACACTTCACTGAACCCTAAGTAGTTTTCTGCTCAAGAAAGTCATTAATAGCCAGTGGAGAATCCAACTCTGCTGAATCTGAAATTGACAGACTGTTAAGAAAGGACTCGAAGTTCTTCCATTGATAAATTCGCGAAGCACTTTTCTGTTTGAAGCTAACATCCTCATCTCCATATTTATGTTACCATAGAAATTATCTTCGATCAGAGTCTGCCTCTCACCAGACACCCCATCCACATGAACACTAACTACTTTAGAACCTCACAGAAGGTTGAGTAAAAATTTTCCCTGAAGTCTCAACTGTTCCTTCGTGGAATTTGGTCTCTCTCAATGACATCAAACTCTACATCATCACAATCACTTCCAACACTTTCTTCTGCAGACTCAAAGAATGAATCAGGCTTTGGTTTGAAAGGCTCCTCATGTTCAGAGAAAGTATCAGACCCTAACAAATTACCAAAGTTCCCTTCATTGAGTTTCATATATAAAACTTAAAGAATCAGAAGTTTGGTGTCAGGATTTGGAAAACCTTCATTAAGGAATTTGACATCCAAAGGATAGAGAAGGGCGAGGCTAGAGATGCTCAACCTGCTGAACCCTGCTATTGTCTGTACTTGTCCTATTCCGATTTAAATTTGAAAGCTCAGGAAAGATCACATTATTATTCTCAATCGAATTATCCTTCACTATCAAAAAACCATAACTAACGTTTAATGTCGCCCCTTTTGCCTCGCCTGAGAGCTTATAGCTTGTGGTTGACCACTTCCCGGAGCATTTTTCTTCCTCTAACTCCTCCAAACCGGAAGCAACTTTGTAAGATCAACCCAGTGCTTCCCAAAATCATGTCCTGGTTCCCCAACAAGAGTTGCATACAGCAAAAAATGCTTAGCCTCATACTTCGCCGAATGGTGAATTCTACTTCCATGACCATAAACAACATCGATGATTAAAGTCTTCAAATTCAGCAATCTTGAAAACATGAGATGCAGGGTCAGTAACACCTCATCCTTTCGTTTCCACGAACAGATAAACTATAATCATTGAAACCTGATGGTAACTTTCAATGGAATGTACATGGAGAAAGAAACAACAATTGAATTTTCGATCCGATATGAGTCGCTTTTGGCGCCTTTTCCAGTTCCATGATGATTTCTTATCTCAGTGCAGGAATTCTTCATCAAATATCCTGGACTTCATGATTCTGATAAACGGATTTCACAGATTTGATCGATTTTCGAGATGGAGAAATCAGCCTTGAAGGGGTTTGATCCATGTAAAGAGCTTTGTCTAAAGCCTGATATCATGCAACAACTCACCACTGTTTGAATCTCTACCATGATTTGTACTAGATTCACTTTCGATAGCATCGTCTAAAGATCAAGAAACACGTGATTATATGAACAAAACATTCATGAAATGCTTCTCGACTTATCATATTGTCTGAAAAACCCAGCATTCAATCAAACACAACAAAAAACCCAGCTCAATTTTGCTGCTGAGAACTCAAAGGAACGCAAGAAAAAATCAAACAAAATAAAAAACCAAAAATTGGGCACAAGGGGAACTTCATTTCAACCCCCAACCCATAATACAAATGCCAAGCGTTCAGCCAGTTTCCCTCGATTTCTCGGCAGCCAAACAGATTATAACTAAAAATTAGTTAAAAACGATTGAACTGTGCATACCCGGGTTGAAAAGTCAGGGGGATCATCCATCTCCCTCCGCTTGTTTTCAGGAAAATCTGTATCGAATAGGTAGTTTGTAAGTTGAAGAGGTGACTGTTAGCACTTAGCCGCTCCTTTTGGCACTCACCAATCTCTTGTGATAAATTCACAATTATTAAATAATAATAATAATGACAATAATTCTTTTAAATAATAATAATAATAATGACAATAAATGGTTCGAAAAATAAAAATAATGACAATAAATAAATACATAAATAAAAATAATACATGGAAAATTATATTTAGAATTATCATACTTTCTCTCTTTTGCTAAATTGTCATATAAAAATAACTAAAAATCATTCATATCAAATATTACTTAAATAATAAAGATATATATTTGTAAAAATACTTTTCAAATTAATTCTTTTTTAAATCTATTAACTTTGCATTATATCATAAAAATTATATTTTTATTATTAAAAAAATTTCAGCATATATGTTATTGTAACTTTCTGTTAAATTTTGACCTAAAATTTCCTTTTTTGCTTTTGAAATAAATAAAAAAAGTATGCATTTTCATTGAAAAATTAATCATTCTATAAAACATCGAAATTTTTTTAATTAAAATAATAAATAAAGAAAATAAGGGTCTCTACCATTGCCATTATTTTGAAGTTTGAATATCCTAATGTTATCGACTGAATATAATGTTTTAAAATTTTAAAAGAATATATCAATATTATTATTATATTTTTTTTTTTTCGAGGA
Source organism: Tetrastigma voinierianum (assembly GCA_016808115.1). Classification (NCBI taxonomy): domain Eukaryota; kingdom Viridiplantae; phylum Streptophyta; class Magnoliopsida; order Vitales; family Vitaceae; genus Tetrastigma; species Tetrastigma voinierianum. Next base: position 1,068,598 of record JAEQBH010000055.1, read on the forward strand.
AACTATGAAGTTATTTTATCACGATCAAAAGCAGCAGTAGTCACAATTCATAGCTTATGACATCCCATACAAGAGGACTGACATGTAACACCGATGCTCTACTGGGCGCAGTGAGCAATCAATTGCAGATCTTTCACAAAAGAAAGTTTTAAATTTACAAGCCGACACTAACTTTTGACACAAGAATAAGTATCGTAAAAGATATACTATGTATCAGAGAGTCATATATACCACTTGTAAATCCAACTCTACTATCACCCGGTGCGTATTATTTTGAGCCAAGATAGAGTCAAAGATACTCATCGCCTCACCCAAGGGTACACTTATCGGATCTGCAGCAGATAAACAGATATAAATTCCTCAAAGATCACGTAATATACTTCCACACTCGTCAAGGACCCGTTCGATCCACTACAAAGATCTAAGATTCATCTTATACCAAAATTTTTACCATTGGTTTTTGCCAGCGCTGGGATATGGGTCTGGTAGCTGAGGGTTAAATTATTGCATCTTTGAGATGATGTGCCTCCTGCCATTGGTTCATCATTTTACCTGCTATATGGAGGATGTGTCCAGCCGACCATCCTTTGTTCCTCCACACCTTATTATTGCGATTTGTCCATATAACCCAACATATCATAATTATGAGAGCCACTATTTCCTGAGAACATGCAAGAGTGAGACGATTAAACCATGACATAACTGTTTCAAATCTTCCTTGGATTAGAATAAGGGTTAGCAACCAACATTCCTTAGCTATTGGACATTGCCCCAACAATATATGGATTCTCGATCAAACACGTATCAACAAAGTGATCAGACTTGGATCATCCATCTCTCAAGATCCATAAGAGGTAAAATGACTTTCAAAGCCTCTGTCATGAGCTTCGATCTTTGGCGGAATTGGGAGTTTCCATAATAAAGACCATACTTGTGGCGAGCTTCAAGCATTTGAGTTTGTCAAGACTTATAACAACTTTACTAAATACATGTCATTTCTCTCATGAAGTCAATACCATTGATCTGCTATGCTACTGCAACTTAGAGGAATATTCAAAATTAGGGCCTGATCACGCTAGTTGAAAATATCAGCAACTAGGTCTTTATCCCAGTTTTTTCCATCTGTAGTCATCAACTGTTGGATTGTAACAGATTCATAATTGTCACCCAATGCAAGAGATATTCCTGGGAGTGTACATCCCAGAATCATGTATGGTAACCTCGTATATCGGGAGCCATTACCAACCTGTATTCTGCTATACCTCCTTACGATATCTCAAGAGGCCCATATGCTACGCCATGCATAGCTGTGGCTCACCCTGCCAGCTTGGAAACGAAGAATTGCACACCATGCTTGATAACTAGACACCAGAACTTGGCTTCACACAAATTTCCATCCTTGTTCGCCAAAAGAGCTGGGGATTAAAATCATGCAATTTCCTCGGAAACCCAATCCACCACCCATCTTAGAATGCATAAAGATCCACCCAGCTAATTGGATACCTACTTCCATTCTTCCTACTCCCACCAAAACGGTCAGGAACCTTTTCAATATCATGGCACACGCCTAATGGTATTAATAGAAACGTACATTACAAAGGTCGAGACTACTGGCTACCTGCTAAAGAGGATTTTTACCGCCTAGATAGCTTTTCAGATTCCAGCCCATTCAATTTTTTCCGCATCAGCCCTTAATATACTCAAATACCTTCTTCTTGCTTCTCCCTACAAATGAGGGAGTACCTAGGTATAAGCCATGATCACTAGTGCCACCCACCCCCAGTAAGGAAGCATATTAACTCCTTCTTTCCAACATTAACATTGCGACTAAAAGAAATAGATGATTTGGTGAAGTGTACTCTCTGCCCTGAGGCAATACCATATTCCCCCAGTATTTGCTTTACCACACTAGTTTCATGCTACCATTTTCTAAATGGGATGAAACAATCATCAGCAAAAAAATGCTAAATTGTTGGAGCTCCCTAACAACTCAAGTAACCATGGATTTGTCCTTCCCTTTCGCTTGAATTAAAGAACTCAAAGCCTCTCGCACAAATGATGAAAAGATATGGGGGATAAAGGATCCTCTTTGCCTCTAATCCTCTGGGGGTATGATAGACCAAGTTCCTTACCCTCATGGAGAATCTTAAATCGCACAGTTGGATATGCACTCCATAATCGTTAACTCACCTTCATGGAACCCCATTCAAGCATTATCCTTTAAGAAGTCCTATTCAACTCTATCATACTTTCGACATATCCACCTTACAACAGAATCCATGTTTCCCTTGAGTCTTCCTATTCAAATAATGTAACACTTCAAAAGATATGAAGATATTATCAGTGATAGATCTACTTGGAATGAAAGCACCTTGAGAGCGGGATATCGTCTTCGGAAGGAGTTGTTTCAATTGTTTGGCTACTGGCTTAGCCACAATTTTATGGGGATAACATTACATAAGGACATCGGCCAGATCACCTAGGGACTAACTTGCCTCTTTGAATAAGAACACTTGAGTGTCGCTCATAACTTCCTGAATTTTTGAGTTTGAGAGGACATCTACCCACAAACATCTTCGCTGATAACATGCCAAAACCGTTGAAAAAAAGATGGATTCATCCCATCTAGACCTGGTGATTTATCTGGATGCATGGAGAACACAACTTCTTTGATCTCCATTTCAATGAACGGTGTTGTTAAAAATGCATTATCATCATTCAAAATCATAGGAGAAATTACATCAGTACACCCACCATCATTGCTGCCTTCTGACATATACAAAGCTTGAAAATAATCTAACATCGTCTTCTCCACCTCTTCTTCGTTGTCCCGCCATGCCCCTGAGTCATCCTTTAATCTTGATATGCGGTTCCTTCTCCTCCTAGTTGAGGCCATGGAATGAAAATATCGAGTATTTGCATTACCCGTTGTCAACCAGAATTGTTTAGCCCTTTGTTTCCAAAAGGTCTCATTTTGAATCAGTAAATCCACATACCTCTGCTTTGTTATCTCAAACTCCTCAAGACTCTTAACGTCCCTTTTCCCTTTGAGCTGGGCCATTTTCTATTTACAAGATGCTATACTTTGACGCAAATTTCTAGTAGAACTGCCTCCCCATGCTGCTGATGCATGGCCACAAGCACTTAATCTGTACTGGATAGTTTGTTCAATTGAACTCTCCCAGCTACTCATTAGCACATCTCCACAACCTGGTTCATTTAGCCAATTGTTTTCAAACCGGAACCTTCTTTGTCTGTAAGTCTTACCCAGATATCTAGTGTTGAGGAAAAGTGGAATAAGATCCAATTCAGATGCTTCCATGCCATACATAATACTGTTCGGGAACCTTGATAACCATGTCTGTGTGACCATGGCTCTATCTAGTCTTTCCTCAATCCAATCTGGTGTCCTTCTGGATTTTCCCATGTGAATTGAAATCCTTCCATACCAATATCAATTAGCCCGCTAGCCTCTGTAGCTTCTCTGAATCCTTTAATTAACCATTCAGGATGACTATGTTGACCCCGTTTCTCCGCCTAAGTGAGTAGGTCATTGTAATCTCCAATACAACACCAAGGCAATGTGGATATCAGAGCAGTTTAACGTAATAGTTCCTAAGTCATGTTCGACATCTTTCTGGATGACCATAGTATCCAGTCAAACGCCAAATCCCCATGCCCTCCATAGTTACCTTCAAGTCAATATGGTTTCTCGATGAGCCAAGGACAGTAGCTCATTGTTGTTCTCCCAAAGCATTGCCAGACCTCCACTATGGCCTACATTGTCCAATTACGTAAATGTTCTTCAGGTCCCATCATTTCTTTATTATTTCCACTTTGCCTTTTTTTTTTTATCTACTAGGTTTCCATTAAAAAACACGAATCTCGTCTTCTTAGAGAATAAGATCTCTTAATCCTCAACTCGGCACGATTTAGCTCCAACTTAAGCACACATGGCTCGTGGCCCGGATCCTTGAGCCCACCACTGGGTTCCGAACAGTATTGCACTATCTATCTCTTTCTCTTGATCTCGCAGAATGAAGATGAGCCTACCTCGGGCTGCCAACCAACGCTGCCTCCCTTTCGTCCGTTACAAAAAGTCCACGCCAAAGGATTCAACACTTCCATGGGCTGACCGTGAGTGCATCAACGCCAAGATTCCTTCTTTGTAATGGCCCTAACTGAGGCCCAATTACTAGGCTATGTCCCTTCGTTAACCCCATTGATTCCGTCCTTTTCTCTGTCAACCTTCATCGTGTCAATATCATTAACGCCCTCTCCATCCTCTTTGCTAAGACAACCGCCTCGCGCTAACCGAAAACCATCCGCCCTCACCATGAACTGCACTCATGTGAATCCCCATCCATGAACTATAAGGCTTAAGGACATTCCTCGTGATACTACACAATTTATCAGATTTTCGATCAAGATGACCCAAGCACCTACATATGAAACATAATAGGTTAAGACGCTCATATTCGAAAAATCAACCTAAAGCCATTCCCACCGTATTTCTTTATCTTCATTCTACTCTTCAAAGGGTTTATGGACATCCATATTAACGCGACCAGAAAATTCCCGTGAACCCTTAAAATTATTTTCATCCTACTCCAAAATTTTACATAGCTTCCAATATCTTTAACAATCTGATTGATTGAATCCCACGTGAAGATTACTGATCGACCCGTAAAGTTACCCACTTAAAGGGAACTCGCCTCGCTTGATCGGCCCATTAGCCTCCTCACAACCAATATATGCTGGTTAAATGTCCACGGCCCGTTATTAAGAACTGTGATGACATCGAATTTGTGGAAAAACTGGAACAGATATCTGCCCGCTCCTACTTTCGTAACTGCTATTCCTTTCCCCGGTTCCCATATGGAAGCCATAGAATTCTTCATAGCGGCAAAATTGATCTACGGTCGCTGAGGAATCTACCAATTGTGTGGCATACCGCATATCCGTCCCTTCCGAAATAGCTTTGCCGACTTCCTCGCTAGACCTCCGCCTCTGCACTTCTTCGCCCATTGAAAATTGGCCCATGCGCTCTAATTTGCATACCAAGATTTAATTACCCATTATTCTTAAAGAATCCACACTTCACAAATTCTAAAGGAAAAAAAAACCCAACTTGTCAGGATGACAAGAAACGAAGAAACTCGCCATCAGAGACGAGAGGAAAAAATCTCGATTGTTTAAGATCTACATGTTTTACGTATTTTTTAATAAATTATTTTCATTAAAAATTTCTCATGAAGGTATTTAAAACAACTTTATTGTGACTTTGTTTAGTGACTATCATTGACTTCTGTTAAATTGTTTTTACAAAAATTATCTAAACATTTTTTGAAACAACTTTAAATACTATTATGACTGTTTGTTAGATATTTTAGAATATATATATATATATATATATATATATATATATATATATTTTATTATTATTATTATTTTAATTTTTGAAAATATTTTTTTAAAACTTGTTGTATGATGGTTTGTAAATGAAAAAATATATTTAAAATTTTAAGTTTATCTGTTAATTGTTTAAAAAAAACAATCTCTCGTTTTTAAAAGAAAAATATAGAAAAACATACTATACTTTCATTAATTAAAATAATTTTTATCTCTTAAACATAAAATATGATGTTTCATGGAAGCATATTTTAATTGTTCTGAACTTTTTTTAAATTATTTTATGATGAATTTTCGAAAATAAATATAATAAAATATAAACAGTAATTATTAGTTAAGCGTTACATATAAAAAATCACAAATTAAAGTTTGAAACTGTTTTTTAATGATCAAAAGTGCTAAAGATAGATGATAGTTCACGACTTACAAAGTTGATAATCTAGGTATGCTAACAAACAAAATTTGATATAATGACTTTCAAATTGAAACTTTATCACTCGAAATACTAATACGAAAACCTATGAGAAGTAATTAAGTAAATTGTTAACAACAGACCTACACGTCGACACAAAACACACCGTAATAAATAAAGCATAACAATAAGAAAAACGTAATAAAACATGAAATGGTGAGACAAAGACGACAAAAAAATCACACTCCTTAAGAAAGTCGATTTTGTGGATAGAGCCACAAAATAAAACGGCTGACGACGTTAATTTAACGTCAGTTTAAATGGGCTTTTTAAGATTAAACTGCTTGCTTTTTTAAATTTTCAAGACTTATCGATGAAATTTTTCAAAAATTTCGCATGTAAGTTAAATATTGTTTATCTCGCAGTTCTCATTTTCCACAAAAGCAAGTAAACTCAATCATCGCTTCAACAAAAATAAGAGCCAAGAATAAACACTATTGAGGGACGACAACAGGCTGGGACGCTAGCCCATCCCTAATCTGATCGCTTTTATTTTTTTTCACCCCAAACTCGTCTCATTTAAAATTAACAGGCGCTATGAAAATCTCCAAACTCGAATTCGCTTACATTTAATTTTTAATTTTAATTTTTTATATTTACGTTTTTATTTTTATTATATTAAAATTAATATTTTTCATAAAAATAAAATATTATGAATTTTTTATAAATTATTTATTAAAAAACATTATAATAATAATTATTATTATTTATATTAAAGTATAAAATAAAATAATAAAAGTTATTTTTAAAATATAATCGTATGGCTTATTATTATTATTATTTCGATATACTTGGCTCATATCGCTCATTCGATCCGTTTCAGCCTCGGTGTAATTTATTTCTTTACTTATCATTTTAAATTAACTTAAATTTGTTCATTACCCGACTTTCGATTTTATGAAAATATCGCCCCCTGAGTCATTGAGACTTGTCCGTAAAATCTAAAATTTCCGTCATATTTTGGGAATTTGACGAAACTTTTACTGTTACTGGGATTTGCTGCATCGAATTTAATCTGGCAAGCAAACTGCCACATCCGAGATCTGTATAATTTTCTACGCTTCTTCGAACCCTACGGTAATTTATTATTTTTATTAACATTTGCCATTTTAAAATTTCTAATTTTCTGCTTTAAAGAGGTGAATACTCTTAACCCGTATTGGATTTAAGAAAATAAACCCAAACCCGTTAAAAACTCGATTAAAATTAAATTATACCTATGTCATTAAGAGCGAGGCGGGACGAGAACCCAAAATAATACGTCCCGTTGCCATCCCTACTCACTACCTAATATTAAAAAACAAACAACTTAATACTTAATGTTATTAAGTATTATTCAGCGTTAAGCTCAAAAAAAGTTATATTCAGCATTAAATAAAAAAAAAAAACACCACCTAAGTCAATAGAAAGGGTATGTTAAATTCTTGTATTTGAAAATTATTTTTAAGCACAAATAAAACATTATAATTAATATTTCTTGGCTTTATCTCAAATGCTTATGCTCTTTAATTTAACGTTTTTTCTCATATTTTTGTCGACTCAAAATGTTTTTCTTGTTGTTTTAGTTTTTTAAAATTGTATACTAATTATTTTTATAAAAAAATTTGTATTATAATGTGAAATTTGAAGATGCTAAGATGGATTTATTAAATTTAAAGATGATAGGTTGGAGTTTTTCCAAAAAAGTGGGCCACTCTCCAAATATATAAAAGGAAAAATTGCCAATTTGGAGATCAAAAATTGAGATCTGTGGCTGGAGACTGAGTCCTGAGAGAACAGAGAAGGTTACACAACATCAGCTTCTTCCGTTCTGATTTCTGTGACAGCTCAGGCAGTATCGGAACGGATCAGTCTCCGGCAAAACCGTTACGGAATTCTTCACATTTCTTCGCCTGGAGTTGCCTTCCGTCTCCGGCGTCTTCTTCTTCTTCAATCTGAGAGTGAAGGAGTGAGAGATGCAGGGAGGGATGCAGTGTGCCGTACGACGCCACGGTGAGGTTGATGCTGGCTTCGCTGGAACGCAATCCTGCCAGACGCCGTCGTCAGAGACTCACGCGGTTTTGGTTAGTCGGCTTGCCTGGATACAAGCCTTCGGCTGAGCTCCAGCTTCCTCTCTCCTCCACTTCGCTCACTGTAATTTCCACTCTCTAGACGCTTTGCTTTCTTTTTGGTTTTATATATACTTTTGTTTTCCTGAGAAATTAAATAGCATGATGTTGTGGATAAGGTTAGGTAATTGAATTTGTTACCATTTTGTTTCAATGGAGGAGATTGTGACATTGTGAGGTTGAAATCAGCGGAGGCCTGAATCGGTTAGAAATTATTCGTTTGTACCTGCTTAGAAAAAAGTGTATTCTCGATATTCTTGGAAAATCCGGAAACGCAGAGAAGATTAGGGATAGGGCTTTTAGCAAAGCGTTGACATTATATAAATCTGGTTTAAGCTGGAAAAGTGTATTCTCTTCGGTTTTGTTGCTATTTTTGTTTTCTCGATGTTTAGGCTGAATAAGCCCTTTCTCCTCTCTCTAATCTCAGTCCTCTTCTGTATAATTCTGTTTTAGTTCTTGGCAACAAATCAAACCAGAAGAGAAAAGCTGTCGTGATGAAGACGAAACAATTCTTTCTAATGGATTTCATGATTTCTAATGGAGGATCTTTATCTGTAATTTGTTCTCTGATGTGCCAATTCTACTTCTCTTGCAGCTTTGAAAGAAATGCCTATAGCCATCAAGACTGAAGATGCAAACTTTAACATTATGAACTCCCAACCTCCTTCTTTGCTGTGCTTGAAAGAATCTAAAATATAGGTAAACGATTTCTACTCCTATCCTGGTTCAGATCCAGATATTTTTCCGGGTGTATTTCTTCTAAATGTAATTATCCCCGTTTGAACCCGAACAAACGGGATTTTCTTCTGAGTTCAAAAGATCTTGCTTTCTACATATATCAATATGCTAAATGTTTAATGCCTGCTTCAACATTTGTTTGAAATGTGAGAAACTGTGGTCAACTAATTTAGGTTGGACCAAATTAATATGCAAATTACGATTTTAGAAGCTGCATGAGCTGATCTGATTACAGGAATTTGGTGCAGTTGTTGTTACTTCCCCAATGAGTCGAGCAGTTTAGAGGATGCTGAGAACGCTATGTTGGAGATGTACTGTAAGAGGGCACAGATACAAGACGGCCACACTGTTCTTGATGTTGGATGTGGTTGGGGATCACTATCTCTGTACATTGCACGGAAATATACCAACTGCAGGATCACTGGGATTTGCAATTCGAAGACCCAGAAAGCATATATTGAAGAGCAGTGCCAGTATGTTGCTCTCTTTGTTATTTTTTATTTTTATGAAAAAAGACTACGAATAAGAATAAGGAAACTTACACAGACAATTAAAATATAAACCACAATAATCTTTAAAACTGAATTTGATGACATCCTTAGGAAAATCCAAGCATCAAATATTAGGATTAGTATTCTAGATTCCTTCTTAGCTAAACAATCCGTTATTCCATTTGCTTCTCTATAAAGTCTGAAAATATCCCCCATTAGTAGAATAATTGAACTATGTAAACTATTTCTATTATAACAATCTATAATTACTTTAAAATCTCCTTCAATCTCCAAATTTGTAAAACCAATAAGTTGCTCTCTTTGTTTTACCAAATCCCTTATTGCATTCAAAAGCATATATTGAGGAGTGAGATAAACAATTAGGTTGCTTTACAAGTAATATCTTTTTTATTTTGTTTTACAAGTAATGTCTTTTTTATTTTTTATAATCGTGTTTGTCTAGGCCACTTTACGCGCACCTCGACTAATCTCATTGGCCCTGAGGTGGGAACCCATTGTTTTTGTGTCAAATGCTCCATCTTTTTCATGGGAAATAATCATATGTGATTTTCCCATGGGAAATGCCTGTTTGTGGAATACTTCTGCATTTAAAATTTCCTCTGAACAATCCTTCTTGTAAGCGTTTTGACAAAGTTGAGTTTCCATGGGTGAACTAAACCATTTTGTCTCTCATTTCCACAGGGAGCTTCATCTGCAAAATGTGGAGATTATTGTTGCAGATATCAGCACATTTGAAATGGAGGCATCCTATGATCGAATATTCTCCAAAATGAGATGTTTGAGGTATAGCCCTTAAATCATCCTATAATGTTTGAAGTGTGTTTGTTTTGGTATGGTTCAAGATGTGTGCTGCTTTTTCACACAGCACATGAAGAACTACAAGGATCTTCTCAAGAAGATATCTGGGTGGATGAAACATGACAGCCTTCTTTTTGTTCATTATTTCTGCCACAAAGCATTCGCATATCACTTTGAGGTAGCTAATTAATCCTTTGGCTGGACTTGGATGTAATCTGCTGGTTTGAATGAGCAATGCTTGAGAAATGAGAATTGTCCATTCTCCTAGTTAACTTGCTTTTATGTTAGATGGTAGACTGCCCTTGAGGCTTTGCTCAAGTGGTAAAATTGGCATATGAGAGAATCGAGATCAACTTCAAAGAAAGGTACTATAATGTAATAGGCAGTGCTAGAAGTCGAAAAATGTTGGCTAGTAGAATGATACCTCCTGGGTACTATTCTCATGCAGGACGAAAGCGATGACGACTGGATTACAAGGTACTTCTTCAGTGGTGGCACCATGCCTGCCGCAGATCTGCTTCTTTATTTCCAGGTGAGTCTCTGTGCTTCACCACTAGAATAATAACCAGGATTCATGGTGACATATAGGAGCTAAAACATCCGCTCTCAATAGAAGAACATACAGATCATTTGGGAACATTACCACTATTTTTCATGCATCATATCCATTTGTAGGATGCATCTAAGTTCAATTAGCCATTATATGTTAGCCTGTATAGTTCTCTGCCAAAACTGTTTTCTTTTTCAAACAAAGCGAGAATAAGGAGACAAAGCAGAACATCAGATTGTGCTCAGATTTTGTTTTGTTCTGAAAAAATACAAAAACACTAAATTCAACACACACAGTTTTCGTAATACCAAATACTGTTCTTGTGGTTTCAAAAACTGTTGTTAAGAACAGTTTTCCAAAGCAAGAACCAAACAAGCCCTTGTTTACTCGGAGACAGCAGTACTCAGACCATTTCCACAATAAGTCTCAAATTTATAGTAGTGGTAGATCTTGTTGGATCTGGCCTAACTGAATAATAGTTTACTGTTATATCTGACCTATGAGAGAATTTAGACCCATGCATCAGTTTTGAGTCGCTCATTGTTGATTTCTTGACAATGATTTATATGCAGGAAGATGTTTCTGTTGTTGATCATTGGCTTGTTAACGGAAAGCATTATGCACAAACAAGGTAAGGATAAATTACACTGTAAATTGGCAGCAATTAGAGTACCTATAGTCGGTTTTTCGTCCCATGGTTAACCGAGAAAACTAGATCTAAGGACTAAAAACATGTCTTGCAGTGAAGAATGGCTTAAAAGAATGGACAAGAACTCAGCTTCTATAAAGCCAATAATGGAGTCAACTTACGGCAAGGATTCAGCCGTCAAGTGGATGGTCTATTGGAGAACATTCTTCATTTCAGTTGCAGAACTCTTCGGATACAACGATGGAGAAGAATGGATGGTTGCACATTTCCTATTCAAAAAGACTCAGAGACTCTAACAGCTGAAAACAAACTTAAAAAGTACTAATATGGAATAAGGTACTACAACATTTCTTGATTCTAGGGTGGTCAATAAGATGTGTTATTGAAGAATTTTGCATACTTTAGATGAACACCAGCATTATTCTATTTCTTATCAATTGAGAGGAGTATTCTTGCCCAGCTGCTAGGGGCCTTAGTCACAATGATAAAAAGTAGAATAAATGTCGAGTAGCTTAGGGCCTATTTGGTTCTTCTTTTGAAAAACTGTTCTCAGTATCATTAAAACACATATAAACACCATTTCGATGTTCTCTAAAAACTCTTCTTGTTCTTTTAATCTAAGATTTGCACCATGTAACAATAAAAACTGGGAACCAAACACGCTTCATGCTTTCCTTATTTTTTTGCTGCAACAGAAATCTAAGAAAACATAACCAAAGGGCATGTTTGGTTCCTACTTTGAAAAACTGCTTTCATTCTAAAAACAAGGATATCAGCGAAAAACAAGTGAGAAAGACGTCGTGTATTCCCAATTTTATTGTTTTGAAAAACATAGAAAACACTCCAAATCAAAAGCACACAACAGTTTTCAAATAACACCATTTTTCAAAATATGTTTTCAATAATGCTTTAAAAACAAGAATCCAAACGCTCAAAATTTCAACCTCAAACACAGTATCAAGCAATGTTTTAAAAACCAGACAACTATCAAATGAAATGGGCCAGCCTCAATCTGTAACAATGAGTGCTCTGCATCAAACTACAAATACTCCGAAACCACCTTGAATAAATCTGGGTGGCATCTCTAAGATACAACACTCGATGGAAGCCAAGATCTAAAAAAAAACCAATGCCAAGATGAAGCCTTACCCAACCGTGACTTTGTCAAGTAGTAGAGTGTTTCTGTTCCTTGGCCATGAAACAGCTTTCTCTGAGTTATCTTAGTCAATTACCTGAAAACATAACAGTATACCATCAATAAGAACAACTCATTTCTCTCTTCCAGGGCCATTAATTTACAAAATGTTAATGTTAGGTTCATCCTGCAGAAGAAATCCATGAACAAGGTGATTGCACGAGGAAAATGATTTCTCATGTTTGGTTTGACCGTGGAAAATATAAAAAAAAATCAATTATAATCAAAATTCCTCAAAATATTACATATTTTTAAGTTTTTTAGTCCTCATATGATATAAAGAAACAAATAAAATGAGTTTGAATAAATATATAGAATTAATTTATTAAGTTTAAACTTATTTTTTATTTTCCTTTAAATTTTCTTTTCTTCCATTTTTCCTCTCTATTTTCTTTCCTGCATTTCTTCAAACGGAGTCTTACAAGCCACATGTTAGGTTCATTCCAAAGGAGATGAAAACTGTGAACAAAGACGGGTTCCTTCATGTTGAGGGAACCTCCCCAAGAACAGGAAGACTTACAACATTACTAGATCATAACTGTGAAAGATTTGTAGTCTACAGAAGACATAAGAAGAACTTACACTTTCTCGGGTTATGATTGCATATCTGTTTAGAACCCGGAAAGTACTAAGGAAAATATATACTAAGAAAATCATTTCAAAATTTATATTTTAAATTTCTAGTCCTTATATATCACTCTTGAACCTTAAGGTTCCATTTGGAACCCGGAAAGTACCAAGGAGAAAATATAGAGGAAAAATGGAAGAAGGAAATTGAGAGGCAAAGTGGAAGGGAAGAAAATTTGGAGGAAAATAAAAAATAGGTTTAAACTTAATAAATTAATTCTATATGTTTATTCAAACACATTTCATTTGTTTCTTTATATTATATAAGGACAATAAATTTTAAAAATATGTAAAATTTTGAGGAATGATTTTCCTTAATAGACCTAATACTTTTTGGGTTTCAAACTGAGCCTAATGTGAAATGTCGAACCGAGTTTTATGCTATCTTTGGTGATTTTAAAGTAATAAATACAGATAAAGCTAAATCTGTTTTTAATTTCAGTCTTTTCTTATTTCCATCACAAGAGAAACCACCAAAGAAAGCAACATACATTCAACAACAACAAAAGTAGAGCAATTGTGATTTGTCACTTATACTCAATCATATACATAAGTGTGTTGAATATGTCTAAATTCTTAATGAGTATTGATTTCTATTTGTAAAGAATATTTTATAGGATAATTCTTAAGTAATTTATTATAATATTAGGTTTTTTTATACAATAAGGAAAGTTATTGGAAATATCAATTAGCTTATGAGGGGAAAAAGTTACGAGAGAGATGGGCTTGTAAAGGGGTTATATGGGGGGGCATATAGAGATGTAAGAAGAATGAGGATACCTAGTGGAACGAAGGATTTCGCAGTTGAGAGTATGGATACAAGGAATGGGGAAACATGAATCCAAGTATATATTGTTATTTTCTATCGTATAAAGGAAATATTCTATGTTATCCATGGATATAGGCACAGATATAAGCATAGTTGACCGAACCATTAAAAGCTCGTGCATGAGTTTTTTTATTTTTTTTTTTTGAATTCATATTATTTACATTAAAGCTTCCGGCACAATAAAGAATCCAAGCAAAACCCAACTTCAAATTTCCTAACAAAATTGCAGAACCCAATTGAAAAATGCATCATAATTCAACCAAACACATTTCTGGAAGGATCAAATGCAAAAACACAACAGAAAAATCGTATGAACAATTCAATCAAATTTCTTTCAATCACCTTCGGATTCAATATACACTAATCAGAAGCACCAGCATCTGGGATTCCAGAACCAGCTTGATTTGATGAATCTGCATCTGCCTTGCCTTCCAAGAAACTGCTCAGTTTCTTATCCTCTAGATGTTGCTGTACCCACAGATTAAAAAAAAAGAAAAAATATATATTAAAAATTCAATATTTTTTTTAAGAATTGTAATCCGATTGGGAAAAAATGAACATTACAGAGAGGCAATCTTGGTATTTTTGCCATTCGGAAACGCATTCTTCTTTGTCCCATTGACCCTTCAAGAACTTCTCTGAATACCACCTGTTCGGATTGAGGAAAGAGAGAGAGAGAGAAGGGTTTTAGAATTTTAAAAAATGAAAAAAAACAACAACGACGCTTCGATTTTTGTTCATGATTTTAGAATTTTTAAAAATGAAAAAAAAAAAAAACAACAACAACACTTCGTTTTTTGTTCATGATAGGCATGTTTGGATGCCGGGAAAACGAGGGAAATTGAAAGACAAATAACCTGTTGAAGCAATTGTGGTAAGCAGTTCTGATATGAGCACACGGGGAAGAAGACGAGGCGGAAGACCTTTTCCCTCCCTTATGAATCGCCATAGATTTCAGCTTCTGCTCAGTTCTTCTTCTTCTTCCTTACTGCGATACGTGCATCCGAAGACCTAAAAGGGGAGATTGAAGAAGAAGAAAATACCCAACGACGTCGTTTTGTCTCCTCTCCCAGAAACGGAGAAACCGCACAGTTTGTACGACGTCGTTTAATATTCCAAAACGACGTCACTTCATTCCCGTACGGGAATGGACGGTACGGAATTCTTCTTCTTTTTTTTAAACAAAATATAATATTATTGAATTTAAACTTGTAATAAATCCATATATCCAAAATATAAATAGTTAAAAATCATACATTATAAAACAATATTCAAGTTAATAAGATAATAAATCGATATAAAACCTATAAATTTGATAAAATAGTGATTAAAATATATGTAACACTAGTTATTTAATATGTTAATGACCATAATTTGATTAGATTGATCAAATCTGTATTATTTGTTTGAATCGTCTCCACACAGATAAAATGCTTCAACAAGATGACAAATAGTTCCACATTGATAAAACAATATCATTAAAAAAAAAAATTTAAATTTCCATGAAATAATCATTTTACTAAGCAAGAAAATAAAAAAAATAAAAAATTCAAATATGATTATTTCAGGCCAAAAATAGCCAAAAAATCACACTTTCCTTACTTTAAGAAAATAAGCTACTTGAGGAAAATAAGCTACAAGAGAAAAAAAAATAAGAGAAGGGAGATTATGCACTAATTTCTTCATTAAATATTGTAAGAGTTTATTAGATTCATCGCAAAGTAAAAACATATTCCACTTAATCTTTTGGAGTATCTCTCACTCTCATCAATTATTCTAATTTTCTATTTCAAGCTCCACTCCAAATGACTTTTAATATGCCTTAGGTCAATTTGATTCTTGTTTTTTAAATTGTTTTAAGTTCTCGGAAAATAAGGAGAACAAAAAAAAATAGGAATAACACATTTTATTTTCAATACTAAATTAAAAAAATAATAACAATTTTCAAATAACATTAAAATAGTGTTCTTTGTGTTAAAACTGTTGTTATTAATAACAGTTTTAAAAAACATGAATCAAAAAGACCCTTAAATTCCTTTAAACTCTAAAACCTAAGATTCTAAAACAGCGGCGTTAATAAAACACTGATTAGCATTACGGTATAAAGGTTAGGTCACCCTAAGTCTTAAGTAGCTCCGCCTTAATTAATTTGAAGCCTTAGTTTAATGACAAGAGTTGAAATTTTGCCAAGGGATATTATCAGACATTGTCATTTTAATTTTTATCCGCCTCACACTAAATAATAATAGATAAATACATTATTTTGCCTATTTTGATCCATTTCTAAGATGTTAATTTTAGTTTATAACAAAAAATATTTTATCTACTATCAAATGAAACTTTGATGATAACATATTTTCCCACCTCAAAAGCATATATTGGAATATATGATGTGAACTTAACATATCTTAATGATTAAATTAAATTTGTTTTCTTTAAACTTTTTTTTGAGATGACTTTGATAATTTTTTTATTTATTTTTAACTTCTATTCGCTTTCGCATATTATATTATAATAACCTATTATTATAAACATTCGATTTTAGGTCCTCTCGTATCCATCTCATTCATAGGCTAATTTGAAAGTCTTTCAATGGTTAAAGTTGGATTAGACCCATTATATTGGCCTCATTAGAAACTAGTAAAAGACAAAGTTACCACTGTTACTATTTTGATCCAGTTGTAATATATTATTACTTCAAATGTATAATCAATCTATTATCAATAAAAATCTTCTAGAAATAGGATCTTTTAGAAAGCATAAGTGAAAATCTTCTTTTAGTACAATGATGATTATAAAAAAATATATTCTCCTTGTAATCTTCTCCCTTTGATTCTTCTTATCTTTATTCCCACAACTTTATGTATTTATTTACACCATTAATTTGGCTTCCTTTCAAAGCTTTAATATTCTTTGTTTTGTCAAACGTGGTGTCTCCCTTGAAATCAAAATCATTTCTATGTCATTAGTCGAAACATCCCCAAAAATATGAATATATATATATATATATATGTTACTCGATTATATCATGAAGTTGTAAATCGAAACGAATAAACCTTCTTATAATATTAAATAGAATGATTTCGCGTCGAGATAAGAATCGATTATGATCACATTTATAACGATTCGGTAAATCGTATAAATGATATGTAACTTCGATCTGAAATTATCGTAGACACTAAAACATGTTAAGCTAGTCGAAATGGTACCATCTTATATACTTCTATCCGATATGGGATGTGAGAGATTCGATTATTTGTACGTATATTTTACTCTTTTACCATTTAAGTGTGGTTGAAAGTTTGAGTTTATTTTATATTTAGATATAACTATTTGTTTTATTTATTTTGAAGTCAAAAGGGAGTTGGTGAAAGTATCATGCCCTACCATTTTTTATATGGTAATGATTTAACAAAACATTTTTTAAATTATCATTTTATGAATAGAACATGGGAATAGTCATAATTTATAACACTTCACAATAAAATAAAATAAATTTAAAATGTACAACACACCATGCGATGTAGAGTGTATATTCAACTTATTGACTAACAAACTAATATGTAAATTTTGATTGATTTTCCTAACTAACAAATCGAAGTTAGGCTTGGCTCATGTGATAAAGGCATTAGATGGACACAAGAGAGAATCATGAGTCGAATGCTTATAATAACAATATATTATACAAAAATGAATATAAGTAATGTTTTAAAAATCGGATAGATTATTGAACCAAAAAATCTATCGATTTATAATTTAGGGATCGAATCGATGGTCAAACCGTGATCGAAACAGATTAAAACGGGACCGAAAAATTAATCGATCGATAATCCAATTAGTCGGACCTGCCAATTCAATTCGATTTTTAAAACATGGAATAAAAGTCAATAAATAATTAAAAAATCAAAGTTAAGATATATAGATATATATATATATATATATATATATATATAAAATTAATTAATTAATTATCTATTTTTATTATAAAATAATATAAAATTGGAGCAAAAATCAAAGTGAATAAACGACGTCGTTTTAAGGTCTGGAAGATGCTCTTTATAAGAAGGTTCTGGCCTGCTGACATCAATCCACATCGAAAGTCTAAACCCCATCACCGTTTTCGCTCACTCCCGATATTTATTCAGTATGGAGCAGTTCAGAGGGCAACCGAGACTCCCGAAATTCGCTGTCCCGAAACGTTACGATATTTGTCTCAAACCGGACCTTGTAGCCTGCAACTTCGCCGGTTCCGTTCAGATCGATCTCGACATCATCGACGCCACCAACTTCATTGTTCTCAATGCCGCTGACCTCTCCGTTGCTCATGGTGCAGTCTCCTTCAAAAGCCAAACATCCACTAAGGTATCTCCAATTCAGGAACCCAGAATCTCGGTTATCTTGAGAAGTTTATGTTCTTTGCTGTCAAGTTATTGTTGGAAAGATTATTATTATTATTGTTTTTGGAACTCCTGTTTTAACTCCTGGATGATATCAGATTGCGGATTCTTGGTTTCCATTTTTATGGCTGTATTGGAAGGATGATTTATTTATTTTCAATAATAGTTTGATAATCCGTTTGGCCGCTGAGAAATGGAAGAAAACTATAGACATGTTCGGTTGCTTCTAGTTTCCTTCCATTTTCTGAGTAGGCGAGACTGTGTGGTTGCTTGTCCTTGAATGAGCAATTATAACCTTAATTGTCTGTTTGGTTGCTAAGAAATGGTAGGAAAAGTAAAGAAGCGCCGGAATCTTTGTGAAGCTATTTCAACCGCTATCAATTTTTAAAATTTACTTCCTTTTCCTTAGATTTGGCAGCAGCTAAATCAGATGTGATGGAACTGAATGAATGAAGGATTTTTTATTTTTTGATAGATAAGCAAGACAAAAACAGAGCTACAAAGTGAATGAATGAACGAATTTTAGTGGTCTTAATACTCTGTTTGCTTGCTAAGAAACCATAGGAAAGGAAAACAAACTTGGAATGCTGCAGGAACCATTTCGAACAGCAGAGATTTTTGGATTCTGGGTTTGATTCTGTCTCCATCTATTGCACCTTTGTCGATTGCCAAAAAATTAATATATGTTTGTTCAGGTTCTTGAGCCTACCAAGGTTGAAATGGTGGAGGAAGATGAGATTTTGGTTTTGGAGTTCTCCGAGGTTCTTCCACCCGGAATGGGAGTTTTGGCTATTGGTTTTGACGGAACTCTAAATGACAAAATGAAGGGATTCTACAGAAGGTAATTGGTTTTTAAAATTTTATTTATATTTCTAAGATGAATTTGACCGGGGTTCTTAATTATTTGTGACCTAAAACCAAACTTTCATTCTAACTGAGTGTAGTCTTGTTTAATTATTTTTCCTGGTTAGTGTGAGTTTTTCAGTTTCTGAGGAAAACAAAATAGCATAAAGTCTAAGGTGTAAAGTTTTGCTTCTTGTCCTTTTCTTCTGTTATCTCATATGTCTTATGGAGAGTAGTGAATTTATGTTATGATTTTTATTTGTTAGATCTTTCTGTAAATTTTAATTTGAGCTGTGATTTTATTATCAGTACTTATGAGCATAATGGGGAAAAGAGGAATATGGCAGTTACACAATTTGAACCAGTGGATGCCAGGCGATGCTTTCCATGCTGGGATGAGCCTGCTTGCAAGGTGTCATGAATTCTTTTTTCTTTTTCTCTTGTTTGGATTAGGATGCCAGTTTCTTACTAGTTATTTGATTTGGATGAGATGAATCTCTTTTGACAATTATGGCTGGAAAGGAAAAACTTGCACTTGCCTCCAAAATGATGTTGTGTTAAGAAATAATAGTAATAAAAAAAAAAAAAAACTGCACCGAAAAAACTAGGGGAATTGACAACTTGAAATTATGATTGTTACCTTATCAAGTAAGCCAACAAACAACATTGGGAAGAAAGAAAGTTTTCGTGTTGTTGTATAACAAGAAGTTGAAAATAATGTCCATTGAAATACAAATTTTCATGTGAAGCTAATGTTGTAGGAGGAAGTTGTGAGTAGTTCTATGAGATCAAATTAACTTAATTTTTAAAGATTCCATAGCAAAGTTCATGTTTTGACCTTTTTTCCTAAATAATACTTGGTGCACAGGCTACATTCAAGATCACATTAGATGTGCCATCTGATCTCATAGCTCTTTCAAATATGCCTGTCATAGAAGAAAAACTGAATGGGAATCTCAAGACAGTTTTCTATCAGGAATCCCCAATTATGTCTACATATTTGGTGGCAGTTGTCATTGGTCTGTTTGATTATGTGGAAGATCATACACCTGATGGTACAATCATAGAACTACCTTTCTTGTTTTTTATGAATTACATAACTTGATCTTGACAATTTTCATTTTCCACCTCTTCACAGGGATCAAAGTTCGTGTCTATTGTCAAGTTGGTAAAAGGCAAATCAAGGGAAATTTGCTTTGGATGTGGCTGTCAAGACACTTGGCCTATACAAAGAGTATGCTTCATCATCTCCTGTACACCAAAGTGACTTTTCATCTCAATTTTCATTTACCAAACTGACAAGTCATAGCAAATGGACATTCTTGACCATGCTTATTAACTGTTTCTGTTATTGTTACCGATTAGGTGCTTGTGTGGTCTTTGTTTGACCCTGTGTCCTGTTACTTTTGAAAATCCTGCAGATACTTTGCTTGCCCATATTCACTACCCAAGTTGGACATGATTGCAATCCCTGATTTTGCTGCTGGGGCAATGGAAAACTATGGTTTAGTTACATATCGTGAGACAGCTTTGCTTTATGATGAGAAACATTCTGCAGCTGCTAACAAGCAGAGGGTATTGTGCATGTTCTGAAAGTTGGTCTGGATATTACAATTTAGTTTTCTATGCAATGTAGAATTCAATTCCCGATAATGCAATGTGTTAGGATTCAAGTTTACTATTGTTTTATCATCGCGGAAATTGTTTAATCATATTAATTATCTTCTATTAAGGTTACAACTGTCGTAGCCCATGAACTGGCGCACCAGTGGTTTGGCAATCTTGTAACAATGGAATGGTGGACACACTTATGGCTGAGCAGGGATTTGCAACATGGGTATTTAGCTTTGATTTATCGCGTCTATTTATTATACTCATCACATTTCCTGCTGGTGAACCATATAATATTGATTTACATGTGATAGGTGAGCTATTTAGCATCTGATAGCTTGTTTCCTGAATGGAAAGTTTGGACTCAGTTTCTTGATGAAAGTACTGATGGTCTTAGGTTGGATGGGCTCGCAGAGTCACATCCCATTGAGGTAAGTAAACTAGATCAAAATTTTCACTGGATTTAATATATTTACCTTGTTGATTCTGTTGCACTACTTGTGAATTTGTTGTTTATGTGTTTAAATGCATTATTTAAAGCGTAGTTCTCTATTCAGGTGGAGATAAATCATGCTGGTGAGATTGACGAAATATTTGATGCAATAAGCTACAGAAAAGGTGCATCTGTTATCCGGATGCTGCAGAGCTATCTTGGTGCTGAATGTTTTCAGGTTTGTTCTTTGTTCTGTTATGTTTTTCCATTTTTAGTTATATGTTTTGTGCCCTGGCCATTGAATAAATTATAATCCTGGAATTTTTTTCCAGTTTTTTACTACAGTAAGTCCCAAGGTTCTTGATTTTTTAGAAGCTAACTGAAATATAAAAGCACCTATGCTATGGTATCGTGGGCCAGGGCCTTTTTTGTATTTTATGGGTCAATAAATCTGTTGATTCATAATCACAGAATGGATATGTGGCATAGGTGATGAAATGACTTCTTTCTATAACTCTGGTATTAGCTTTTGTTTGGGCCTGAAGAAATGAAAGATTTCATTTCTGAGCATCAAACAGCAGTTGGTCAATTTCGAAAACAGGAGTTCTTAGAAGTCTTAAAAAGGAGCTTTAGAACTTTCAATAGTTGTTTGAACAGTTCACTGCCTTGACAGTCTGTTTGTGCTAATATAGTGGTATTTTTTGGTGTAAAAAAGGGAAATTAGAAATCACTGACATTCTATTTGTGCCAATACTACTGTAGGCATATGTTTTGTCCAAAAAGGTCATTTTAGTCCGTTGTCTTCATCCACTTAAGCCTATTTATTTTGGTTGTCGGGTCCCTGGTTCTTTTATTTCTTTTCTTGTTGAGATTTTGAACCTGGATTCTGGTTCTTTTTCAATTTTTTTTCTGCACTCTAAAGAAACTACATCTTATTTACATTAATCCTTAACCTTGGAAAGTACACAAACACCAATAGAATTAGCTTAAAAGATTGCAACTCTATAAAGGATCACTTAGGAAAAAAGAAGATTTTCTTTTTATAGGTGACTTTGGAAAAAGATGATCTCCTCCTCTGCTCTTGCCACCGATCTACTTAAAATGTTAGCCACAAAGGTGAAGAGGAAAGGGATAAAAGGATCTCTTTGTCTTAGACCTCCATGTGCCTTAATCCTTCCCTTAGCATTTTCAGTAACTAAGATTGTAAAAATTGGCTAAAACGAACATCCCCTCCTCGACCTCTATCTTATGCTAAACCCTCTTGTTTCAAGTACATAATCCAAACAATCTATATGTTTCAAGTACACTTGATAAAATCCTATTGTAAAACCATCTAGACTAAGGGCCGTTTCCTTATTTAAATGCAACATAGCATTGTGAACCTCCTCGTTTGAGAAAGAATGATGTAAATACTTGGCACTATTTGCTGAAATGGGAGACTAATTCAAATCTTCAATTATTCAAGAACGCTTGAAGGCCAAAAACTTATCTCCAATGAAACTTAAATCCTACGAAATGCTTTAATATTATTTTAGATTACCATCTTTTGACGCCAAGGACTTAATGAACTTCCTATTCCTCATACCATTGGCCATCACAAGCCACTTCTTTTGTCCATTTGACTTTTGGTTCTTTGCCTCCAAAACTTCCTCCTTTAGCAACACCTCTCCTTTATAAAGTTTTCTTTGTAGCTAGTTCAGAGGAAAAATTCCCTTGTTGCTTGCTTTATCATCTAACCCTATAAGTCTGAGAACCAAATTTCTTTTTCTCGAGTCTCCAAAAGTCACCTTATTCCACTCTTTTAACCGACTTGACAAACTGTAATTTTTTCAGAATTTGTGACCTTCCTATCCTTCACATGATACTCACTCACCAACCTAAGTAATCCTTGAAACATGAATGATCCAGCCACATGTTTTTATTGTTTTTCACATGCATAGACTTTATTGTAGATTGGGATCCTCCCTTCTGATTTGCTTTAATAATGAATACCACATATAGTTCCACAGATTACAAGACCATATAACCTTCTTGAATGATGACATCAGCTAAAAAACTTCTGATCCGTATCTAAATAAGTTCTAGCTCCATATCACTTCTTTCTCTTCTTATCTTCTTCCTCCTCCCTTCTTATGTCTTGTCATCCTTTTTGTTTTAGCTATTCCCATGGCTATGCAGCCATGCTGTTTTCCTTTAACCATGGCTACCGTGTTTTTATGTGTGCGTGCCTATGCCGTGTTGTGCCCATGCATGTGTGTGCGTGCGCATGCACCCATGGTGGTTATGTGCCTGTGCCTTGTTGTGCCCGTGCTTGCGTGTGCGCGCGCGTGCACCCATGGGGGTTATGCATGCTCTCTATTTTAGTTTATTTTTCTGTTCATTTTCATGCAATGTGTTTGTGTGCACCCATGGTGGGTGGTTCGTGAGGAAGAACAAAGCTTGAGACACCAATATCTTTTCAGAATTTCTGTTAATAACATCTGACAAGGGTATCACTACCGTTTTGAGACCTCATGGGGGACAGTATAGTTGTTAGAAGCTCCAGGAGGCGTATAATATACAGCTTAATGCTATTTTCTTTCTCATGTCAGTTGGCACATTCATGGATTATAATGTTTATTATATTGTTTTCACCTTTCGAAAAATGTCATGATTTGTTTTGCATACCTGCTTCTGCATGCCATCAGGGTCACTTGCTTCATACATAAAAAAGCATGCTTGCTCAAATGCAAGGACGGAAGACTTGTGGGCTGCCCTAGAGGAGGGATCTGGAGAACCTGTGAACAAACTAATGAATTCATGGACAAAGCAAAAAGGATATCCAGTTGTCTCTGTCAAGATCGATAATCAGAAATTGGAGTTTGAGCAGGTTTTTTTAATTATGACTATTTCACCTTATTTTCCTTGGATTGGTCAGCGCTAAAACTTTGAAAGTGCCTGATTTATCTTTTTACTGTAATGCACAATGAGCTGTTACATTGTGTTATGAGTTCTCATAATTAATAATTGATGGCAGTCACAGTTCTTGTCAAGTGGTGCTCAAGGGGATGGGCAATGGATTGTCCCAATAACATTATGCTGTGGCTCATATGATACTCGTCATAATTTCCTATTGCAAGAAAAAGCTGAAAGTCTTGATACAAAAGGAATTCTGGGCTGCTGTGTTGGAGGGGGAAACGATAAAAGCATTGCATTATGTTCTTGGATAAAACTTAATGTGGACCAGACTGGTTTCTATAGAGTGAAATATGATGAGAAGCTTACAGCTGGACTTAGATCTGCAATCGAGAAAAATAGCTTGTCTGCAACCGATAGATTTGGTAAGTTAGATGTGCTTATGCTTGCTTTGCACTGTTGAAGGTGACTGAGAGTTCTTCTGGAAATTTACCTTTGACTAGGCATTTTTGGATGGTCGTTAAGCCCTTTGTATGGCACGCCAGTTGTCTTTGACCTCATTGCTTACCTTGATGGGTGCTTACAGGGAGGAACTTGATTATACCGTGCTGTCTAATCTGATTACCGTAATTTGCAACTCTTGTCTTGATCAAGTTTACTCAAACCATTTCTTAAGTCCTAATTCGGGTTTCCTGATTTTTCACAGATAAGTCCACAAGTTACTTTAAATTTTGGCCGATGCAACTCTGAATTACAAGACAACATCAAAGAATTTTTCATTAGCCTTTTCCAGTATTCTGCGGAGTAAGTATTTTTATATGGATTGTTGAATTTTCGCATTTTCACATTTGTGAAAATTTTAGTTTTGAAGTGGACTATATTGGAAAGAATCTCTGTTTAGTTTCACTGATTTAGGTGCTTTGCTGAATTTAGTTACTCTGCAACTAATTAATTTTAGAACTTTAAGATCATGTTCAGTTCTTGAAAGTATTAAGAAAAAGAAAAAATATTGAAAATATTTATCATATGTTTAGTTTGTCTTATAGAAAATACCAAAGAAATTCAAATATAATTAGAAAATTATTTATTTTCAAATTATTTAGTCTTTATATTGAATTAAAATTAGTGAAATGAATTTGAAGTAGCAGTAAAAATATTTTGACTTTAAATCCATGTTTTTATTTTCATTCTCTCTCTACTTTTTCTCTTTAGTTTGATTTTCTTTGCACCAAAAATTAATCAACACTTGAATATTAAAGAGCAAGATTAATTTTACAGTTATATATTTCATTTCTTTTGTTTTCTTTTCCACTTATTCTCTTATGTGGTTGAATTTCTTCATAGGAAGCTTGGTTGGGAGCCAAGACCAGGTGAGGGCCACTTAGATGCAATGTTGAGAGGGGAAGTTTTGACTGCCCTCGCTGTTTTCGGGCATGATTTAACGATAAATGAAGCAAGTAGGCGTTTTCATGCATTCTTGGATGACAGAGATACCCCACTTCTCCCTCCTGATATAAGAAAGGTTAATGAGCAGGAAGTGTTAATGGAGTTTTTCTACTACTACTACGCTTAAATGCATGGTTCATCTTACGGATCGTTTTTTGCAGGCAGCCTATGTTGCTGTGATGCAGAATGTCACCAGCTCAAACAGATCAGGCTATGAATCTCTTCTGAGAGTTTATCGGGAGACTGATCTAAGCCAGGAAAAAACACGCATATTAGGTAATAATGTATTATTTATGGAAATGGTACAGAACATTTCAAATGTTCAAATCCTACTTTATGATGATTGGAAATCTTTTTGTGGTTGTAGGTTCTTTGCCTTCTTGTCGAGACCCGGATATTATTCTTGAGGTTCTCAACTTTGTGTTGTCTTCTGAGGTAAGAGTTTTATTTGTAAGTTTGATAAACCTTAATATTTTGAAACTTGAAGTTAGAAGGTGTTTCGTTTTTAGCTTTTTACTGAAAGCAATGTGCTTTCAAACATTAGTTTGTTTCTACTGTTTCATGACTTATTATATACTTTTTACTGAAAAAAAGAGTTGAAATATTTTACTTTTTCTGAATAGAAAGAGTAACATATTGATTTTTCTTTAATTTTTATGCTTAATAGAAATAAAACACTACAAAAACAAATAATCCAACACTTATGTTAAAAAAACAAACACTACCTTATTATGTTTATTTTCACTTTATGTTAGGTTCGAAGTCAAGATGCTGTTTTCGGACTTGCTGTTAGCAAGGGAAGGACATGAAAACACATCTTGGTTATGGCTAAAGGTAATTTCCATTTACTAATCTAAACTGAAGAAAATTTATGTCAAGAGTAATTTAGAGCTCACTTAAACATATGATATGATTCAGCAGCAATTTTGGAGAGAGCGTTTACCAAGAGAGGTCATTGATATAAGAAAAGATAAACAAATTATGCTGCATGCTAAGATCGTGTTTGCTAATGTATATTAGTTTTAAGAATTAAATACTTTTTTAGTCCATCAACCTTTGATGTGTTTTATGCTTTGCTCTCTCACTTTCAAAATCCACTAATTTGCCTTCCAAACTCATCTCTCCAACCAAAGATTTCCTTTTTTATCTCATAATTGCCATTTTTTCTATATTTGGAGATGATGGGGTCTACTTTTTTCACTTCCAACTCCTAGCAACAATCTCTAAAATTATCTTCAATCCTGTATTCACATCTCCAAATATTATAAAAATTGGAGAATAGTACTTTGTAGTTCATTTTTTCACTTTTTTTATTATTATAAAAAAAAAAGAAAAAAAAAGGTGAATGATGTCATACTATTAACATCTCCAAATATGGAGATGGAAATAGAGAATGGTTGGAGTGAATTCTTTGGGTGCCAAATTCCAAACTATGGAGATGGAGTTGGAAAATTGAGAATGGTTGGAATTAAGTGAGAAGCAAACACTCTAGCCCAATACAAAACCTCGAGCAAAATTATAAATGAAGTTACGGTTTTCACAATCTAATTAGGTGAACTAACTTTGAAATAGAATTCCTAAATGCTTTTGAAATATGACAATCATTAGTATTGATTTTTTTCTTTTTCAGAAAGATGTTCTCATAGCTATTCATGTTTTTTTGCATATAACTGCGAAGTATAACAACTTTGAATTTGGAAACATTATGTGTTTTCCCTTTAACCTAGGCTTTGGAACCTGTGAGTACTTAAGGAAAAAAAAATTTGAGGAAAATAAAAATAGATTTAAACTATATGTTTATTCAAACTCATTTTATTTATTTCTCTATTATATAAATCAATTAAAAAATATTAAAAGCTTTTTGATTATATTTATTTTCTTTATATTTTCCACAATAAAAGAAAAAATCATTTGTCTTAATTTTTTTTTTTTTCTTTTCTAGTACTTTTTAACCTAAACAGCCAAAAGAGAAACTATAAAAAGATGTCACCCTTTTATATGTTGTTTTCTCTCCCATTGGTTTTACAGAAAAACTGGGATTACATCTCAAAAACATGGGGATCTGGATTTCTTCTAGGCCGCTTCGTCAGTGCAATTGTTTCCTGGTTTGTCTTCTCCCCTATCTCTCCTTTAGTCCTCTGTTATCAGCGTCCCATCAAGATGAATATGGTGTTGATGATGATCACTTTCTATCTTTTTCTTTCTTCCCGGCTTTCCAGTTTGCTTCGTTTGAGAAGGCTGCTGAAGTAGAGGAGTTTTTCGAAACCCGAGCCAAGCCCTCGATCACCAGAACCTTGAAGCAGAGCATCGAACGGGTTCGGATTAACGCGAAATGGATTCAGAGTATTCAGAACGAGAAGCATCTTGCTGATGCTGTGAAGGAGTTAAGCACTGGGTGCTACTAGGAATGATACTCCAGGTCTAATGTTCTAAGGATCCAACCAAAAATAAGAGACATGGTAGGAATATAAAGGTATGGGCGCAGCGCACTTGCTCGCCTGCAAGCCTTTATTTAGCTGGGAGTATGTGGAATGAATAATCGATCCATCCCGTATCTCCATTTATTTCCTCAGCTCTTTCTGTCACGGTCCAAGGGCATGGCTATCGGCTCAAAGACTCGAAGTGTGAAATGATACAAACCTTCATCTTATAACTGGATTGTGTCATTTCACACTCTACCTTCGGGCTTGAGATGTTTATCGACAATGCGCTTTCAACCGGGTTTAAAGATATTTACATAATAGTATTAGAACCAATCCCTAACCTTGGTGTGGGATCTATTCTGTTTGGCCCTCAAATCTTATGTAACATAATGAGGACGTTACGTCTTTATGAAAGGTGTGTTCACATCCCATATCCAATAGAAAAAAGGTTCCTTGCATTATATAAATATGAATTTTTCTTAATCTAGTAAACATTTAAAATTATAAGGATCCCTTGGCTCCAAAGTAAATATTATCTATATGGTTAAGTAGGTTGGTTACAAGAGTTTATGTTGATGATCTGTTTGGTTGTAGGGAAACCAGGGAAATAAAAGAGAAAGTTCGTTAATGGACCTAATTGGAACAGTGAACTGTTGTACTAGGCGTAGGCAGGGGTAGTAATAGGTGTTCATAAATATAAATTCAAACAACCCAATTAATAATTAGATATGACATATATAACCCATTTATTAATTGATAATTTAAAATAATGTAAATTATTATTAATTCATCAATATTTAACACAAATAATATTTTAAATAGGTTAATTTAGATTAAATATTAATTAACAAAATAATCAAATAAGTCAAATTCATGTTAAGTGGATTGAAATGAATACAATTTATTTATTAAACGAGTTAAGCAAGTCAACACGAATTTAACCTAAACACAATTATACTTTACCCCAAACCGATAAAAAAAACATATCAATTTCACACCGTGTTGATGGTTCATGTCAAATTTTACCAATGTAGGGTTAATGGTAAATCAGTCTAACAAACAGACTTCTTCTCTTATACACGAGTCTGTCTGCAAAGAGATTATCATTTCAAGTCCATTTAGTAATGCTTTCAAAAAGTGTTTTCAATACAAAAGGCGTTTTCTAAAAAAGAAAACAGATCAAACAACTCACATTTCTAAAAAAAATCACTTTCTAATACCTACATAGTTGATGGGTAATTTTTTTTTTCATACACATTTAAGAGTATTTTGAAATTGAATAGACACCGATTATTAGAATAAACACAGGATTGCAGATTCTTGAAAAAAAATTCAAAAATCCCAAAATAAGTTGTATAACACCACGCCATTAAGCACCAGTGTTTTAAAAACCAGACCGAGCCGACTGATCGCACCGTCAACCGATGACCTTTCAAATCCCGGTTTAATCTGGTTTGACCACAGTTCAAACATCGGTTCAGCCTCAAACCGTAACTGCACATTACAGTTCAATCACTGTCAGGTTTTTAAACAGGAGCAATGGGAAATAGAGATCAAAATCCAAGAAAGAACAGGTTTCTAAAATTGGAAAGAGAGATGGAGAGCAGAAATAAGAAGATGAAGTGAGAGAAACCCTTACAGAGCCAAGTGAAACCCGGAGGCGTAAATGAATATTAAAACATCATCCACAACAACTTCCATTGCTGACTGAGGAAACATAATGGGGGAGAAGTGAAGGAGGAAGAACTCTTCGGTGAGATCTCCTAAAAAGTCCTACTACAAACACCTAACTGATTTACAGAGCCAGATCTTGGCCAAGGTGGAGTGGTGTATGACGACAAGAACTAACAATGGTCGAAGAGTCAAAATGGTGCCATAGTTCTTCTAGAAGCAAACAATTGCCCAGGTGAAAAAACCAGATGGGCTTCATCAGAAACCTAATATGATGACACCCCCCCACATGAAGAAGAAGAAGAAGAAGAAGAAGAAGAAGAAGAAGAAGAGTCGAAGACATAGCCAATTATATATAGAGAGAGAGAGAGAGAGAGAGAGTTTTCTCGCCTATTTTCATGGGTGATTTTTGATTTCTCACCTTCAGGTTTTGCTCTTGAACTTCCTCTGAGCCTTCAAACTAATGACAATCATCAGATGTTGTCCTTTGCTTCCCTCTGGAAGAGCCTGTCCGAGAGGCACTCTGCTGCTGCTTGGAGCTGCAGGGCTGATCCCATTGGGCTCTTCTCTCTGACGGGAGCATTGTCAGACCATTCTTTTTGTGCCAGAGGAGTATTCTTCTTCGCGCTATGTCACATACTTCCTCGTTTGTCATCACGTCCCAGAGCCCGTCACTGGCTAGAACAAGGCATTCGTCCTCTCTCGCCCTGGGAATGAATGTAACCTCTGGCTCAGGTATGATCCATGGTTTCAAATACCTATCACCTGCATTCCACAACCAAAGGTTTAAGTTTTCGCCAATTGAACTTGCCAATGACCATGCGTGATTTTCCCTTTGTTTAACACTTATAATCAAAGAAACTACTTCATTCGCAAATGCGATGGCAAATATTTGTGTATTTTTGCAGAATCCAGCCTATGAGTTCTGTCAAATACCTGGATAGCTATACAATCCATGTAATGTGAATTATGAAATGAGACTCTAGTCAGTCCAATATGCATGAACCAGATGAACTACAAAACAAAACTACTATCATTTAAAGCTATGAAACATAATGTGGTTATATAGCTGGGAATGGGGCAGCCCGCCCATTTTGGGCCCGTGGCTTATTCAGGCTAAACAAATAAACGCCTGATTCCTATTCGGCTGCTTTCTGGCCTAGTATTACAAATTTTAGGCCAGCCCACTCTAGTCCATCGGACCTTTCCGATCCACATTCCCAGCTCTACTTATACCATTATTGATAGTAACAAACACAAGGCATGTCTACGCTTTTTTTTGTCGTCTCTTCCACGAAAATAACATCAACTCATTGTTATTTGAACAACATTCACTTAAACAAATTGTAACAAGGAGACAACCTATATAACAATAAGAGTGAATCGGAAGCGGTTCATAAAATAAAGTTCAACTGCAAGAAAAAAAAGTTATGACATACAACTCAACAATGGATCAATCCATCAAAAGGAATGTTATTGCTTCTCAGAGCACCTGCATTCGAGTTGGAATTGCTCATTAGAAAAGTTGTTTTCACTCTCATGCTTGGTTTCACCCCAGAAAGGAAACTAGCTCTAGCATCGATTTGCATAAGCTACTTATTTGATCCTACCATTCCAAACCCACCTAACGTATACCTAATTAAGCTAAACTTTCAAGTATCATGCACTAATGAGGCACAGACTCGAACTTCAAATGAATATGACAGAACCCATTAAGTGTCCGCAACAACAAACTCTCCTAAAAGTTCAAGCTCGTAGGATTCGAGTTTAATATGAATACCATGCCTTTTAACAAGGTCCACAAGAATTTCTAATGCCAGGAGGCTTAATATGTTTATTTTACATGTCAAACATTGACAAGACATAGGTTCCAGTCATAAAAGAAATAATCGGGTTAAAAACATTCGAGTCCTTTGCATTTCTTATTGAATGTAGTACTCCACATTATTATATTTTGAGTATTTTTCTTCGATGTTAGCAAATTTTGTAACTAAAGATCATAAGAATTTTAGCTACAAGGGTTACCTTGCGTACTTGGAATAATCGGGATTGCCAATTAAATGTCTTTCTTAAAATCGCATTTAACCATACTCTCTTTGATCAGTCCACCTAAAGATCTTATGCTTCCTCATTTTCAAATAGTATTTATTTTCTACATCAAAACCACGCTGCATCACCATGACAATATCCAATCATTTCTAAACCGACCCCACCCACGTGGCCTATAAAAGTGAGACACAATGGCAAGGACCAGCATAAACACGTACACCATCAAATCAACAAGGACTAGCAATGAATGCATCTGAAGCTTCCCAGTTAATCAATGTACATGCTTACTTTATGACTACATTAACACAAAACAAAATGATAAAAGGCCATAGAAGGGATGCATACCGATAGATCTTGACATTGCAAGAAACACCAAACATCAATGCCCCATTCCACTGCAGAAGGACTTTGCCTCCAGCCAACCCTTGCATATTCATCTTCATCGCACAGCTAATAAAAACAAAAAAAAAAAAATCAATAAATCAATCAACTATGAGCATTAAGAATATGCAAGATCATAAATTATGTTTACTTTATGAGATCCACTGATAAAGCTATGGGTTCTTTACCACGATACAGGACTGCCCTTGAATCCCCAAGCAATTTAAGCAGCAGTCGATATGGGACGAGCAAATAACAAAAACAGCAGCGGTAGAAAACCAACGGTTTCGGAGCAAACAGGTTCAAGACTAGCTTTTCCTCCAACCTCAGTATCAACCTTAAGAAACAATCGAACACTTTGGTCCACAGCTTTTGCAACAACTACAAACATTTCCATCATTAAATAGCTGCCTTAGCAGTCTCGATTTCTCACAAACTACAGCAGCATGGATGCATCACGACAATAGTTTATACCTGAACAGAAGAAACAGGACAATATAAAGAAACATACTGGAAGGAATATAATCCAAATGACAAGAGAACGTTATGCGAAAGTACCTGAGATCCTCCATGACCCATCATAAACCCCAAAGAAATGGGCTGTCAATTGATTAAATACACTTGCTTCAGCGAATAAATGACCTACTACACCAGCATTTGGAATAGGATCTGAAGAAACCGAGGCACAGTCGCAACTGCATCTTCCATCTCAGGTCTCCTTCCACAGATAGATGTAAATCCCCAAAGGGGGACATAAACTAACTCGAAAACACTACGAACGACAGTTCCAGTAACCTCTTTCTCCACTACAAACTGAACAACTTGTAAAGATTTCAGTCCAGACAGAAATCCACACATCTTCCTCGAGACTAATACTGCAGTGAATCACCACAACTCCTGCTCAAATATCCAATCACAAATGGATGACTTAGTAAATAATCAACCATTTCCAGTTCCACCCATCCTTCTCTGAGTCTAAAGAAACTGGTGTTCCTGTCCCAAAATTACCCCCAAATACAATAAATCTCACCATGCTACTAGTCTCACTAGTCACAGACAGAGAACAAGAGCTATCCAAAATAGGATCACCCTCAACAGATAAGAAATCATCCTCCTCGCAATCCGGGATAATCACAGCATCATCTTCACCAGCAAACCCACCCAATTCTTATTTTCTAGATACTGCATCCTCCCTAGCCCTCCCCAGAACCGAAACTGCTATAACACTAACATCATTCTCAAGATCAAGATCACTGCTGTTATTATCATCTTCAACACCGATGGATTCAGTTGATGAAACATTCGTCGCGGGATCGGATAACAAACTAGCTGCACCAGTCATGAGCTTAAATCTTGTGACATCCATATGGGTGGTAGTACCGATAGTTAAGTATTCATAACTGATCTACCTAATCTAAAATGGCATGCCAAACCTGAAGACATCTCCTCCATGAAAATCCCTATCTAGGTAGTACAAAAAGTTACCCTCAAAACCTTCTAGAATCACGAAACCTGTCATTTTTCAACCAATCCAAATCCAAACTCCATGAAGAATGATCTTGGAATGTGAGTATTAATGGAAGAGACCAATCTCCATGACTAACAGTAACCCAATCTCCAGCCATGCCGGAAAACTCAAACTAGTCGAAAAGAAAATTCAAAGGGGGAGTGGAAGCCACCATGGGATCTGTAGAACAACAATGGATCTAAAGTTCTATATATGCAAAGAAAAAATCAAGCTTATAAAATAGATTAGACCTAAGTTTAGCCTTTACTAATTTTTCATCTTCTAAATCTTTCCTCTAGCTACCGCCATCAACTACAGTGAGACAGAAAACATCCTTAAATCTGCAAAATAAATCAACCCCTTATCTCCAAACACAAGAAAGATATAAAGGGAGTCAGTGGGAGGAAAGAACTTTAGAAAGGCAAAGTCTCCCCAAAGATCACAGGGAAACCCTAAAAAAGATTGTACCCTTTTTCACATAATACTTGAGTTCCCTGGATCTGAGGGAAACAATCTCAACCTCAAGAAATTCAGCTCACTCCCCCACAAATAATCATCATTTGAAATTGCAAAAAATTGAAAAAAAAAACAAAAAATAAAAGAAAGAAAAGAAGAAAATAATGAAAAAGAGTGAGTACCCAAAATTTACTCAACTGGTGAGAGTTGTTTGGGGTTCATTCCAAGACTTCTTTTTTTTTTTTAAGGAAATTAAAAAATGGAAATGAAAGAATCAAGAAACAAAAGATGGGGTTGCTTACCATTTAAAAATAACAGCTCAAAAATGTGACCACTAAGACTTGTTTTTTTGATTTTATACTTGGAAACTAGCTCTGAGAGTAGCAAAAGAAAGGGAGTATGAGAAAGAGAAAGTAATAAAATAAAGAGAAGGAAAAAAAACAATTAGCAAAAACTAAAGCAAGAAAAAAAACACAAAGAGGGAGAAAGAGAGAGAGAAAGAGATGGACAGATGTCAAATCCATAAGAGCATATTAAAGCATCTCCACCCATTCTCCCCTGCTCCTCCTCCTCTTTTCATTTCTCCAATCCAATACACACCCATTTCCCTATTCAACCCCCTCATTGCTTAAAAAGGACTCAGATGCCTTCCTTCCCATAGTTCCATTCCCACACACACCCCTCCCCATTATATGCCTCTTCTATCTTTCTTCACTTCAATCTTCCAACATTTTCATCTTACCCTTCAAAAGTTCATATTTCTTAAAATGTCTGGGAATAATTTTCAAAAAATAGATGATTAAAATTATTCTTATAATTTGAATTAATATTTTATTTTAATATTTTCTTAAACAAAATAACTTGAAAATCAAATATTTTATGTTTTTTTCTTATTTTTCTTATTTTTTTTGTTTTTTCATAAATAAAATAATTTTTAAACTGAAATAAAACAAATAAATAATCTTCAAAAATCGAATAACATTGAAACCCAAAATTTTCTTGACGATCCCATCACTGGAATCACCTAACTTACCACACCTAGCTTGCTAAAATCATCAAGTAAGTTAAAGTCATCTCTTCATAAATGAATCATTATTTTATTTAAATAAATTCTGTAGTAAAGTAGTAAAGGTACACTCAATTTTCATCATCATAAGCTACTTGACTTTCCATTTTATAAACATCATTATTTATCTCATAAGTCAATCCTAATCACACTCACCCACATCTTTTTATCATTGTTATTATCAACTAAATTACATAGAAAATTTTCCAAGTATCATGGACCTTTCCATCAAATGAGCACGACCTCGTGAGATTAAATAATGTAATATTGATCATCAATTTAATTTTAAATAAAAACAACAAATTAAACAAAGACCCAAGTAAATGTAATCTTTTATATAAAAAAAAATTAAAGAAAATAAAGTATATATCAGACAAAATTGGCCGGTGTTGAGGAGAGTTAAATGAGCACCGCCCATGATAGAGAAGTCAAAAAAATTTAGTAATATAGATGTACCAAAATTTTATACATATATATATAAAATAAAAAATAAAAAGGGAGTGGGAAAGGAGGCAAAATAAGGTCCTTTTGGAGGGTCCACAATCCATGAGAAATTTGTTGAGGTGTATGTACTATGGTGCAATGGATGTGTTTTTGGGCTTTAAGAGAGAGAAGACAATTGAATTTTTAAAGACCATACAATACAACTTTTATGGCACTTTGTGTGACATTCAACTTCTTGTCTGTTTTTCAAGCAAATGACATCTTTCCATAAAGAGCCTGCCTTTTCTTTCTTTTTTTTCTTTTTTTTTTATCGGGTCATGAGATATGTTTTGAGTGGGGCTTAAATGCATCTGTGAAAGTTGTCTTTAAATCATCCCAAATCTTCGGTAATCTACGTCTAATGAGTCGAATTTATAAAAGTGTAATTCTAGCATAACGTGTCTATGTCGCAGGATTCGAGCTTGAATCGTTGGTTAAGTTAGAGAGCATACGCACTACGATTATTTTTAACTGCTTACTATTATTATTATTATTATTATTATTGTAGCGTGTAAATTTCGTATTAAAAATTTAAAAGGTTAGACCGTCTTGGCGGTCGATCACGATATATTTAGAACAAGATTAATTTTATAATTTTGTCATATTCGCGGATTATTATAAATCTTATGTATGTAACCATATTTTTGAAGTGAAAAGTTTGAGCCTTTATCTGCCATAGATGTAAGGCGCAGCTACCGAACTTAAAATCTGTATTTTTTTCGTTTTTCTTTGCTTGACTTTATCTGTTTTTGTTGCACAAATCACAGCAATTATGGTTATTGTATGTGTAGCACTGCATCTGTAGAATTTTATAATAAAAATTATTATATGATGCAGGTATAATTGAGCGGCTTTGGTATTTTTTAAGGAATGGTTAAATAGATATTGATTAATAATTATTGAATCCGAAATAAGCGCAGTGAAAAAGAAAATATGGAAATTATAAAATGGAGCGCAGGAGTAAATTGTAAGTAAGTTTATTGTAAGGGGAAAATAATAGGAGACTTAAATGAAGAATAATAGAGAAATTGAGGGACCTAAATATAAAAAGAAATAAAGAAAAAGAAAAAAAATAAAGGAAAGGGCATGTGGCATGTAGGAAAGAGGGAGGAAGAACCGCCTTTTTAAAATACGATTAAGAGTGATCAGTAAGAAAGGAAGCAGAGAAGGGAGAGTTAGAGAGAGGAACTGCGCCTGTAGATTTTCGATGATCGGACCATGGAGTCTCAGAAGACGAAGCCAGAGGGAAAGTCGCTGCTCGTGGCCAAGGAGAGTACTTGAGTAAAGGCCGGAATCGGGAGTTTAGATGGCTCAAAGAGGTAGGTCTTCTCACTAAGCTTAGTTATTTTCTCTTACTGGGTTGTGTAGTGGTTATCTTTGCGCTAGGGAATGTTTGGTTGTATTTTAAGTAATAGAAGGTATACATTGTGGTAGTGCGCATTAAGCCGGGACCTTAAAGCTGATTTTGGGTAAAAAATAAAGGGAATTTGGTAGTGAGTCGTTCTGGTAAAATTGTAGCCCGTGATGAACTTGATGTTAGGCACTAATTTCACCAATTGGACTCTATAGACAGCGAGTTATGATCAGCACTGCAGGAATTAAGCTCATTTCGGCAATTGGTCGATTCTGCTGTTGGTCGGCTATCGGGACATAGAGCTGATTTTGGGTATGAAGTGAAGGAATTTGGTAGTGAGTCATACAGTAAATTGTAACCTCGTCAATGAGCTTGGTGTTAGAACTTGAATTCTCGATTCAGACATACGTAGACGAGTTAGCCGTTTTACTAAGGTCGGCTACTAGATGTCATTTCGGCGGAGGTCGAAATTTCAGACTCGATCAGTTTAAATTAAACTCATTTGGTTGTAGGCTACGTATGACTCCGAAACGGTCATAAGCTCCTTCGTCCAGAACTCCGTTTGAGGATATTCTTAGACTCTATGGAAAGCCCATTGAGTCAAGAATCCATTCGTGTCTTTGACGGGATGGTAGATGTCAATAAGGTTGCAAGGTCGGGTCGGTCGGCTTAGTCGGTTGGTCAGCTCGGCCGAGTGTGACTCGTATGACCTCGACGCGGAAGGTCATGGCTCGGCCGTCCGAGCTCAGTTTGGTGTCCATGGACTCTATGGAAAGCCCATTGAGTCAAGAATCCATTCATATGCTTGAGGAGGATAGAAAATGTCAGACCGAGGTGTCAATAAAGTTTACCAAGGTCAAGCTCAACCGCGGAGTTAGTCGGAGTTCGGTGGTGTGGCCTACGATATGACCTCCCAAGCTTGGAAGGTCGTAACTCCTTAAATCGAATTAAGTTTGGTGTTCTTGGACTCTATGGAAGCTCATTGGGTCAAGATTCATTCATATGCCTGGTAGGATGACGGATGTCAGACCGAGGTTACCAAGGTCAGGTCGGCTCGGTCGGTCGAGTTAGCTCGGTACAGGTCTTGACTGCATTATGACCTCCAGCTTGGAAGGTCTGCTCCTTCGTCGAACTCAGTTTGGGTGCTCTTGGACTCTATGGAAGCCCTTGGAGTCAAAATCATCTATATATAAGCTTGTTGAAATTGGAACTCATAGTAAACTCCGAAAATCAATCCTAACCAAAACCACTAAATCTGCAAAAAATAATATTACTAACAATGGTTTTGGAAGAGGAAATTTGACGAGAGAAAACCCAGCTGAGATTGAGACTCAGGGACTTGAACCAAAGTGCAAAAGCTTTTTAGGTTTGTTCTCTGACTCTACTCTTATTTCAAGTATTTTGGTAGTTTACCAAGTAATGTGAAATGATGCGTAGATTGAGTATATCTTTGAAAAGATAATACGGTAAGATATGGAATTGAAATGTGATATTTGAAAACCGAATAGATGTGAATATTCATCCGAATTATGGCTCATCGATCAATATCTTAGATTGAATTGATATACCAGATAGGCCTTTGACGAGATGCTGTCGGCATCAATCACGAAGGCACTGAAATTTTAAATGTCAGCAGCGACCAATCGTCCGTCGTGATGGCGTGTAGCCTTGAAGAAATGTCACTTAGGCGGGATGCAATCGGCATCCGTCATGTGGCAATGTAACGTTTAAGTGATCTACGTAACCGAGGTGCGCAAGCGACATCGTCGCTGATGGGAGACGGGTGTTAAATGTGTAAGCACATTCTCTGGGAATGATAATAAGGGCGGGATTCATTAAGCAAATCCATCATAAATATATGATTTGAATAATCGAAGTGAAATAACCGACATTGGCGAGTGTAAATGGGGATTCACAATGTATAAACTTAAATCTTATAAATTGAATTATGAATTGATTTGTTGCATTAGAGTTGCATGTTGTGTTATAATAAATTATTATAAAATGAAAGCATGAGAAAATGAATAGCATGAGTATATGCTGATATAATAGGCATGGTTTAATGTTAAATGCATGTCAAGTTAAATTGAATATTGGAATAGAAATTTGTATAGAACCATGGCATGAAAATGCTTAGCGTGATTTATCTATGCGCGAGTTTCGAGTAGACGAGGAAGGAAGACAAGATCGTGAAGCCTTGGTCGTAAGAAGCGAGTGCGGCATATAAATATATACCCCGCCATATGCATATCATTTCCTTTTAAACATGGGATATTTTGTGAACAAAATAGTTGAACTCTGAATTAAGGTTTTGTTTTGTATATCATTTTATAAAGGCATTGAATGCCTTCATTATAATTGCATTTTGTGAAATGTAAATGTTTATGGGCCTCCCATTTGAAAATGCTTCCGCGTAATTGAAAACCTTAAAACGAAATGACATAACTAAATTGTTTTGATAAGATATAAATAAAGCGTCGGAGTAATAAGACTCGATTCGGACACATATGAGTCGTAGGGATTCGAATTATGACACTTTAGAAAACTTAATAAAATGTAAATAAATACAAGATTAAGGGCGTCCTCGAGTTTCGATTCGGATTAAGCCAATCGGTCGAGTCGGGTCGGGCTTAGGTTGGTCTGGCTATGTCTTGAGTTTGGTCATACATAGTTGGTTATGGTTATACGTTTGACATTCATTCACGTTGTATTATATCATTGTAATATTTTTTTTCTTATAAGAACACGAGCATGGGACCTCTCATACACTCATCCCTCCCTTTACCACTTAATCTAAGCCTCGGAGCTTTAAGACATTGTTAATAAAAATCAAAACATCATTTAGGTTTGTCGTATTGTTTGTACCATAATTGGCATCTTGTTTTACATATATCCATATGAAATAGGAAATTAGTACAAAATTTGACCATTTTATTAAATTGAAGTATATTTTTTTTGTTACAAAATTTTGAATACACTGAAACGGAAAATGAAGAAAAAGGAGATAAAGAATAATATTACAAAAGAAAACCAAAACACAATGAGGATTGATAAGATTTGAGGCATTGTAATCATAATCATTAAGCGTATTACTTCTCGATGGTGCCTTGAGAAATCTTATAGCGTCTGTTGTCAGAAATTTTTGATCGTCTAATCACATGTTTTTAGTCTAACAATATCATACATATATTATGAATTCCAAAACATTGAGGCACAGATCATGCATCGCGAGCCTAAATAATCATGTTTCTACCCATTTAATTCAAGAGATATAAAGTTGTCGAATGTACGGGTTAGATCTTCTAAATTCGATACGGCTCTAATGACAAGAATTTGTCTCTCCTCTAGTGATGGGGAAGTAGAGAAGAAGAAGAAAAACTAGGGTTATTTCATCGTATGAATTGAGGATCATAACCCTAGTATTTATACTAGTCATATTAGGTTACATATTTATAATTTGGCCCCTCATCAAATTAGAAATATCCCTTATGTATCCACACATAATTCATTACAATTATACCCTTAAAAACCAATTACCTAATTCTAATTAGATCACTTTAGTTAGACTTAAAATCCCACACAATGTATGTCATGCGAATGCATACATGCTTAAGCATGGTCGGACTTCCTATTCTGGAGTAGACTAGGGAATCTTCCTCATTTCTTAGACTTCGAGGCATTTATTGAGACTAGACTTGTCTCCTTTAGTGACCAAGGTGTCACACATGGTTTGCATTCTGCATGTCAAATTTCTTAAATTACCTTATCGATACCAAAAGCTCCTTGATAATCAAGGATGCAAAAGGCAGTCTCGATGGATCACGGATCCCTAATACAAAATAAACATCACGAGATCTTTCATCTGAAAAGATTTCCTTAGAAATCTTAGTGTCATGCAATAAGCATATATCATTTGTAGCGATAAATATATCATCAATATCTGAAACCGAGAAAAAATATGTTTACTCCCACTAAACTTGTGATACACACAATCTCCAACAATGTTTATCTCAAAACCAAATGAGGTAATCACTTAATGAGATTTGTGATACCATTGACATGATGCTTGCTTGAGTCCAAAAATGGGTTTTGTTAGTTTGCAAACCATACTCTTAGGGTCTCCCAACATTGAGTTTTATGAATGCACCATATAAATTGTTTCTTCAATGTTGTCATTGAGAGACGTTGTTATGGCGTCCATTTAATATAGTTCAAGATAAAAAAAAAAAAAAAAGGGCAATAAGTGCCATAATTATTCTAAAAGAGTCTTTCAATGAAACAAAATTCTCTTTAAAAAAACAAAACTTTTCATGGCTTGATGGAAGCTGATTGGATCATCTATTGAAATTCCATTGTTTTCCTCATGTTCCAGAAGAAATATCATAAGATCACTCGAAATTGATTTTTTTTTTCTTCTCTAGTGGAAAAAAACTATCTTATCTTGAATGGGAGTAGGAACAATTGTACGAATCAATTTAGGAAGAGAAACCAATTATTCTTCAAAGACAAAGTCTTTAACCTTATTTCTCCCACAAAACTCAATAGCCTCAAAGAAAGTTATAGTCCCCGTCTCAAAAATATTCCTGAGTGTGGGATAATGAAACTTAAGGCCCTTTGATCGCTCCATATAGCTAATAAAGTAACTACTCACAATTTTAGGTTCCAATTTATTTTCATGTGGCTTATAGGGCCTTACCTCAATTGGACATCCTCGAACATGAAAATGTTTTAAACTAGGTTTTCTGCCTATTCAAAGCTCATAAGATGTTTTTGTAGTTGCTTAAGTTGGCACACTATTTAGAATACAAAATGTTGTCTAAAGTGCTTCACCTCATATTTCTCACCATATCGTTAAGAATCATATTTCGTCTTTCAGCTACACTATTCATGCTAGGTGCTCATGATATGTGAGATGATTCATGTCCTGCAGGTATCTAGCAAATCTTCGTGGCGTTGTAGCTTGATCCATCAGTGCCATAGTATTTACCACCGTAGTTAGGCTTAATGATTTTTATCCTTTTTTGTTGATTTGGTTTTTAGCTTCAACTTTAAATGATTTGAACATATCCAAGGATTATGATTTCCCAAGAATTATATATATGTAGTCCTATCTTGAG
This sequence comes from Tetrastigma voinierianum, assembly GCA_016808115.1. NCBI lineage: Eukaryota > Viridiplantae > Streptophyta > Magnoliopsida > Vitales > Vitaceae > Tetrastigma > Tetrastigma voinierianum. Next base: position 1,110,620 of record JAEQBH010000055.1, read on the forward strand.
TAACCGTCTATGAAAGTTATTTAATATTGTTGACCATTCGGAAGGTAGGGAATGACCTATATATATCTAAATATATTAATGTAAAAAATTCCATAAACCTATTGATACCTAGTCATAGTTTTTAATTTGTCTTCTTTTTACATTCAACACAAATATCAAAGTCCGTCAAATCAAGGGAATAAAAAATCCTATTAGACATAAGTCATTGAACTATAATTCTAGAATATGACCGGATCCCTTGTGTCATAATGAGATTGAATTTTTTTATTATTTAAATTGTGTTTATTATCATAAGCTTTTAAGAATCTAATACCAATAATATTCGAATTTAAAGATAAATAAAATTGATAGTTTCCAAATGAACAATAATATCAAAATTTATCCAATAAGGAAACTAAAATCAAATTTGGTCTAAAAGACAATATAACGAAAGTGTCTTTTAAATTCAAATAAAATCTAACTCCTAATAACAACTTAAAGTGTCTTATTACCTTTATACATTCCTTCTTTGAATTTATTCTTCCTTCTCGTAAAAGAAACCATCTTTATTTTTCTATTGTTTCTTGAACTCTTATCAACAACTTTCTTTTTTTTTTTTTTTAATGAAAAGGAAATCATTAGTAAAATCAAATCAAATCACTACCGTAAGGCGCGAGGAAAAGTGATTTGATTTGACAAAATAATAATAATTTTTTTATTTTATTAACCTTTAAAAGAGAGATGCACATGTTCCGAATCTCATAGTGAGGTATTTTCAAATATTTAATTAGTTAAATCACATGGAAAACAATTTTGAGTCCGTAATAATATAAATTCATATGACAAAAAAAAAAAAAACTTTAAATCTCATGTTTTCAAATATGGGTTGGCTCTAATAGCCTTTGTCAAGAATTCTTGATCGTCTAATCCACTTATGTTTTTAATTATGATATAAATCTGCAATATGAATCTGAGAACAATGAACTGAATCATGCATAATACATGAAATACAAAATAATCGTATTTTTCTTGTTAATTGAGAGATATAAAGATTCTCAAATGTATGGGTTAGATCTTTCCAGTCGATGCAGTGCTTAATGACAAAAATTTATCTCTCTTCTAATGATAGGGATGTGGAGAAGAATAAGAACTAAGGTTCTTTCATCGAATGAATTGGGGATCGTAGCACCCAATATTTATCTTAGTCGTATTAAGTTATATATTTTTTAATTTGGCTTTTTCATTAAATTAGAAATATCCTTTTATGTATCAACGCATTAATTAAATGACAATTATACCACCAAAAGTAGATTCACACAATTCCAATTAGATAATTTTAGTTAGGCTTAATTAAAATTGATAAGCATGAAACGTATTTAATAATTACTGAGTGGTAATTAGAGTTCGAGAGAATGCGGTTGTTTTATGTGATAAAGTTTTATTTCTCTTATGGTCCTTCTTGGTTCGAATGAGGATTATTTTAGATGTGATATGATTTAAATGTATCTTTTCGTGTGTGTGTATGGGATCAACTTATAACACCATATGGCCTAACAAAAAAAATATTATTCCTTACAACTATTATTCTTTAATTAAAACAAATGATCATATTGATTTGGAAGATCATGTTTAGTTGCTTTAACCCTTCAAATTATTAATTTTATTAAAAATAAAACTTAAAAGAGATTTCAAAAGTCATATTTATTGTTCAACTTCTTTCACAATGAGACTTAGAAAAATAATATATTAGAATCATTTTTTGTTTCTTCTTATCTGGACCCATATATCACACTATTTTATGTAACAGCTTTTAATTGATCATACTTTAATTAAATATGAAATAACTAATTTTTCTATTTGTTTATATGTAACTTAATTTGAGTGTACAAAAAATTCCAAAAGATAAAATTATGTTTTTCTACTAGAATATGTAAAAAAGTTATTCCCAAACATGATTTGGAGGTAAGTGAATAATTTTTCTAACTTAATTTTTGTATTCAAGGGAATTTTTGTATTTCCCGGGTTTGATTTGAGAATAATAGTAAAGATGACACAAAAAGAAAGAAATAATTATGCGATTTCATCGTTGTTGAATCTCTGATTTCGCAATAAATAATTATATTTTAGGTATGGTAGTATTTAGATATTACTTTTTATAAACTGTAGGTATTAGTTTATAAAATTACTTGTCTTAATTTTTAAAATTAAGACAAATTTATAATTTGCTTTGAGATCAATATTAAAGTATTCTAAAAAATAACATAAAATAAAATTTTGATTTTCTTCTTTGGTCTTAGTGGTCGACCAATGATATTCTTTACTGTACTTTGTATTATTTCATAAGGTTATTGAAAAAGTTTGATCATACTTTTGAAAATTTTATTGTTAAATTGAATTTAAGTTAATAATAAATTTTTCATAGGGAGAGATATATTCCCTTTTATTGTTAAATTGAGTTTAAGGTAATAATAAAATTTTCATAGGGAGAGATATATTCCCTGTATTCCTTTATGCTCAGTTTGAAATCCGAAAAATACTAAATAAATAAATTATGAAGAAAAATAGAGATGAAAAATAGAATGAAATAATATTTGAAAGAAAATAAAAAATAGGTATAAACTTAATAAATTAATTTTTATATAATTATTCAAACTCATTTTATTTATTTCTCTTTTATTATATAAACTAATAAATTTAAAATTTGTAAAATTTTGATTAAATTTGATTTTCTTTTACATTTTTCACCGTAAAACCAAATACGAGAAAGTCATTTTTCCTTGTATTTTTTTTTATTTTCTTGGTACTTTATGGGTTCTAAACAGAGCCTTAGTGATTCAAAGGTTGTTGATCAAGTTAAATTCACAATTAAGCATGATAATTATTTGTTAATCTCCTTCTAACTCCTTTTCATTAAACAATGAATGGTGATTTTTTTTTTTTCCATTATTGGTCAGAAATAATTCATTTACATATTTTATCATTTTAATTTTCGATAAAATGGTTATTCAGCGCAGATCACAGATTTTAATTTGTTTTTGGTGATTTTATGCGTCTTATGATGCGGCGTGTGATTTTATTCGTCTTGATCGATAATTTGTTTTAAGTTGTTTTGTTCGGCGTTTGTTATGTGTAGGCGTTTAGAGTCTGAAAGCTTGTTGTGTAGTCACTACGGATTATTATAAACGTTATTAAATGTGTGAGCTTTTCATGGGTTATTAGTAAAACTTGATGTTGTATAATTATCATATAAAAAAACTAAAAATGTTTGTTTTTAATAAAAATAAAAAAACCACAAACTTATTAATAACAATGTGGTAATTTTTAAAAATAATTACCTTACAATGTCACGAATTTATGGATAAATGTAAAACTATTTTAATTTATTTATTTTATATGCGAGCATAAAAAAGTATAGAAAAAGCCAAATTAAAAATGATTGTCTTATAACAGCAAGGAAGAGGTTACCAAATTGATTACCATTTTTAACCCTCCAGACGATCAATCCCTACCGTCTATTTTGTGGACCAATCTCTCCATCAAACGGTCGAGATCCAACCATACCACTTCACTGGAAATAGAAAATGCTCTACAAAACCCTAGCCCTAAAACCCTAGACCCGCATTTGCTTTTCTTCTCCATCAAACCACCTCAATTCTTCCTCCTGATTTTCCATTTCGATCCACTAGCCATGTCGAGTGCTGACCAGTCAGAGCACAGCAAACAAGAAGAAGAGGAGACCGTCGGAGCGGCAGCGGCGGCGGAGGACGAGGACACTGGAGCAGAGGTCGCTCCGATCGTCAAACTTCAAGAGGTCGCCGTCTCCACCGGCGAAGAAGACGAAGACATCCTCCTCGATCTGTACGTGTTTTCTTTCTATCATTTTTTTTTTCTTGGATCCTAAGGCTAAGAGAAGTAGATACCGAAATTGGGGCCTTTGAATTTTGTTAGGGAAAGTTTGTTTTTAGGGCAATTAAATAGCGGAAGATATAATTTTTTTTTTTAATTTGTCGGGAAGTTCTTATGACTTGTCTTGCACTTGGTAATTGTTTGGTTGTCCTTGGAATGAGAAATGAAGTAGAAACTTTGTTTTCGGGAGAGTGAAATCAGGACTAAGCTGTTTTTCTCACTTTCTCGCCAAACAAACATGCTTTATAAAGTCCTACGATTCAGTGCAGAGTCATCATTGTCATTGCAGGAAATGCAAGCTTTACAGATTTGACAAGAAGGAAACCAATGGAAAGAGGGTGTTGGGACTGTGAAGCTTCTTAAACACAAAAGAAACCCAAAGTTAGGCTTGTGTGCATAATCAAGACCCTTAAGATCTGTGCTAACCATCTCGGTATGCTCTTATTTCTATTTTTGCTTTGGAATTGGTTCTATGGATTCGAAGTTTCTATACTAATTCAATGCCATGTTGGGAGTCTCTGTATGATTTTGTATGCTTTCTCTTCAAATTGATCTTAATTATGGGTGAGTTGTTATGTTGCAGTGCTTGCTTCTACTTCTGTACAAGAACATACCAGGAATGACAAATCAATGTTTGTGCATACTGATTTCTCCGATGGAGGATTGAAGGAGAAGAGCTTTGCATTCGGTCGCTTCTGTTGAGAGTGAGTTCTAGTTCCACTGGCTTTTATATGGGATTAAATATAGTTTTTCTCTATCCTGCATTGTTTTTGTTAATAATTAGAAGTATGTTTAGAGTTATTCTTGAATTTTTAATGCCAGGTATTGGGGGAATTCTTAGAGAAATTGAATGCGTTCCATGAGAAAGCATGTTGATTAGGCTTGGCAGTCCTAAACTAGTTTTGTGTAGTTGATGAAGATCTTGGGTTTATTCTATTTTAATTTCCAACAGTGAATTCAAATAGGATTAAATATAGTTTTTCTCTATCCGGGATTGCTTTCTTTAATAATTATAAGTATGTTTCGAGTTATTCTTGATTTTTCAATGCCGGGTATTTGGGATCTCTTAGTGAAATTGAATGCGTTCCATGAGAAAGCATGTTGAATAGGCTTGGTCATCCTAAACTAGTTTTGTGTAGTTGATGAAGATATCGGGTTTTGTCCCAGAATAGTTCTTTTGGAAATAAAATAACCAATGTAGTATACTTTTGAAAGAAATGCCCAAACTAGTGCGTTTGGGCCACGTAGGCAAACATGTCATCAAAACCATAGTTGGTGACTATGGTTTTGAATTTTTTTTAATTTAAACCGTAGTTGCTGACTACGGTATTGAAAATATGGCATTTACAACCATAAAACCTTAGACTCCAAATTACTTAATGTTTTCTCCATGAATCCTCCTTTCATATTCATAACAAGTCATCCAATTTTGTATGGTGATGACATCTTTGCACCTAAGCAGAGGGAAATTACTTTCTTTTCTCGGGAAGTAAACCACTCCGTCGGATTCATGTTATGTGACTCCTTCAATAATATTGTAGTAATCGTACAATCTTAATGGGGCTTACCTTGCCAGTATCTCTTTTTGGACATCTCTTTTCCTTCTATTTTTTACTTTTCCGTTTTCCATCAGAAAAAAAATGGATCATCTATGATCTCTTCCTCCTGTAATGAGATTCTTAGTATGCTGTTTGTTCTTAACTCTCAATCCAAAAAAACTTCAACACTACTATCCATGACACTTTACGCGTTCTTAAGCATCCTCGTCCATTGTGGATATGGCGAAATAAGTATATAGTTATTGCATTCAAATTTTTATTTATTAACCAAAACTAACTTTTCTTTTTGGATCTCAAAGTTCACTTGATGTGAGTCGATAAAATATGAGTTTCATGGAATATGTGTTGAACTATTACAGCGACAAATTAATGGAGTTTCCGATTTTTCTAAAGCCTTAATGTGATGAGCTCTAATACTATGTTAAACTGCCAACTTATAATGCCTTAAATTCTTGGGATTTATCCCATAAATGTGGTTGCCACAACCGTCCCCAATGGAGTTTATAAAACTGTAATGCCATTAGAGGGATGCTTATGAACTACTTTAATGCTAATCAACTATTTTTTTTTCTCCCTTTTATTTGGCTATGTTAGCAAATGGATTGGTAGTAGTCATTATAACTATGTTTTTCCATTTCAGACTGCAAAACTTTCCGGGAAAAAATTGAAGAGATTGCCGAATCTCTAGAAAAGAAGGTTGAAGAGGGTGAAGAGAGCGAAGAGACCAAATCTGCTACCAACCTCTTAGAGAAGTTGAATGTAGGGGGAAGCAAAGACAAGAGGAACCAAAGGAAGCAGCAGCAACCCCTGAAAAGGATGAAAGTACTCAGCAGGAAAAGCCGGAATCGGATAAATAGGATGATTGAGATTTTCATGATTTCATTTGATGAAATCGGTTGGAACTGCGGTTTGAGCAATAGTTTCATCCTTCGATCTATCATTACCGGAGCTTTCATGGTGTTTGATATTTTTTTTTTCCATTCAGTTTCGATTGTGCTTGGTAATTCTGGGTTTTGGTGGTTTAGTTTCTTCGGTGATCCTATATGTTGGTTTGATTTAGTATAATCGGTTTTATTTATGGAATTGACCAGTTTTGTTATGTTATCCTCAAAGAGTCGAGACTATTATTTTGTTGAAATATATAAGTTGTGAAATTATTATTTGCATTCTTTTTTTTTTTGTGTTTATCTACGTTTCATTGAACAAAATTGGAATAATTGCGCATTTCTTTAGGTTGGCCTATCACATTGTTGTCACCTCTACAATTGTTTTTTGGTTATGTTTGTACAATTGTACCCTAGGGATTGTTTTCATTTCATCCTTGTACCTTGAACTTATTATTTGTATTTTAAATAGGTTCATTACGAATTTACGAATCGGGTGTAAATGACTCAAGTGACTTCATAAAATTTACTCGTGTTAGGTCGTGGAATCTTGGTCGACGATATTAGTGAGTCAAGCTCGAGTACCTTGTTGAAGTCGAGGCTTAAAGCCAGAGCTTCCTTCATCGAGCTCGAGTATCATCAGAGTTAATTGAATCAAGCTTTAGTATCAATAGAGTTAATCGAATTAACCTCAAGTAGGTTATTAAATCGATTTCAAGTATCATAATACACCAATTGAGTATCATAATACCCTACTCAAATTGCTGAGTCCAAGTATCATAATAACCTACTCAAGTTCCTTGCCAGCTTAATCAAACTTTATTATTTTATAATTTATTAATGTTATAAGTTTAAATTTATTTAAACATTATTTAGTAATCATTGATCAAATCGAATAAGTTGATTTCAAATCGGGTCACAGTGGATTAAAATTATTTATTAATTTTAAAATTGATTCAAGTTTGTCTTGTTTGAGTAACTCGGCTATTTTCAAGTCGGGTTTGAAGCAATCCCAAAGACCGTCAGGTTAGGGCTTTTAAGTTTTAATTAGAGCTCGAGGCAGCTCTTATGTCGATTTGTCTCAACTCAATGACAACCTAATTATAATTACATTCGCATTTTTCTTTTGAAAAATAAAGATCAACAACAGATTTTAGTTTGATCAGAACCAGAACATTTATAAGTTAATATTTTGAAACATAAGAAAACAAGAAATTTATACCGAAACATGATAAGCAATGAAAAAAAAACCAGGCATTAGAAATAACCATCACAACAAAAGTTTGAGGCAAATCTTTCCCACATATAAATTTATTCCTCAAATTTTTTTAAACAGGTAAAAAAGTATGTTTCTTCTTCTCCCATAGAAAAGCATACACACAACAACAGGCGGGGATACTGGGGCACAAAAAAAGCCTGGAAATAGTCTAAAAAAGCTATTCTTTTTTAGTATGTTGGTAAAAAAAAAAAAAAAAAACAGAAACTGCCACAAGAGAAGGCCATAGTTTCCCACCGCCAACCTGGGCAGCCAGGGCTTTTTGAGTTTCCCCACATATTCTCTATAGCTAAAAAATTCTAATGCAAAAAAAAACCTTTTCTTCTTCTTCTACTGGAAAACAGTTTTCAGTTTTTTTAACTTTTTTCCCTACCAGTTGATGATGATGATCCACAGCTCGTCGGGTTTTCCATGAAAAATCTGAAATACTTCTGCTGTACAGTTCGGATGGCGGTTCGGGGCAGAACGAACGGCGACCATATCTCAACAGGAAATGCAGATTTGGGCAAGCAATATGAATCAATAAATAGGCTTGCACTACACCATCTACATCACCTGTTACTACTTTCTTCTTCTCCTTCTTCTTCTTCTTCCTACATTATGGTGACATTGGATCACCTGGTGGAGGACCAAGCATCTGCACATCCGTATCGTCGTCTGCTGTCTGCTGCTGCCTAGTACTATAATCTGCTCTACCATCACCTGCAAAAGAAAACATATGAATGATCGACAACACTCGATTGTTATAATAAAAGGATTAATTAAAATCTCTAGTTCTATTACATTATTAATAGAAGAGGATATTTGGAAGTTATCTTATGATATGAACATTTACGAGTCTAGAGAAACAAATAGAACTGTCGATTGTTTCGCATAAAACAATGATGCTATGGATTGAATTCGGTTGTCTAATTTCCCTAAGGATGTTACTAACATTAGTTTGGAAGATTACTGTGGGTCTCTGTCTAATCATATGTAGTAGGGTCATTTGTTCGTAGTTTTTTCCTATAAAAAAAAAAAACACTCAGTTGTTATAATAGAAGGATTAATATCCCTAGTTCTATTATGTTATTAATGGAGGATATTTGAAAGTTATCTTACGATATGAACATTTATGAGTGTTTATAGAGAAATAGAATAAATTCTTGATTGTTTTAGCGAAAAAAGGTATTGGTATACAGTTCAAAATTTTGGTTGTCTAATTAGCTAAGGATGTTACTAACATTAGTTTGAGATTATTGTGAACTCTATCTAATCATATGTGGAGGGTCATTTGTTTCCTAGTTTTCTATAAAAAAAACACTCAATTGTTATGGTCACATAGACGAGAGAGTAGCTACATTATTGTTTGTTTAATTCGGTGGGGTCGTGATTATACCGAGTCAATTTTAGATATTTAGGCCTTGTTTTAGTAGGTAGAAAATTTTACATTTTACTGCATTAATTTTGAAAACAAGGAAAGCAGCGTTTAATTCACGAGAATAAGACGAAAACAAATTTTGAGAAACAAAGAAAATGAATTCACTATTTTCAACATTTTATATATGAATCGAGCTTGGTAAGGCTTGTTTTCCTTGTTTCAATTAAATTCAGCAAATTCAACCAAATGGGGTTAGAAAATGGCGTATTTTGATAATTAATCTGGCGTATTTTACGAAAATGGCCAAGATTAAAATACATTGAAAATTTTCATAATACGAATTTTGGATAGAGTTGAAAATTTTAAATGAAGCTAAACGGGGTTTTAAGGCTTAGTTATCATCTATCAAAGGGCCATATAATAGAATTTCCATCTCAAATATGGGTGTCAGATTATCAAAATTTTCTTCCATCTACTCAATCACACATAAGAAAGATAAAAAACGGACTCTGATGCAATGCTTATTGATGGGTTTGTTTGATTCATGTTTTTTTAAAGCCCATTTTTACATTCTCAAGAAACAAAGAAAACATGTTTGGTTTCTGATTTTTTGATGCAGAAAACACAAAAACCATTATGGGCCTATTTGGTTACAATTTTTTAAAACACTAAAAACATCGAAAATGGTGTTATGCGAAAACGAGTTCTTGTTATAAGTTAGTGTTTTTTGTGTTCTACGCATGTTTTCAAAACAAAAAAAAAGCGGCAATAAGCGTGTTTTCCACTATTTTCCTTATCCTCCTTGTTTTTGAGAATAGAAATGAGTTTTCAAAAGCAAGGAACCAAACTATACCTAAGATTAGGATAACAGAACATTTATCAGAGAACATCATCCCTGTATTTTCAAAAACTGTTCTCAAGAACAGTTTTAAAAAATATGAACCAAACAGGCCCATCATTTCCAGGCTGTATTTGTTGGTTCCAAGGATTCAGTTGTACAATGCTTCCTCATCCAGCAGAGGAAAAGCAAGATCTGAAGGCAGCATTCATCTTTCAAACATATTATGTATGAAAATGAAAATCCGACTTCATGTCGTTTGTTGCTTTGACAACCAATTTTTTTGCAATACTCGTAAAACTGCCATCATTTTTATGCTCATATTCAAATAGGTGCCACTGAGGCCAGGCTCGAGTGGTTAAGAGGTGGGAGTGGGCATAAGGGAGAGGACCGAGTTCGAGTCCCAGTAGCTCAAAGAATGAAAAAAGGAAAAAATTTACCTATAATATATATATATATATACCCTTATATATATATATATATATATATATATATATATATATATATATATATATATATATATATATATATATATTCAAATAGAGTAAACAAAACAGTAAGTAGATAAATGAACAAACACTTCCAATTGTCAGCAAGGAACACATGTGCATGGGATAAATAGAATTAAACTATTTCTTTTTTTCCTTTTCATCGAAGAATGAAACTAAATTCTTAGCCTGAAAATATGAAGATAGAACTCCAATTGCTCAAAATTGCATACCGGAAAGAAAGAAAACAAGCCCCCTTCAATGCTTCAAAGTTCTTGTATGTATAGCCAACGAAACTCAAATCTTTAGGAGTTAGCATCTGTCATGAAAAAGAAACACAGTAGAGAACATATCAAACCTAAGAACTCCAGCACTGTCAAAAATTGTTGGATTATGCAGGAATAGGAGGTCAGGTTAATGCTGAGGAAATCGAACAGAAAACTTATATCAAATGATCCATTTAGGATGCTATAACATCGGAAATAATGAAGTATGAAGAATTATAGGTAACTGAAAAGTTTACTGAGAATGGATGAACCTAATTCAAACATGTATGTACAACAATGATAAGAAGGACGATGAAAAGAATTTCCCCAGGAGTCAACGAAAGTCCAACAATGAAAGAATAACCAGGTCCAAATGTGGGACATGTAAGTTCAATGTGAAGCATGGATGCATAAAGGATAATGAAAAGAATTTCCCCAAAAGTCAATGAAAGTCCAATAATGAAAGGATAACCAGGTTCAAATGTGGGACATGTAATCCTCAGTAGTTTATTAAAATTTATTGAACTATAATTCTCAGGAGTTATAACAGCAAATCACAGTTTATTATATTTTTCAGTGCTTTTTTAAGCAATAAATAGAACTACATTTTCTAGAAATGATAATTTTATTTTATTTTTTTGGAAATAGGTGTCAACATCAAAAGCCAATTATATAATTTTCACTGTTTTTTTTTTCTCTGATAGGATTTTTTTATTTTTATTTTTTCACCATTATGATTTAAACCTGAAACATCCCAAAAATCCACCCCAATCCTTTGCCACTTGAGTCAGGCTTTAAGGGCATAATTTTCACTTATCATACCTGTTCTTTTGATATAGTTTGTTTGACCTAATCACATAAACAGAAGCATGTATGCAGGTTCCATTCAAACCTTAAAAAAAAAAAAAACACATGTTTTTCCCCTTTCCAAGGCTGGGCAAAGGTTTGTTCATTTTCTTCAACCACTTGTATTTCAGATGCTTCCATAATTATACTGAACAACTCCAACCTTGCTACTGAAACACTCTGGACCTAAAATTCTTTTTTTTTTTTTCCTTTAATAGGACTCTGGACATAAAATTCTATCAAATAGCCTAATAGGTAATGTACTTTTTTATTTATTTGTTTTAAGTCAGAGCAGATCGCTTGAAAGCAAATGTGCCCAAACTAATTTCATCCATATATGGAATGTGGCCTAGCAAGAAAATATGGTTTGTCAATGCAACAAATGACATATATTAGTACATTCCATCGCTATATCAATTTTTTATTGGCATGAGTAGTTACAAACCTTCCGGGAGGGTCCTGAGCCACTTCTTGTCTGTGTTGGAGGATCCAGCTAATGACAAATACAGAAAAATTCAACCATGAGTGAAGGTAATTCAGAGGCATCGTCATTTGCAGAAAGATAAAATGAAGCCCACAGGCTTTATATATATGGAGAGACCCTTAAAAAGAGTTTATAATGCAAATTTGAATCTGAAAACAACATTTATGATGATGGTGGTGACCAATGATGATGATAATATAACAACAATAGAAACAACAACCACGATAAAGGAATGAGTCCAGTTAAGTACTTCATCAAACTTCATAAAGAGTTCACAATTATCTAGCTCCCGTTGACTTCTTGGTTTAAATGCAGCGGCCCATCTCATAGAGTTTATCCCATACAGCATCCTTGAACCAGGATGAGTCTGATACAAAGCAATTGGAATGAACATTGGGAATAACAGCAAGTTGGAAGGGAAAGAGATTGTTTCAGAGAGATCCAAAACCCTTACTTTGATTTGGCTCACCCCTCCAGTACCTAGCCTATGTTCAACATCACAAAGCAACCTATAAATGAGATCCTTCGCTTCAGGGGATAATTTTGGATCTTCCGGAAATTTTAGATGATTTTTCCAATGAACAATCTGCGAATCATGGACAAAGGCATCAGGGGGAAAAAAAAGAATCTGCATCCACTCAAAGGGACCCGACTAGGAGGTTTTGGCAAATTAAGACTAAGCAGAACATGAATGAATATCAAAGATTAATTGGAACATCTTAAGAGGAATTATTCTGAACATATAAAAGTTTGGTACCTTTCTGCATGTGGTCATGGGGTCATCTGAATAAAATGGAGGATAACCAACAAGCATTTCATACATTATTGCACCTAGTGACCACCTGTAAGGCAAGTAGATAGAAAACATGTAAAAGAAAGATACAATTAATTTATATTCTTATGAAGAAACCAAATTTCTCGAATTTAATTTGTGTTGAAACAAAAATTTTCATAATATCTCATGTAGATGTTCTTGATACCAATGTCACCACAATTGCAGAACTAGGAGTAAAGAAAAAAAATGATTGGAAAGATGAGAGAAGAGTCATGTTCACTCCCATAGGGAGAAAGAAGTATGAATCTTATTAGCTGGAAACTATAGCAAAAGTGGATAGAAATGAAACAAGAGGAATAACTAAGATAAGGAAAAGACAATGATGCATGCTGCACTCCTGGTTTCTTACAAAAGAAACTACACAAATTAGAAGCTAAATCAAGCTATTAGTTGGCCAGCTGTTTGGAAAGAGATTCCTTCACACAGGTTGCTCTTGAAAAAACTAATAGGATACTGTATTTTATAAATATTGTTACTTTTATATGGTTAAATTGTAGCCAACTGGGGAGATAGGTAATGATATAGTTTTAATGCAGCTCAAACTGTGCAATTGTTGTAAGATTAATATAATTATAATCATTACATCTTGCTCCACCCCCTTGATGTGCACCATTTGTTAATTATTTATTTAGTGCATGCAAAAGACACATGTAGGATTGCATATGAATGTTGTAGTTCCAACTATTCTTTTCAGTTATAGAATTTGTAGCAAGGAAATAAAAACAACAGCTTAATCTTAAATTTACAGTCCGTCTGACCAAAATTGTGGTTTCAATAAAAAAGTTTCTCATCCATTGCAATGAGGATTAATTAGAAATTTGCATGCTTCACCAGGCTACTAGGCTCAACAAAGTTGAGAGAAGGGAGATGAGGTAAAAACAAGATAGTGAAACATAGAATACAAATTAGAGAGGAAAATAACCATGACAAACTAACCAGTCACATTCCATTTCCATATCCCTTCTTCAATAATGCTTCAGGGCAGTAGTCAGGTGTCCCCACTGTTAGAAATGCCTTATATAAAATATAAGAAGAACAGTATCAGTATAAAGCGACTTTAATATCTCACCAGTTACAGCTCAATGCATTATTAAGCAAGTGGTTTTGTATCCATCTCCACCATGCAGGAGAAAACTTGGAACATTTAACAGACTCCTGATAATATTTACATGCATATGCATGGACTAGAGAAACTTTAGAGAAAATTACCAAAAAGCCATATCTAAAGGGTGCATAGTATTATAAAATATTGAAGCAAATAGCATAAATTGGAATTGTTGATGTAATACTTTGGGTTTCCAAAAACATAGGAATTGAGGAAATAATTCGATGGTTTTGTAGTAAGTTATATGAGTACAAAACCTTAACTTTGTACAAGATGGTACATACCCATAATGAAAGTGATGAACATATATCACTACCAACCAAGCAAATAGAATACATTTGGAACCCAAATTGCACCTTCTAGGATCGATCATAGCGCAACTTTAGCAGAGGGGGAGCATTCAACACTTTAATTTGTCTTTAATCTTTAAATTATTCCTTAGCCTAGAGATGATTAAAGTTTATAAGTGTCGTGTTTCATTTTATTCTATTGGTTTTGCTTATCACTAGCTTTCTTTCTATCTTCCCATAGCTTATAAGATGAATAAGAAGCAAAAGAAGAACGATCAGAGCATAAAATAAATGGATTGATGAGAGGCTAGAGATAGAATTAATTAAGAAAAGATTATGAGAAAAATATATAAATTGTTTCTGTATGTACATGGCTCTGAGCATCATTGTTGGTAGCACATTAGCTGGCCACCTTCAAAAAGGTATAAATGCATTTCATGTTATCTACAAAAAACATGCGCCTTTTCTTGCTTTGGATAGATATACTGGCAGGCAGTTATTTATGATCATCATGTTAGGTACCTGTTACACATTATCCACAAAATCATTCTTATCTTTCAAGTTTACCCAAATATTTCATCAAATAAATACATAAAACAAATGGCTCCCATTGGCCAATAATAGAAGCTTTTCCAAGCACTGCAATGTTTGAGCCATTATTTTTATTAAACATAGTCGAAGCATACAGATATATGTAAGACAATTTGCATACCAGCTTCCTCCTGTTCATCTGCCAATGCTGAAGCTGCTCACGAGGACTTCTCCAACTACTTCTATTATGCATCAGGAAGCCTCATCAATATCCATAGACTCCTTAGAATTCTCATCATCCATGACCTCATCCTCCTTCAGTGCAGACAAGGTTCTACAATCAAGAGGCTTACAAAGGCCAAAATCTGAGAGCTTCATGTGACCATTTTTGTCCAAAAGAAGATTATCAGGTTTGATATCCCTGTAAAAGAGAGATGATGTACTCCAACAGGGTGAGTATTCCTACCTAATGACAAATATCAACTAAATTCAGGATTTTATTTTTAGATTTCACTGACAGCTAATACAAACCTGTGAATGTAGTTATGTTTGTGAATCGACTCTATTGCCAGGACACTCTGGGCAATGTAAAATTTAGCCACACTTTCAGACAGGGTGTCTTCTCTCATCAGCAGAGTCATCATGTCACCACCAGGCAGATATTCCATTATCAGATATAGGTACTCAGCATCTTGAAATGAGTAGTAGAGTTTCACTATGCAGTGGCTGGCAACTTCTGCCAGCAAATTTCTCTCAGCTCTAACATGTTCCACCTAGGGAGAGCAAAGACAATTTTTGAGAATAAAACTTTGCACAAAGAAATTCAAGCTGTAGACAGTAAAAATTTAGGACAATCATGGAGACAGCTCAATGAGGATGTACAAGATCAAGGTTTAAATAAAGTATAAACAAAATCACTACAGGACTTATCTTATATAATTTGCAATGTCTAAGTATGTCAATAAGTAGCAGCAACCAGCTGCTTGCCTACAAGCCATAAAGATCCTAAAATATCACTTGCCATCAAATAAACTAACTAAAGTGGCTTATGTTTTTTTATTTAATACTAAATATAACTTTTATTTCTTAATAGTGCTTAATATAATTATTATTTGGTTGTTTATTTTTCTAAAAAAATCAATCTTTTAATTTTTATCTAACTTTTAAGAAAAATAATTTTTTAAATAAAAATTTTAAAATACATATGCTTTTATTTAATTAGCATGAAACTGATCATGAAATATTCAATTGGATCATTAAGTATATGATTTTCTCATATTTGAATATCTAGTTTTTTCTTAATAGAAAAAAACATTCAAAAAAAGCATTCTAAAAAAGCAAAAAAGCCAAATATTTTGCCTTTTTATATTTAGCCAAAAAATTCAACAATAAGTCATGAAAAAGTTAAAATACAAACAGACTGAATGCATCTATAAAAAAAAAAAACAAACAAACAAACAGGCTGAATACACAAACAAACTGCTTTCAGCAAAAACAAAATAAACGTCACTAAATAATTCCAACATTCAAAGCATATCCTTAAGAATACTAAAGTCATCCAAGTGAGTCAGTCTTCTTGATCATGACATTCATCCTTGACATCATGAGAAATAATTAAAAGAAAAAAAACAATGCTGCAATGTGTCTATAGAGGATATCAATATAATAGTAGCACGATATAGTAGTGGTAGTCACAGTAGTACAGCCAACAACCAATATGGTATTGGAAATTGCAAGGTCAGAGTCCCATTGAGTCCTCAATATGTTAGTAGTGGCAGTGGCTGGACTTGTGATATAATGCTGCAAATCATATTGGGATTATACAAAGTGTGAGCGAAGTCAGAGAAGTCCTCAATAGGAAGTAGTAGTAGGATGCTTAATGCTTGATTGCAATATATAGTAGTAGGAATAGTAGTGCATAAACAACTATGAATATAAATTTGCAAATTATAATACACTCATACAAAATACGAACCAAATCCATAGATGTCCTTGATATGAAACATACAAACAAAGCGATTCTGGTGAGCCAAACCATTAACATAAATCCATCATTTTTTTTTTTATAGGTAAAAAGCAATATATTGACCAAAAAAAGAGCAAAGAGGCTCCCTAAAAATACACTAGAGGTATACAAAAAGGGAACCCAACTAAAAAAACCCTCTAACTCACCTATACTGGCCTTAAAAAATCATATACAAATTTGCCCCGAACCACAAGGTACATAAAAAAAAAGTAGCTTTCATTATGAGCGGGGAGAGACTCGTCCTCGAAAGCCTTTTTATTCTTACTTTCCATACGATTCAAAATAACAACGATCTTCTGTATTCAAATTCTCTTTGCATTTTTCTTAACATTAGCTTTGCCCGAGCAAGGAGGTTTAGCGGACCATTCGAGGAAGACGAGCTTGAGCTGACAATGGCTAAAGCTCCGTAGCATCTTAGCTCTTGAAGCGATGGAGCGTGGATGGTCTGTGGATTCCTCTTCTATTACAAGAAAACACCTATTTGCAGAGTTACCCTCTTGGCAAGCTGGTGGAAGTAAGCACCTCACCCCCGAGGGACGCTTCATGCGAAAAACCTATCTTGGGGAACAGCTAAATTCCCGAAACCTTCAACTGACAGCGAAGTCCTCTTGGTAAGACATGATTTTTATTCTATGGAGAAGATGAAGGAGCCTTTCCACCTCTCCATCTCCCAGTCATTAAAATCTCTAACAAAAACTGGGTACCAGCCCCCTTTCACCCTTGAAAAATCCCAAACATATGTTACCATAGCCTCTTTATGAACTGCCATGTTAAACAGGTTGGGAAAAGGGTTTAACTGAGCTACCTCCCACGAATATCTTTCGAAACCGCAATCTCCTCTAGTCTCCTAAGGAAAGACTGACATTTTAGGATAAGGTATACCGAGTCTTTTTCTAATGTCTTTCCAAGACCAAATGCCATAACCACCACAGTATTTCACACACACCAATTCTCGTATTTCCTCTTGATGCTTCATACTCCAAAGAGGTTCCCTCTCATTAGCAAACCGTTAGGTCCACTTGCAAAGCAAAGCTTGATTCAACTTGGAAAGGCTTCTCACCCCTAAACCTCCTATGTTCTTCTCATAACAAATTGTATTCTAATTGATAAGATACGGGTTTCGCTCTAAATTTCCACCTCCCAAAAAGAAATCTCTCTGGATCTTTTCCAATCTAGCACAGACCAACTTTGGTATTCGAAACAGAGAGAGGAAATAAATAGGGAGACTAGACAAAGTGCTCTGAATCAACGCCAATCTCCTGCCCTTGGAGATGTATTGTCTCTTCCAAGAAGCCAACCTCTTTCTGAATCTTTTTCTTCAATAGGTCCCGAGCCCCTCTAGAGCTTGTGAGGGCCCCAGTAGAAGACCCAGTATGTGGTGGGTAGGGAACAGCGCCACACCCGAGTTAAACGGCTAGTGTCTCATTACTAACCACACTTGATAGGACCAATCTTGCTCTTACTCAGGTTAATTCTTAGCATAAAGAAGGCTTCAAACCACATTACGGTCCAACCTAGATAAATCAATTGCTTTCTGGGTGCATCCTGAGAACATATGATAATCATCTGCATACAAAGATGGGAGATGATCAGCTTCCCTCCACCCACACCCACAAACTGTGACCCTAATATAAAAATTGCCTTCCACGGCGGCTTTAGCGGCCCGGCTGAATCTTCCATTCAATCACAAAGATAGGGAAAGGGAATCACTGTCTGACCTCACAGAACTCGAGGAAGAAGCCCAGTAGGAGAGCCATTGGCGAGAGAAGTGGTTGTGGATATGCACCACTTAATCCAACTAATCCATTTTCTGCCGAAGCCCATTTTCTCCAGAATCTGGAACAGGAAGTCCCAGCTAATGTGGTCATAAGCCTTTTCTATATCCAATTTACAAAGCAACCCGCTCTCTTTCTCCCTCAAAATTGAGTCCACTGCCTCATTAGCAATTAAAACTATGTCGAGGATTTGTCGTCCTTCGACAAAGGCATTCTGAGCTTGGGAGATGATCAAACTCATGACCCTTTTGATTCTGTTGGCCAAAACTTTGGTTAAAGATCTTGCAAGACCTCCCACTAAATGATGGATCTTATAGCTATTAACTTCAGTCATATTACATGAGATGACACAAGTACAAGCACCTCAACATAGAAATGTAAAAGAACAACCAAACTAAACATTTTTTTTGATACGTTACCAGAAGAAAGAAAAAGGCATGCAAACTAAACATATAAACATAGGAACATAAAAAAAAACACCCAAACTAAACATAGTAGCAGTGATGGTGGTATCTTGACATAGGAACATATAAAAAAAAAAACAAGCAAAACATCAGAGTAGCAGCAATAGTAATAGTAGTAGTAAAAAAAAAACCACCCACAGTCGTAGGAGTACAGCAACACAGAACATAAAAAAGATAAAACACATAAAAGTAGTAGTGGTAGCAGTACTTGGACTTAAAAACAAGAGAAAACACCAACTAAACACTATTAGCAGTAAGTAGAAACCAAACAGTAGTAATTACCTCTACTATTACTATTTAACTTAGTTTCATCACCCCAAATTAGCATAAAGAAAAAAAAACACTAAAATAAACTATAGGAGTAAAAGAAAGTAGTAATCACAGTACTCTTAGTAGAAACTAAACATTAGTGTTACTACTACTAGAACTATTCACTAGACAAGCAAAGTTGGCTATGAGCCAACCATAGAACATTGTTACTACTACTACTATTACTATTTCACTAGGCAAGCAAGGATTGGCTATGAGACGAACCAGGAATGTGCATGCAGCAAACCCATATATTATGATACATAGGGTGGTCAAGTATTAGAGGAATCAAGAACATGCAGGCTAAACTACCATAAAGTCCTCAACTTGTCAATCCCGAAAAAAAAAAAGGCATACAAACTAAACCTATGAGCATTTCACCTTAGTACTATGGATATCAACTTCATCTTCACCCATGATATGCAAATAAAGCTAATTCATTTTGAAAGATAAAGACGGCTCAAAGAGGCTTTAGTAGACCTATAGTAGAGTGATTTTATTTTTATTTTTATTTTTGGATTTGATAGATTGAAACAGAAGGTATTAATGATGAGGCCTTGGCAATCGAGAACATTTTCCACAACACGGAGATGTAAGATGGGTGGATAGCGGAGAAACAAGCTGAGCATTTTCGACCAAAGTAAGATAAGCTTCTTTAAGGAGTTTCATATTTGTCCTTGATTGATTTTTCAGCTAGAGTTAAAAGGGTTCCTTAATTTGTCTATCAGCTAACTTCATCCTCCAATCTTTATTGTGATTGTATAATTCTTTAATAAAATTTTCAATTCCAACCTTATAAATGGAAAAGTCACCATCTCCTTCATCATCCTTAATTGTCAAATACTTAGCTACAAAATACCACAATAACCTCATCCTCCAATATTTTTACAATTATTTTTTTGTTTTAATTTATAAATAATACATTTATGATGCTACTAGTTCAACCATGGTTTAATCACCGATCCGATCATTAAACCATAAATCGGTAACCTTTTCGATTCAAACACCAATTTGATTTTTTAAAACACTGTTTTTCCACGTAAACAAACTACCTTTTATATGCTGATTGCTTTTTGGGTATCCCTAATATAAAAAAGACATAGTTAATAGTTAAATAATTTAGTTCTTTATTATTTCAGATTTAAGAGTTTAAATACCTGTGCACCCTCTAGGTGTTACCTTTACAATATCATATAACTCTCACCATGTACGAGATTCCAAATCATGGTTAGGGAGACAGATAATTTGGTTCAGTTCAATCTGTCAAATCATGTATTTTGTAGCCAGCCCTTTCAGTTAATCCCCACATCAAAGATCTGGTGGAAAGGACTAGCGGGGTGTTCATCATGAAATTCTGAAGACACACAAAAAGTGATATTGTATCAGTCAGTATGAGTGATTAGAGCTGAAGGACTCTTTTTTTCAGCTAGCCCTTTTTTTTTATCTGAGAAACAGTTGATAGAAATAATAATCTGGAAAGAGTTAGCATGCATGGTACAATATATAATTAACAGTTGGATAAAAAAACTGAAAAGAAGCTTTCCTTAGTCAGGATCAATAAAAGGTACTGTGTTCTATTTCACTGTCTCGCATAACCATTTCAGATTTTCAACTTTTCCATAGCATAAATGTTTCCGATTTCTTCTCAGCATAGAGCACCTCGTAGAAACAAAATAAGGATAACCAGCTGGTACACAATTACTATTTGGGAAAATAAATAAATACAGGGGTACTCAAAAAGGACTCGGCAGGGGCTGTTAATGGAGTGTCACAATCATATGAATTGATATAAATATGAAATATGCAATTCATGTTTAGAAAGATAATGGGATGTGCTTGTGTGTGTGGGAATCAGACAAGGAGAGAGGGTATTTCTAGTCACTCAAAGACTATATCACCAGGAAGTCTATCATTGTCATACATGTGGACTATTTTTCCTCATTGCTCCTCTATTTTTTTAATACATAAAAAGCAGGCAAGAATATATTAAGCAAGAAAAAAGGAGCCAAAGAACAATTGAATAAGTGTATCTGAGGTGTATACAAAGGGAGCCAAACAGCCTATACAAAAAAGAGGGCGAACAAAAACGACCCAGCCCACCAAACAAGCTAAAGAGTCACGAAAAGACCTCTTACAAGATAGCAATCCACCTAGAGAGTCAACCTAGCCAGAACTCAGGGACCTAA
This sequence comes from Tetrastigma voinierianum, assembly GCA_016808115.1. NCBI lineage: Eukaryota > Viridiplantae > Streptophyta > Magnoliopsida > Vitales > Vitaceae > Tetrastigma > Tetrastigma voinierianum. The sequence continues at coordinate 1,132,027 of JAEQBH010000055.1, forward strand.
TGAAAAGGACTTTAATCTAACAAAGGATGCTGCTTATCTTCAAAACTGCTTTGTTCCTCTCCTTCCCAAATAGCCCATTAAACACAATGAGGCCGCCCACCACAGCACGATACTTTTCCTTAGAGAGACAGATCAGCAAGGATCAAATCTTTCACCAAAACTAGCCCAATTCCTTTTTTTTGCTAACAACAAGATTTGTTAAGCTTTAAAATATCTACACTTGGGCTTAGAACAGTTTCTTCTTCGCATGATCCCTTACAAGGGCTTTCTTTAATTGGGTTGAGAACATCTCATTGGGCACTTACTGAAAACCCAAATCCACAAAACAAGATATAGAAAGAGAGATAGGCTAAGGTAACTAGAGAAATTTGTTTCGCACATGGTATGTTGTATCCCAATCACAAATTTCCTAAATGCCAGATGTATGAAACTCTGTTAGGAAGAACCTTCTATACTATTGTACAAAAGAGTACCCAGTTCAGTGTTTTTATAAAACTAAAAATAAATGGATAAAATAAAGTGCTCAAACTATCCAAGCATATCCCAAAATCCACAAGTCAATCTCCCCATTCATTTCACTGCACGACACTGATCAACCATGTAATTTCTAACAAAGTTAAAGTAAATATATCGAGTACATCTCTAACCTGCTTAAAGCTCCTCTGCAATGATGGTCCAGGAGCTCCAAAATCAAACCAACACATGTTTTGTGCCTCTTAAGTCGCATAAACTCTGTTTCTTTCCGCTCCTAAATCCTTTATCAAAATTGATTTGTTCCTCCTTTGCTTTATCTGAGGAAGCCAATCTTCTTTCTAAAACCCAGCGTCTGCAGTGAAAGCAAAAAAGGCAACGAAATACATTAGTTTAATTCCACCATCTCACTTCTAGATATATACCAATCAAAACTATAAGAAGGGTCAGAAAATATATGCATCAACAAAACTATAACAAGTTAAGAACAAATTTATATGATATAAATTTATATGTACAAATTATAATAAAAAAAACCTTTTATCAGCATGTATACAGAATGGGAAAGGAAAGAGTAATAATTTGTAAATACCCCCAATCCTAAAGCTCTATTTGATTTGATCAAATATTTAGAAACTAATTTAAATTCAAATATCTTGTTTTTGTACTTAGTGTAGTTATGCAATTACGCCAGAGGCAGTTACAGTAATTCATCTTCCGAGACACCGACGGTAGAAAGTACAATTCGATATTTTGATTTCCTTCCACAGAGTCATGTTCATTACTTAACCACTAGAGAGGGTAGAGATTCTAAGAAATGATTAGGAAGCCCCTAAGAAACATATAAACAAAGCCTTGGGATGAGATCTCACATAAATTCTCGTGAAATTCTGAACACCTGGTTTTTAATGCCATTTGGCTCTCTGAAAACATCGAAAATCTCAGGCAGACCAAGTTGAAATGGGCTCCGCTGAGTTGAGAGTGATCATTTCAAGTCATAAATCATGGAGGAGGTGAAATCTTAAAAGTTCACATTTCTTATATCCTCATAACTTTTCTTCCATACTTAACTGGAGTATTATCCATAAATTCCTTCCAGGGGTTTGGGTATAGTTTCATTGTGTATTCCAGAAGCACTTCTATTCCTTTTGATGGCAACATTGGATGTTTTGTCAAAATCAGCACATGAAAAATGCCAGTCAAATAGCACCAAATTTCAACCATGTTTTCATGAACGAATTTTACGAGGACGAGAAAACAACTGTCCTGATCTGGAACTGCCAACACGAGATTTCCCGTTAAGGAATGTGATTTTTGTTCGAATAATTCATAGTTTTAGAAATGGTCACATATGCATCACTCCAACTATCGGACTTAAATGAACAAAAACGGCCACAACAATTACTTGATGACTAACAACAACAAATTAAAGTCCAGCTCGACCAAATTCACCAACCCTCCTTTTGCCTACTAAGGGTGAAGAAAGAAAAAACGATGACCAGAAAAAAATCGAATCTCCTTCAATTTGCACAAACAGTAACATACGCCAATTAAAAACAAGGCATTCACAATCCAGCTAGATCAGATTCAATAAGCCCCCATTTGGATGCAGAAAACAAGAACATAATAGACAAAGATTCACGCCGACTTGCGTCCCTACTCTATTCACAAACAGTGAAAAATCTAACACTGTTTCCATTTTAACATTTTCTAGGAAACCAAACAGTCCTTTTCCATAGTTTACCTCTCTTTTCCGCTCTTGGATGAGTCTTCATCTGAGTTCTGTAGTAGTTCTCTATAAGACTGCTTCGCTGCCGCCACCTTCTCCATAGTCAAGCTCGACCCTTGCACCTCCTCTTCTCCGCTCCTCGTCCATCTCTCTCTCCCTGAAGTACTCTTTCTCTCTCTAGAACCCTCTCTCTCTCTCTCTCTCTCTCTCTCTGTAGAGATTCGTCATTATTGGAACAACGAGGATGATGGAAGAGCCCAGAAACCTCCCACCCTCTCTGGTTCGCCTGGCGCCAGCCCAAATGTGTTCAGGCTTCGATCCTCCATCGCTCCATCGTTCAACCGTTTCCTCCACTTAAACCTCCCTCTGCACGACACGTGGCAAAATCTTCCTAACTCCGACACGTTTCAGATTACTCAGCCTATTTGTATCCTGGGCCTTCACTCTAGACAATTACAGCTCCAAATTAAACAACCAATAAGCTTCCAGATTGCTGTCAGGGTTCCATCCACGCACCCACGCGTCTTGGGTGATAAACGACGTCGTAACGAATGAAAACTACGGAGGTGGGTCCCACTTTCTTGTTTCTAATTGGTGCGTGTCTTCACGCGCGGTTACTCGTCGTGGGTATTGTTTTTCTTGTCAGTGATTGGGTGTCTCTGTTTACCGTGGTGATGGGCTAGTCTCAGGTGTTTCCACTCACACAGAAGATAACTGTGTTGACTCCAGCGATCAACGTGTTAATACGTTGGACTCCTGCCCTGTCAGGTCAGCTTGCTTTCACAGCCAGCTTTTAAGATCGATCAAAATATTTTATTATTAATGGAAATAATTTAAGACTGTTTTTCAAAAACATTCAAACATTACCCTTATCTTTTTAAAATTAAAACAGATCCAGTTTTTATTTTTATATTCTTATTCAAATTAAACGAAAAAATGTTTATTCTATAATTATTCCAAATAAGCCCATATTTTTATGCAATAAAAATGTCATCTTTTTATTTTTTACAAAATTTAAATTAGATTTTAACATATCACTAAATGATGGAGATTCTACAATATTATAAGTGTATGATTGAAATATATAAATAATTTTGAAATACATATATATATATATATATATATATCATTCCAGGAAATATTATATATTTACCCAAAATAATTTTAAATGAAATATTGTTTTTATTTCTATTGTTAAATTTGTTTGCTATTTTATTTGTTTAAAATAAAAAATTATTTAACAAAAATCCTGTCAACTAGAAAAACATAATGAAAAACAAATGAAATAAAAATAAACTTAAAAAATTAATAAATTATTTACCTTATATATCACTTCAAAACGAATTAACTTATTATAGCTCTTATATAAAACTTTAATAACTTAGAGATATATAGATTTAAAGTGCAGTTTTACAACGTATGAATCCACTAAATATTTGCAAATGTAATCATTTCCTTACAAATCCAAAAAATATATAAAAAGACACATTGTTAAGTAAAAAATATCCCTAATAATTAATTTATCTATAGAAAATGTTGATGGATCATATTACTACTACATATATTTATAATATCTGTCACAACATTTCAAAATTACTCATTAAATTAATTTATAAATAAACTAATTAATCCACCTAAATATTTTTCTAAATTCAATAATAATTTTAACTGTAAAAGAAGCACGATTTAAATGGTAAAAATTTGTACCTACTGGCACCAAGTCACGGGATCATAAATATTTTGAATGGGGCATTGTGATACAACGATTATGCAACTTGACTTTAGCCGTGATTATTATGATTTGGACTTTCATTACATAAAATTTTAGGTGGGGCAAATGCCAACTAGCCTTTAGTAAGTCTTACGTATTGGAATAAAAATATATATATTATAATTTTGTAATATAAAATTAATAAAAAACAATAATAATAATACATGAAATTTTGGGCACACAAAATTTTTTGCCCAAAATTTAAAGGGCCATTTGCCCCCTAGGCTTGTAGTAAGTCTATTATTATAAGTTTCAATAAAAAATTGAGCATCACAGGGATGTAATATAAAATAAATATAAGTTAAATAATAATAATAATAATTTTAACTATTCCTCCCTCGTTTCACTTTTGTTGTGAAAAAATATGAATATAAAAAATAAAGTAATTTTCTACGACAAAATAATAAAATGATATTGTTATTATTTAAACAATTATTGCATTTTTCAATTTTGAAGTAGACAATCTCAATCCATGATTGATCATGGGCACCTTAGGTGAGGGCTGTGTTGATCTCTGCTCTCTTTGCCCTCACCGACAATGCAAGATGCTGTATCGTTATTGAACGCTGCTCCTCGTTGAGCGCTGCCTCAAGCCAGATCTCGTGTATGATACTTACACGCTAGGTTTCCCTCAAGGACACCCATATTTTTAATAAATAAATCATTTAAATTAACAATACACGTTATAGAAACACATAATAAAAAATATTAAAAACTTTAGAAGATAAACGATGGTAATTAATAGTAAAAAAATTGGCTAAAGGCCTACATAATTTAAAAAATATCTAAAATACCTATAGCATAGTAATTAATAAGATTTGATCTGAAGACTTTATTAGATTAAACTTTTTTATTTGAGCAGTAAGTAAATTCAGCTCTAAGAAACTAACATTAATGGCCAATTTCTTGTTGTAATAGTCGACGAATGCTTTTACCCATGCAAACCGAATCTCGTGTATGATACTTACATGCTAGGTTTCCCTCAACGACACTCACCTTTTTTAAAAAATAAAATAAAAATTATTGACTTTGATTAACAATACAACTTGTAGAAACATATAATAAAAAATGTTAAAAACTTTAAAGGATAACGCAATATTCAGATTAATAAAAAAAATTCAGTTAAAAGCCTATGTAATTAAAAAAATGTCTAAAATACATTTAGATTTCGTAATGCTCCAGCATGTAGTGATGAGCAATTTTATTTTGATGAATCTGTCGGTCGAGCGTTATCATCTAAAAATTTACATTAACATGAAAACCCATTAAAAACTAACATTTAACAACAAATTGGCGTAGGCTTTCACCCATACAAACCGAATCGTGTATGACACGCCACGCTAGTTTTCCACTCGACTGACACCCACATTTTTGTACTTAGGAACTTACAGTGAAATCTAGCTGTGTCCTGCTGGTTTTTGCCTTCTGCGCTTTAATCCTCGCTAGCGTCCCCGTCTTAGTTACTTGTAATCGATGACGTGGCTGGTGCTGGTTGGATATTCTTTTGGGATTTAACAAGGCTGACTTGGATTTGACGACTGATGGTCAGAAATTTATTCAGTTGTTGTTTAACATGGTGATATTGAAATTACTTTACATGTTTTCTGCTGTCTTTTACTGGATTAAGGACTTTGTTTTGAAATAAATGAGAACCGACGATTACCAAATTCAAAAATATTAAAATATTAACTAATATTGGTTAAGCTATAAAAAGCCGTTTTCCATATAATAACGAGTTTTACACCATTATTAGATGGTGATTTTATTTTAAAATTTATATTTTATCATATAAGAATTATAATATATATAGATTTTAAGATAAAATCATCTATAAAAGTGTAAACTTCGTTCTTATATGATAACTAAACCCAACAATATTCCCTATTTTCTTTACAATTTACTAAATTCACATTTTATTGTTTATTGTCACATTCTTTCTATCACTCTAACATCCTCGTTTTTATCTGATTTCTTTCTTCTTATTTTTTTTCCCATAATTATAATTTATATTATCTCATGACAATAAACACTTTTGTTTTTATTGTAGTATACGTTATGCTTTGATTCGAACCCGAACTCCGTTTCATATCTTATTTAAACATGGAGCATTCAATTTAGTGGCGTGATTAGGGAATTGATATTTTGGTATTATTGAAAAAAATATAACAAAGAAACAAAAAAATCAAAACATAGTCAAACTCCCGGATAGCGTCAGTCATTCGTTCTTTAACCGTTTGATGTCCTAAGCCGATAATTAAACGGGATGAAGCTGGCGTTAAGCGTAATCAATCGCGTTTTCTGCCAAAAACTTTATTCATTAATCTCAATTCTGACAAAACTTGATAATTATAATCGTACCCATCATTAGTAAGGGACAGAGGGAGAGGCGAGAACCAAAAGATCATGCCTTGTTGTCATTCCTAGCTATTTGACTATCGAGAGACCAATAAGAGGAAATTAAGAAATGATATCATAAATATATCGTTTTGTGCGTTCTGTTTTATGTCATTTTATTTTCAATAGTTTATTGCGTAATATAACCATGCGGGTTTATTATACCACAGTGTTTTGATTATTCAAACATTGATCGTGATGCCAAAGCCTTCGAGATAATGGTGGTAGGTGTATTTAAAATAAAGTCGCCGCGTAGTGATGGCGTGCGCCATATCCGTCGGGTTAAACTTGTTGGACTATTGATTAAAGTCTGTTGGCGGAACATTACTCATTACGCGTCGATAATCAGAAGATTCGGCGGGGAATATTTGGCTACGTCACCATGTCGATTTATTTTTCACGAAAATATATCAAGCGTGGATAATTTTGTGATTGCGTCGTACTGTGATTAGGTGCCATTATTTATCGTAGGTGGTGCGGTGAGCATTGAGCGTCGACGTACTTCCCAATTAGAGTGAGAATCTCCTATTTCTTATCTCTAGCTAAATATTATAGGATAATTAGGAGTTATGTCGTGAGGGATCGCTATTCGGCAATGAGTGAATGTCGGATCGTGGAGATGGGTGCTTTCATTCTCCGCGTCTGATTGATGGATAGGGGATTATCCTGCAAATGCGCTATCAGTGCTGAGCTTAGTTCCCGACCTGAGCTCGCGCAGGGTGATGGGGACGTCATGGGCGAGTCACGTGAGACTCTTCTGGCCTCTGGAGGATCTTGGCCGTTTAAGAGCTTTATTGATGGTTCGTTCATTTTTGACTCTTGTCTTGGGCCTATGCAAAGTTGATTTTTTAGAAAAACGCTATAAGTATATTATAGTTATTATAAAATCGTAAAATGTATATCCTTTAATCAAATTAATTATCTTTATTAAATTGAATATTGTGTTATATTTTATAGTTTTAGGGTGATTATGTATGTTTATCGAATGTATTTATAGTTTTAATAAATATAATTATTTTTATTTTAAAATTTATTTATAGACTTCATAAGGAAAGTTAGCTACAAATTTGCGATGTTCACATCTCTTTCATAATTATTAGAAGTTTAAGTAGTATTTAGTAGGTATAAAATTTTATGTTTACTGCAGTGAAACTTTTAAAGCGAGGAAACGCGTTGAATTCGAGAATTGAAACCAAAACAAGGGTGGCTCAAGAAAATAAGATTCTTATTTTGGCATTTATAACCAGATCGAAGCTGGCATTGTTTCATGTTTGGTCGTCGAAAACGAGGGTTTTATTCATTTATAACCGTTTGAAAATGGTTTTACAAAGCAGTTTTCTTGTGTTATTTTAAATCAATTAGTCTGAGAAAGCGTATTTTAAATGGCTTAAATATTAGAATCGATAGAAAGATTTTCGTATTACGAATTTTGGATAGAGTTGAAAATTTGCATTAATTAACAGGCGTAGTATTTGAATGCCTTTCAAAAATTTCATATAGTTTCCCAGTATAAATAAGATTAAAAATATAGAAAATTTTATTTTTATTATTTGTTTATTTTTGTTATTAAACAAATAAATTCAAACAATTTCATTAAGGAAAGTATCCTACATGCAGATTCTCTTCCAGTAACCCAAAGGTGACCCGAACCCGAAAACGCCGGGTCACCCTTTTACTGTAGTAGACTGGAGGAGCAAATCAAATTGATTTTAATTTCCAAAGATTTACCAAAGAAAGGGGGGGTAGAAGCATGGCGGATCCGTACTGGAGATACGAGGTGGACCCATGATTTGTTTCTTATAACTAATTTGCTGTTTGGCGCAGAAGGCAGGAAAGTAAAAACAGCAGAATCATGTTGTATGTTGCATTTGAGTAGTGTTCGATGCTATCCCAATCTTAAGAATTTTAATTTCTGTCATTTTACTACTTTTTGTCATCAACCACATTTCCGATCAAAACTACAGCTATGTAACCTGGTATCGCTTCTGCTGATTTGCAAAGAAACGCGTTAATCAAGAAGAAATCGGAATTTAAGTTAGAATTTTGAGCTATGTGTTTTGTTTTTTTTCCATGTGCATGTGGTCTTTACTTGATAGTGTCTTTTGATTTTCACCTGCTTTTCTCTGTGAATGATCGCTAGTATTTTGTCTTGTTTCTTGTATTCGATGTTTAGAAGTTCATCAGCTAATTTTACACACTATTTGAAGATGAATTGGCAAGTGAATTGGACCTCACTGGCTTTGCCAAAACAGCCAATTTGAAGTCAGTTAAGCTTGAACAAATACAATTAACTAAGCGAATGTGGAAAGCCGTTCTAGGAAACAGATGATTACATACACCTCAAATTTGGTACAGCTTTCTGCATATCTGTGTCTGTGTGAGAGTGAAAGATAGACTCCTACATATTGTTGATTGTGGTTTCGGATCTAATAATAGCAAAGTTTCTGTATGACAGCAACATGGTAGTTATCCTAGAGTGAAGGAGGGTTTGGAAGAGAGTGGCAACTAGCAAAGAATGGAAGGGCGTAGAGGATATTCCAGTAGTATGGATTCCTTTATAATGAAATTGAAAAGTTATATTGGATGCAGCACCAGTAGTAGTAGAGGTTTTGTTTTATCAACCAAAGGAGAATCACTTCAATCAATAGGAGCAATAGTTAAATAATTGCTTGCGAGAAAGTCATCTTATATGGCAATATATTCTCCAAACAGAACGAGTGAACATGCTGCTTGATATTTTCTCTTAAGTGCTTTGGGTGATGCACATAGTTTTAGGAAGGCATGCCTAGGTTCCAAGGCACGCCTTATTGAAGAGGTTTGCCTTGTAGACTATAATTCCTTTTTAAACACTTACATTCTTAGAAATATCTAATTCACATTGAAATTTATATTATTATATTATATTTTAATGATTTTCTTTTAGACGTGAGAGCTCAAATTATTTATTAATACAATAGTATTTTGAATCCTTATTTATAGAGATTGATATTCTGCATGCTAATTGCATTCTGCTGCTCGGGTGCACACCTTGTGTTGCGCCTTGCGCCTAAAGCTATATAGGAAAATGTACGCCAGGTGTGCATGCCTTTTAAAGCTATGGTGATCGCTCTTGTTTTGGGGAAACCTTTTGGGTTGGCATGCGACATGGCTGTTAGATGGGAAGAAATGGAGAAAAGCTTGGAAGGGCAGTCTTGGCCTTGTTTTCCTCCTTTGGAAGGGAAAGGGATGGGAGAGCTTTATTGATGTCAAGTATAGGGGCCAAGCAATCAAATACATTTTCTTATGTATACTTATTGAATTGGATTACTCACTAACTATGGTATATGTGGTAGGTTGGCTAATCCTCAAGTTATGAAAGGGACTCTTTATTCAACTTATTATTCCCCTGATGGGTGTCTATTGTGTACATCATGTATACTTTTGTAAGAAATAAAGGAAAAAACTGTGTCATTGTTGCATTTGGATTTTCCACTTCTGTGATGTTTGATTTGTATGTATTGAGTATTCTTTTTTTTTTTCTTTTAATGTAAAAGAAACAAATTGGGCTGGAAAGGTGTCTAAAAATTGGTGGGGTTATAGTTCATGTACATATTATGTGTACAAGCAACACATGGAAATAGACAAAACAACTCAGCTAAACTTCTCAGTTGTCCCACAAAATCCAAAGGACAAAAGATATGCCATCTCTTTGCCTGACCATAAAATAAACTCTTCGCACGACATTTAAGACCATTCCAAACCTTAACATTCTTCTATCTTGTTCTCTTAAGCAATCCACAGTGTACGTAATGGAGTCAAATCTTCAGATTGCCTTGCACTTGGCTCAGGAAGAAACATGGTAGTTTAGAAGGACATCTCTATTCATGGGGAAGTTCTATAACACTCTGAATAGTAGAAACACCATAAGCCACAAGTCAAAGTCAGCTTGCAGGGAATAAGAACATGGCAGATTCAATGTCTTGTTGCAAGGCAAGTGGACCAAACTCTATTTATTAATGAGTTTGGTCTAGAAGTCAATATTTTTTCAAGTCACTTTCAAGTGCCAAAAAACCAACCTTTACTGGTGCTGCTTTAGGAATTCAAGTAGTTTGGCAGGCATGAGTGTACATTTCAAATGAGGCCAGAGATGAGTAGCACTTGACCCCTTGGGATTGTTTTTCCTATCAAAATGTACTACAATTTTAATAACCTATTATGACTCAAATCCTAGTTTGAGTTCTAACAACTAAATCTTAACTAGACTCAAACTACAAAGCCTAATTTGAGTCTAATTGCAATATAAATTTTCTTTCTTGTTGATTATCTTAAAAATTCATCCTCATCACTCCACCCTGTAGAAAATTTCTTTATTTTCTTCCTTTTATGACCCTCTTCTTCCTTGGAATTAAGACAATAAATGACGGAGGACTAGAGAAAGTGTTTCTTAACAAGTCAGTGTCTCCCTCCCTCCCTTGAAATTAGCTAATTTCATTCAATCTGGCCTCAACCTGATCCCATACTCAAGAGGACTTCAACTGAGTTCCCACTAGCATGCCCAAATACTTGGTGGGAAAGGTACTCTTCCACACCCTATTTATAAGCCGAATCATTCAAATCCTCTATCCTTTTCACTGACGGAAGCTTGCTTTTTTCTAAGTTGTTTTTCAAATCTGAAACAGCCTCAAAACTTGAAAGAACACATTTGACTTAAGATAACTGTTCTTTACTTGTGTCACAAGAAGTGTGTCAATGGTAAAGAGAAAATAAAAATCTCAATCTATATCCTTAGGACCCCCAGCTTATGTGTATTGATAAGAACAATTCACTGCCCTCAGAAAATAGGGAGAGAGGAGTCTTTTTGCTCTAGGCTCCTTATTTTTAGAAGAAACTGGAGATTACCATTGATTAGCACAGAAGAACTAAGGCCTAAAGATGCCAAAGAATCAATCCAGCTTTATCCATTCTCTAACTGATGTCCATTAACTAGAGTGGTAAAAATACGATTCCTTACTAGCATAAGTCTTAGAACTTATATTGCAACTGATATTTTATTTTAACTCTAGAATCAAAGCCTCAATAGCAAAGAGGAGAGGTGTTAGAAAATTTGCCTTCCTGCATAAGCAGTAGTGGACTAGAACTTGGCTTTCTTATAATTCTTAGCTGTAGCATCTTGAATTAACAACTGCCATACTGAATATCAAATTGATGGGCCTAAAATCTTTAATATCCCTCACCACCCATCTTAGGATCGCGTAAGAATGTAGCATTCAAACCTCTTCTTTTTTTTTTTTGATAGGCAAACAACAAAAATTTATTATAAACAAAAAAGCCAAACAAGCACACCCTAAGTAGAGTGGAGGTGTGGAACTCAAGCAAAAAGATCCATCTCCTCAATTAAACTGTATTCCAACCTTTTTGCCAAAAAGGAAAGGTACTCTCATTAAGGCCTGGAACTTTCTTGCTCCACAACTTACTAAGCATCATGTGAACTTCACCCTCAATGAAATGGCTTTTTCAAGTCTTCACTGCTCTTCTACCACCAATTGCTTGAAAACCTTCCTGTCCTTGTTGATCCTCTCTTCCCTCCAGCACAGAGAAAAGAAACTACTGAAATAATTAGTTGTTCCTTCTTCAAATGCAGCATCAAAACCTCTAAATCCCCATTCTACCTGTGGGGTTGAATCTTTGATGAGCATTTGTTTCTTTATTGAAAAGACTGGCCTTCCTGTCCCCTTCAGCCCGTAAAGAAAGATTTTTATTCCAAAATGTTTCCTTCATCATTGCTGCCCTGCTGTAATCTTGAATAGCTGATTTCGTTGTCCTGCTCATGAAGGAATGACATCATCTTTCTTTTGCAACCCTTTTTTCCTTGGTATTACTAAACACACCAGGTAACAATATTGCCAAACATCTTCCTGTTCCCATTCTTTAAGGTCAACTAAAGCTTTCAGCTTTCATGTAAGCTTGTGGCCAGCTGACCCCCTAGGCTTATAGCTACTACACCAACCAGCTACTAATATGGATTATACATTTTCTTCTTCTCGTTGAAGATACTCTTGCAAATTAACTTACATAGATGCCCCTTTCCAAGCGTCAGCATTATATGCAATAAGGCCAAATGAAAGAGTGGAAGTATAGACAAGAATGGAAGAGATTACATTATTTAACTATATACTTATAGATTTCCATGAACTTCTCTGATGAAGTTCTTTTATAGTGAATAATTTCCTCATGAATGGGACATCTTTTTGTATCTATCTTCTATCATTTACGTAATCTTTATACAAATGTATTGATTAATTGGGCCTTCTTACAATAGGTAGCATTCAAGGTCAACTTTCCGGAGCTACTTTGCCTGATCCATCTTTATCAGCCCCCTCATCATTTGTAGGAGATGATGATTTGCATAGTGCTTCTTCAGATTACCCACCAAAGATGTAAGAACTTTATAAACTGATTATTTACAAGTCATTCTCTTGATAACGGATTAACAAAAGAATGAGTATTTTGTTTCTTCAATAGGTCTTACCAGTGCGGCCTCGGGCTCATGGCTTTGATGATCTTGGAACATCGGGTTTCCCCTCAACCTGTCATTGGTGGATTCACAGAAAGCATCAAAGGGCTACCACCACTTCTAGAAGATCCAAATTTAATGGGTCAAAGGCAAGCTGTTGCCCATGGTATTGATCAGGCCATTCCAGACATTTAAGTGACTCTTTGAGAAATGCCGAAACCTACCACTATCTGCGCAGAATCTCAAATATTCTTTTGTTGATGGAGGCTTCCAAAGACTGTACCAGACGGGGAAGTTGGTCGTATCCTTTTGGCTTGTGCGTACATTTACATGTAGGCAGGTTTTGGGTTTGTGACATCTTGATAGTGCCTACCTAGTGAGAGGAATTGGATCACAACCTAGCAATGAAAGTTCTATTTCATTTCGAATGCATAAATTATAAATCTTCTTTGTATATGAATGAAGCTACTTGGACAATTGCATTTGTGAGGTAATTATTTGGATTTTCAGAAATGACATTTTTTCTTCTTCTTTCACTTATCATTTGGCAGTCCTATCCTATTGGAGATTCATTGATATTTAATAGCATGGAAAAAAACTGGCTTTTTATGTACTTGAGTCTAAATATGTTTCATATCCTCCTTTGATCCTTGACTTGAAGATCTTTCGGCCTTTCCATTTGGCTTTAAGAAATCAGAGTTGTTCATAAGAACCCCAGGCCTTAAGTCTTCTAATTAATCTTTTTCTTTTCATTTAATCAAGTAAATGAGTTCCTCTATTTTATTTCGTTTTTTTGGACTATGGATTAGACTTGATGTGGAACAAGTATGCGTTATGACTGATAATTGGTTTTGAATGGTCGTCTCTATTAGGGATACGAGCAAATGAGTATTTTTCAGTTGACAATTAGGATTCTCTCTTAACATATGCATCTAGAAATTATGAGGTATTTCAGATGAATAGATTGGAGGGGGTTTTCATTTTTTGATGTTTGGTTGGGGTTGGGAATTGCTGTTGTGACTCTTTTTTGTGGTGGGAAGTGGGAGTGTGGTGTGGGCAGGGTAGAGGCAGGGAGATTGGGTGAAAGGAAGACTCTCAGAGGGGAGGGAGAGAGACATGCATTGGAGGTAGATTAGCTGGTATCAAGTTTGAACTTCTTTCCCTATTTTCGTAGCTTGCATATTGTTTAAAATCGATTCATTTCCTTGTGTATCAAAGTCATTTCAAAATTTTCCAGTCCCACAAAAAGTAACAATTTTCCTGTTATTATATAATAGCATAGAACATTTAGACATGGCATGATGCTAGGATGTTCCCATTTGTTAAGGATTCGTTTCTTAATAGGACTCCGATTCTTTTCCTTTTTCTATCCCTCTTCAATTTCCTTATTCCATTCTAATTTGTTTCTATTTTTTTGTTGTTTCCTATGTATGTCCTTTGTATACTTGTATATTGAAATTCGAGGAATTCCTTTCTCTTAACACCACATCCTATTACTATGTTTCTAAGCTCATTAATTAGATAATTGAATTACAAGAGTGGAATAAGGCCATAGTTTTGTGCTTTGTTGAGTTCAATGATGCAAAGGTGTTCTCAGGACTGCTATGGGCGCCCTTCAAGGTAAAAGAAACTTATTCGCTAATATTTGAGGATTTTAGATTACAGACTGGTGTGAAACATTTATCGTATTTTATGTGGGCCATTTTTTTCCATGGTTTTTTGGCTGCTGGCTGCCATTATACTCTCTTGTATGCCTTGTAGCCTTTTTTCCATAATTAGGAAGGTGAGGGGCCTGTTTGGCAGCTACATGAAATAGTTTTCAGAAACATTTTCATTTCAAAAATAAAAAACCATGAATGCTTTTGTTTTGAACCACTTTCAATCATCCCCACCATGCTGGCATTTTAAAATTTCATAACATTTGATATTTTCTTGAATAAGCTTATATTTCATCATTCTCATTTTTTTCTTCCTGTTCTCAAAATAGGAACAGTTCTTCATTCTGCTAGAACAGGTCTTGATATTTTCTATCCTTCTTTCCATTTTTGATTGTTTCTCAAATCAATGAAGATTATCTTTTACCATTTCTATTGCTGCTCATTCTTTGAGACTTAGAAAAAATCCTTTCAAGTTTGGGCTTAGTCATTTGAAATCTGTTCTTCCACTTCATTCATTCATTTGGAATTAGATAGACCCTTTCTAATATACAGCTCATTCCCTGCTTCTATTCATCTCTTCATGACAGCCAATGTTGTATTTTATCTAATTCCATTTACTTTTCGGAAAATCAATTCTCTATTCATTATAATATCATGTGTTTCAAAGTTGAAAATGTGTTTGATAAGCATCTTCCTTTTCCTGCAGGCTACAAGTTTGTGACAAACTTCGTTCCCCTACTTTGGATCAGTTTGCACTTTTTATTTCCCGTTCCGTTTACCATCTGCTCTTGGGGTCGTCCCTCACTGACCTGCAAATGCACTTCTGGGATGAAAAGCAATCTGATTTGGTTTCAATGGGGTTGTAATACAGAATAAAATTGGTGAGCTTCTCCAGCAAATGGTTGCAGAAAATTCTCGGCACTTAAAAACATGAACGGTAGAAGATTCTTTAATGCTGCGCTTATTATATTTGTTCGCAAACCGACCGTCGCCATGTCCAAGAAATGTTCGATGGCGGATAAGTTATATATTCGCGGATTGAATGTTCAGCTGCGAGTTTATCGCCGCCGGCCGATGCTTTCAGGTTCGGATTCTCTGTGACCAGGGTATCATTAGTGTTTAGCTAAAGCCGATGTCGCGAGCGGGAAGTGCGAGTTCGATGAAGATATCAATCGTCGTAACTTGAGATTCTATAAATGTATCAAAAATGGTGCTGGGTTCAAAACCTCTGGTCATTAAGTTACTATCATTCAGATAATAGTAATACCACCAAATAATAGTATAGAACTATGCTCAAATGGCTTGATTCGGGTGATCCAATTTGTTAGGAAACATCAGCTGCTGTTGATTAAATATGTCACATTTACGCCGCCATTTTAAGATTATCATTGCATCTTTTGTTATAATCGTTGATATTCGGAGTTAATTCTGGCGCCTTGACTAATCCACGGGGTTACGAGTTAGCAATGAATGCACTCAATGGTAAACCCCAAGATTTTAGACCAATTAATTTCTGCAGGATTGGGTGATACATGTGTTTATCGCTTAGCTTGTGTCAGACTCAAAACCGAATTCATACCTTCAAAATTATAGATCTGCTTAGGATATTATAACAGCTACCACTAAGCATCATGATGTCACCCATACAAAATGCCAGTCGAAGAGGAGACATGGAAATGGCCATAGCGGATGACTTTAGGGAACTAGAAGGCATGACTCTTTTGGGTGTTTCATAATTTAATCTTGACTTGATAAAAAAATCACAGATTGAGAATTCACAGGTTATTAAATTCTGCCCACTTGACCTGTCTTCCATCATTTTATTCTGTGGTGTTATTTTTAATTTGTCAATGAGAGTGCAACCCCAAGAGAATGTTCTTTCTTAATTACCCTGAAAACTTGTTTGTTGGGGGTGGTCACCTTCTGTAGTCAAAACCCAGAATTGTGGGAGCATTTGATTTCACGGTTTTTTGAAAATTGTTTTTGTGCAGAAAAACACTTGGAGGGAATATGTGTAGTTCTCATTTCTTTTTATGTTACGAAAGTCTGAGGAGAGCATAGAAAATGTATTAAATTCGAGGAGGATGATGATAAGTTTTCAAAAATAGTAGAAATTTTTATGTTTTAAAAAACTGTTATCAAGAACAGTTTTAAAAAATAGGAATAAAAAAGGCCTTTATCTTCATTCTAGTCTATATATAGATGGAAAATATAAGTATGCGGATGAATGGTCAAGTATGGTGTTATGGACTATGGTAAATTCAGGTTGATCTTTCATTTTAATGTTGTATAAAACTCCGCTAGGCAACTAAATATATCAATCTAAACATATAATCGGGCTAAAAGAATGAAACAAATAAAATAAAGTATTAAACATGCGTCTGACATAGATTATTTTCTATTTAGGTGGTAACGAGCGTATAGGTGAATGGTTGGGTTATCTTTATAAGCAACCGGTGTTCTCGGTTTTGATTTTGAGAATGTAGTTATGTTTTGTGATGGGATTTTATCGTGTTGTGGTTCTCTTGGCACCATTATAGGGGTCAGTTTGGGTGTGATAGGCCGCGTCTTGTGTGTGCGTGAGGGCACCTTTAGGATCTCGTGGACTAACCTAAAAAAATAAGTGGATCAGTTGAGGTTGACTTATTTGAGTTAGTAGTTAACCTCCTTATGATATGTTTGTGATTTAGTGACATTTATTCAAAATCAATTTTAAAAGAGCCTAAATGTTGATTAATTAGGTTATGAATTAATAAATCCCCAAACTTATTAACACAATAACAGTAAATGGCTAATTTCAAGTTATACAAATTAAAAAAAAGAATAGTTTATTAACCAGTTTCTGTAGGTTTCTTCTGTATACTTTAGGCCCTTTTTTTTGAGTTCTCTCTTTTAATACATACTTTCTTACTTATCAAAAAAACAGTTTATGTGGGTTTACAAAAATCTGATGCAAACATAATTATATTCAAATCCAAATCTGCAAAAAAACGTCTTAGGATTTATATTTTGGGGTTTGAAGACTTAGTATTACCGGAATCAATAGGCTACAATCTTTTGCCAAAACTCCAATATAGAAAACAAATATGAGCATAAATAAGCATGGAATCAGAGCCTCCACACTACCTAATCTATTAATAAATTCTGTTTTGTTAAATGGGTTTGTGGAAGAAATAGTCTTGAAAGAGTAAGTGCAAAGCAAAGACAATACACATCACCCATTTGCCTACACCTTTTTTAAATAATTCTTACTAAAATGGAATCTGAGGATCTGTTTGGTTCGATTTTTGGCTTGTTTTTGTTTTGAAAGCAAACGAGAATCGCGAAAGATGTGTTTTGGTTCTCATTCTTTTTTTTTTTCTATTTTTTTAAAACACAAAAAATCTAAAAAATGGCTAAATTCAAAAGAAAAAAAAAAACAGTTTTAGAGAATGCAAGGTATGGTTGGTTTATGTTTTGAAAGCTATTCTTATTAACAGTTTTTGAAATCACAAGCGTAATTTTAGTATTATCGAAAATTGTTAACTGTTGAATTTAGTGTTTTTGTGTTAACTTTTATGTTTTTCGAACAAAAAAAGCTGGGAACCCTAAAGTACTGTTTAGTAGGTAGAAAATTTTATGTTTTTACATTGACTTTTAAACAGGAAGCGTTTAGTTACGAGAATAAGGCAAAACGAATTTTGAAAAGCGAAAATGAATTATTTATTTTCGGCGTTTTATATATGAATCGAGAAAAGCAATTAAAAATTTGTTTCCTTGTTTCAATTAAATTGACGGAATTCAATAAAATGGGGTTGAAAAGTAAAAAGCGTATTTTAATGAATTAATCTGAAAGCGTATTTTTACGAAATGAAAAGCCCAAAGATTAGAATCGTTGAAAATTTTTCGTAATGCGAATTTTGGATAGAGTTGAAAATTTTAAGTAAACTAGCGAGCAACGTGTTATTGTTTTTGAGAACAAAATCAGCGAGCCGAAGTGTATTTTAATGTTTTAGTTTTAAAGAATAATTTTAAAAAACGAATAAACATATCGATTGGCGGTTCTACATCCAACTATATGCCCCGACTGTAAAGAAATATTCATGTTTGAAGATAGAGAGAGATCTCTTAACAAGCCATAATACATACATGTGTTTTGTTGCTTGGAATTAGATCATCATTTCTATGGATGAGCTCAAGGGGCTTGATTGATACCTGACTTGAAAACGATTTCCCTCCTACCCTATTCCCCTTAATCATTTATGAAAGTATATGAATATAGAAATTTAGAAATCAAATTATTGAAAGTATAGAAATCAGAATGAACTAAGAAAAACAGGGGAAAACAGAACACAAGGAGGAGAAAGCACACACACGGTTACTCAATCTCAGTGGCATCATTCTTAACTTACAACACAACATCGCACATTTGATTGAGACAAACAGTTGATAGCTAAAGTCTGAATGAGATAAAGAAGCAATCAATCATTTTCCAGGCTTAATCGTAACATCAATAATTTGGTTCCTGTTTTTGAAAACTATTATTGAATTTGAAAACCCAGAGAACACCAAAAAGGTGTTATCTGAAAACCCTTCTTTGTGCTTTAAATTTAGTGGTTTCTTTTTTTTGTATTTTATGTTTTTTAGAAAAAAACAAATTGGAAACCAAACATGTTTTTTTCGTTTTTCTTATTTTTGAGAACATAAAACAGTATTCAAAAATTGTAAAACAAACAAGCCCTAGGGATTTCAGAAGTGCATGATTTGAGAACCATAATTGACTACAAAAGAATGGTGTAATGTTTGATCTCTCAAAATTTCCATACCTTAATTGGTGTTCTGGTATGTGACCTAGATTCTAAAATACCTTTGTGATGATGATACTATATAGTAATGGTATATAGCTTAAACCTAAAAAGACTAGGTTCATTGATTTGTCAAAGGGGCAAATGTATGTTTTACACAGCCCCTGTGGCAAATAACAATGAAATGAATTTGAAATACAAACATGAAAAACAAGAAGAAGAAACTAGTACAGCAAAAACATTAAATTGCATTTCTTCTATAGGAATGAGTCCTGTAAAGTCCATGGTGGAGAAGATTATGAGCAATTGCATCCTCTTGCCTTCATTGGGGTAGTCGACCTCAATGGAATCTCAAACAACATCATCGTAACAAGATCCCGATCAAGCTCTGGAGGTGGATTCTTCCCTCCTGCAATTCACATATGTTGTGTAACACACAGCATGCCCCAAGTACCACAGGAAGGTCCTGGAGCTTCACCTCTGTTCTCTTCTGTAAACAACACCACCTTGCTTTCAACCTTGCAAAAGCATCCTTAGAAACCCTCTGAATCTCTCCAATTTTCTCATTGAATGCATGTTGTGTCCAGGTAAGATGCTGTTGAGTGTAGATTACCATCACCAAATATAGAGGAATTTGCCAGTACCTCCAACAATCAAAACACCATCAAAGCCCCATTTGCCCTCTGAGAAAGAGCTGATTTCTCCAAAACTTGATCATCAGGCATTGAACCAGGCCAACCAATGCAAACATCTGTAAAAACCCCTTTTGGATTAACAACACCCTGAACTGTAATCGAGTATGAAGTTTTCTGATTTCTTTCTGTGTGTCTCCTGTTGAAATAAGCAGCAACACTGATCTTTGGGGCGATGATTGGGATATGGGTGGTATACATAGACCCAGCAACATTAGGTATCCCTGAAATTGATTCAAACTCGTCTTTCGTCTTCCTCAATGACTCATCATCTGGCCATTGCAGGTATTTGAGCATCAAAACATTTCTTATAGCAGAGCAGACCTCAAGAACAAACATGGCGAGGTGAAATACTAACCCAAATTTCTTGGAAACCAGTCTAAGAGCTCACCGGTTGCCAACCTCCATACACAAACAGCAACCCTTTGTCCTGACAGGGATTGCAGCTCTCAACATGAATTGTCTTCTTTGTAACTACTGAATTGAGTTCTTCACAGATCATATCAAATGTTTTCTGCTCATCCTGAATGCCTTTTTGAATTCCTCTTCTGGGAAGTCAGGTTTGTTGCATTCATCCACCAGGCTTTGGACCTGTCCTTCACCCACAGCCTTCTTGCCTCCTGGCTTGGCTGAACCGTCCAACGGAAAACTCAGGAGGCTCCGGCAGGGACGGCGGCGAGCTGGTGGCGGAGGCAGAGTACATCGCTTCCTCCTGCTACGATCCATATCCTCTAATTCGTTGTAGTAGGTCTGGAAATCTGAGTAGTAATCAATCATGGCTTTGGTTTTCTTCTTGTGATTTTCTTGGAACATCTGCTTCTCCTCCTCCACAGTTCTATCCCACTCTTCTTGATCACGTTTCTGCTGTTCTTCTAGTAGCAGTAAAGAGGTGATAGTCTCTGTCAAGTCCTTCTTCTTCCCCTCTTTCACTTCTTCATCTTCTTCCTTCTTCTCCTTTTCTTCTCGTTCATTTCTGCAACTGGGTATTCAAGAATTTATATATGAACTCAAAAAAAAAGAAAAAAAGAACAGATAACAGAGAACTGGGGAAGATGAAGGAGATGGGAAAGAATCGTAGCTTTGCTTTTATTTTCAAACTGTTGGACCAAAACAGGGGAGTGAACACAAGAGATTGAAAAATCATGACATAGGAATGGGAAAAGGCATTCATATTATATATCTACACACAGATAGAGATATAAATACGGACACTTGTAGAGAGAGAAGGAAGAGAAGAACTGAAGGTTGAGAAAAAACGTGTTGAGGTGTGAACACGGCTTTGGGTAGGTGTAGGACGGTGGTGATTCTTCTGGCTTACGCGGCTGGGATTTGGGTTTCTTGGGTATTTTGAGAAATTTCTATGGGGTTTTATGGATTTTTGTGGGAATTCAATGGAGGTTTTTTTTCTTCTAGGTGTTGTTGCCCTTTTCAAAAGTATGCACCAATATTTGGAAAGTGTGGGGCCTTCCTCCAATCTCACCCTTGATTCACAATTTTTTTTCTTTTTTTTTAAGAAAAATCGTAATTCCGAATTGATGATTGAATCGAAAAAATTATCGATTCATGGTTTAAAGAAGCAGAATCGATGATCGAATCGAATTAAAGCCCAAGATAAAAGGTCGCTAGATCAATCAAACCAATTGGTTCAATCCAGATCTTAAAACACTGGTTTCTTGAATCAACACAAATTATTGATCTTGTGTTTTTAGTCCTTTCAAGATTCAACTCCAAACTCATTTGATAAACTGATTTCATAGTTGATCATTATTCTCATTTCATGCTTGATTGAACACCTTTCTATGTCATAGACTTAATACTTTTGACATTTATTTACTTTTCATGTATGTTCTTAAAAGGATTTGAGTTTAAAATCATGTTCTTGATCTCACATTTTCATTTAGGCCCAAATCTTAAGGAGCAATCCTAGATTTAATAAACATATGGATAATATCAAATTCAAGTTTAGACTCTTACCAAATCTCGAGAGCATTCTTAGGGCCATTTCATTACAGATTGTCTAGCTAAGAAAAGTCTATAAACATTATAAATTCAAGTTTATATCATATTCTTGTTTCCTAGTCTTCATAAAAAAACAAGAAAACATATGGATAGTGTGTCTAACAAAATTTAAATTATCAAGTCATGTTATTTTTTTCTTTAAAAGATTATTATAATTATAAATTAACAAAACCCAATAGATGTTCCAAATTTAAGAGTCAAAGGGTTGTTATTAAAAAGCATGATATGTGGATTATGTGACATGGGATTGATTATATTAATTCCAAAATACTTAAGGGGATATCCTTTACATTTCATTACAAGTAAAGTAAGTAGTTTTACCAAGAAGTCAATTTCCAAAGGGCAAAAGAGACTGCAATGTGATTGATTTTGGAGGATCAAAAGGGAAAAAAGAAAGTAAAGAGCTAAAAAAAAGAAAAGAAAGGGGGATCTCTGTTCAATTTGAGGCTAAGAGTCTCAAGTCTATCAAAAAAAAAAAAAAAAAAAAGATTTTGGGGACATATTTAGGTTATTTTGATTTTTTTTTTTACTAAAATAAGGAAAAATTAAAAATAATGTCCAAACTAGTGTATCTTAAAAAAGTTTCAAAACATTTTAAATGCACAGTGGTAAATTCACGGATGTTAAAGCGTAGTGGTAATTACGATGTTGAGCAAATATTGCGCGATTGATTAAGTTTGATTTTTTTAAGGCGTGATGCCTTAGCAGCGGTTTTAATTTTAAGCGCAAAACCGTAGTTGGTAGTTAATTTCTGAAGTTTTAACTTTTGAATACGTTTAAATAAAGTGATCGTATTATAATTTTGTTGATGTAGCAAAAAAAAGCATTAGCGATTCATTTTGAAATAATAATTTTTTTGAAATTTTTCTTCTTAAAGATCATGTTGGGACATGGGTTTTGTCCCAAATAATATGTTTAAAAATACGATTTGAAAAATAGTGCTGACAGTCTTGAAAGCATGATTAATGATTAGTTTAAGCTTGAACTAAAACTTTAGTGACAAGTTACAGTTTCATAAAAAAAAAAGTTTAAAATCGTGAGTAAGCTGAGAATGAATTTTGATGAACATATTGAACATTAGTTTAAATATT
The DNA here is from genome assembly GCA_016808115.1 of Tetrastigma voinierianum. Classification (NCBI taxonomy): domain Eukaryota; kingdom Viridiplantae; phylum Streptophyta; class Magnoliopsida; order Vitales; family Vitaceae; genus Tetrastigma; species Tetrastigma voinierianum. The sequence continues at coordinate 1,155,129 of JAEQBH010000055.1, forward strand.
TTTTCAAATCTATACTAAATTGATATTTTTATTTTATTTTAAAAATACTATTTTAGGACATGACTCCATAAATTAGCTAAAACTAACAGAAGCCAGGTCTGACACAGTGAAACAGAGTCAAACAGTAGCCATGTGCTGCATCTTGAGTTTAATATAATAGTAATTCATTTTTGAAAAAAAATTTAACAAAGTAATTTTTGTTTTTTAAAAACACGTTAATAATTATGGTTTTAAAAATCGATAAAAATCGTAATCCTCACAGTATAGTTTTTTTAATAAAATATAGTTTTTAAATTCTCTTAAAATTATAATTAATGAATACGATTTTAAAGTTAATTTTTAAAACAATGGATAATGAATGGTATTAAAAAAACAAAAAAAAAAGCAAAATTTATTTTTTTATGAATAATTTGAAAAAAGTTTTTTATTTTAAAAAAGAGTTTTAGTTTTGAATGAGTCCAAAGCTGAAGAGACAGTGGACTCTCTCTCTGGTCTAAAGGCCATTAAAAAGAAAGGAAAAGAAAACGTCTTTCCTTGTACTATATACCAAAGATTCCAAATTCCATAGTCAATGTTGAAATGTTTTGCTAGTCAGTTAGTTAGTGGGGTTATTTAGAATCCATCACCCGGTTCACACCTTCTTCTCCTTCTTCTGCTGCAAAACCCTGAGTGGCACGGCCCACTCAAGTACCCAGTCCATGGTCTTTGGTCAAAATCTATATCAACCAACAAAGCTTCACAATGTGCTTTCTTGAGTCATGTATCAAGATAATCTTTTAAAAATTTTTTTTTTTTTCAAGTTTATGATTTAAAATATTGTTCAAACTAAGTTTTCTGTACCATATCCGGTCCTGCATGGCATGAATGATGATTGCGGTTTTAAGTTTTGAAAAATTAAGCTGAGTTAATAAACATGGTATTAGATTCAAATTAAAATCGTGGTTGGTTATTATAGGTTTAATTTTTTTTTATCTGCAGTTCCCGTAGTTATTTTAAGCTTTAAGAGCAGAAGGCTTTTTCTTTCAAAGCCTAGCTGCCCTTCTCTAATTTTCTCGTCATTTTTTTTATAGTCTATTTTTATAATGAGAAAGAATAATTTTTTATATTCTTGTACTGAAATCGTGATTTGAATTTTTTCTTTTCGTTTCTTGTTTAATAAAGTAGTGTGTGAAGAATTAGGTTTTATTTGTTTTTATGTTGTTATCTTGTCAGTTTGTTTTGTTGTTGAGCATTCTGATATTTGTCTTTATTAGAGTAAATGCTATTGCGGCGATTTTATATATAAAGACGATTCGAGACAGCTGGCAGTTCGCTCGATCGAAGATATCAAATTATGGTTATTAGTATGTTGAAAGACTGGAGTTGCAAATAACTTGGATATTATTTCATCCTATATGGTTTTTATATTTGTTGTATCTTGATAATTGATCTTATTGTAAGTTTAAATCGATAGTATTATTTTCGACTTCCCGAAAAAAAAAAACTTAAGTTGATGACTGCAGTTTTAACTTTTGAAAGAATTTGAAACTGCAGTCATAATCAACAAAGAAAACGAGGCCAATCAATCATAAAAGAACTAAGTTCTAGAGAATTTCCTGGAACCAATCTAGAAAATAACAGTTCTTAACTGGTCCCCGTTCAGTTCTGAGTAACGAAATAGATAAATAAAAAACTTCAGATAGTTATTGCAGAATATATATAAATCAATCTCATTCATTAATTCAATTAATCATAGATAATACAAATAGTTATGCATAATAGCTAATGTGCAGATATCTTATTTGAAATCACATGACTAAAATTATTGAATTCTAGTTATCTGTTCTTATATTAATTTGATAATATATCTGTCAGAGATCAAATATCATATAATTGATCAATAAACATATTCTTATCATAACTCAGCAGCAATATGCAAATAACTACTCACGAAAACATAAAAAAACAAAATAAAACAGAGATTTATGTGGAACGACCACTTGATTGATAAATAAACAACTACAGAAAAAAGATGCATACAGGAGTGATTATAGGCCAAGAAAAATATATCTAATGACAGTATGTACAATGGTTTTGACTCTACCCATAATCAGCTATCATGAAAATCTTGAGTACACAACAATTAGAGGGAGAAATGGTAACTACATATTGCTGGAAAATTCAACTCAGCGTTCCCTCTCAATGTTTACTTACAATTTCTTTTCCTTTTTTTTCTCCCAGATGAAATAAGAATATGATGTTGTGAACGTGCTAGCGTTTAATGACAAATCATACCAAGATAAACAGAGAAATTATGGAAACCAGCATCAGCCAGTTCTGTTTTATCGTTGTTAATCATAGAAATGAAACAGGTTCAGGAAAGCGAAGGAGTGATTCGATTGGGAGTTTTGACCCGTTCTTTGTCGTCAATTTTCTTTTTGTCTTAAATGAACTTAACCATGCCAGAGAGGTCAATGAGTGACACCGATCGTTGATTAGCGTCGTGCCATCATGGTCTCAAACGTTAAACGTTGTGTAAAATAGTTCAAACACGTTACAGAAACAAGTCTGATGAATCTTAAAGAAATAAGACATGATGAGATCAAATAGACCATCTGATTAATATACCATATTGAGATTAATGTTTGTCTCATTTACCTCCATTCACAAATATCCTGTCGTTGGTTTGCAAAAAACACATTATCATATGAACTTTCATATGTTTTTCAGCACCATGGGAATCATTCTCTATTCCGATTTACAACATAGTTTGACACATTCCAATTGACAAAATGAATGTTTTGAATTGCTGTTTGGAGAAATAAATTCCTCTCCATATATATGAAGAGATTAAGCGTTTCAAATGAACCCATTTAAAGATTTTCTTTTTTGAAATAATTCTGGCTGTGTTAATAAAGCTGATTTGAGCTATGATTCCTCTCATTAGAGATGAAGAATCCTTAGTCTAGTTTGTTGGATTTAGTTACATTCCCAATACCTATTGATATTCTATCCCATTCTATCTCCATAATGTGGATTGATTTTTCTACTCCTCATGTACATCAGTCAAGGATTTGGGTGCCATCTCTTTGCAATCTTAATTCTGGATTTGTGAGAAATGATTGTTTTGAAAATCTTGAATGTTAAAATAATTTGTAATGTGATAGTGATAAAAATTATTTATGATGTGATTTCAGTGAACCAATAAAATCTGAAACTCAAATCAATCTTTACAAATATCTAACAATGTATGAGTCAGCATGTTTTGCCATGCAGAGCTTTTTAATATAAATAAATATGTTATGTATTATATATTATATTTAAAATAGTCATTTGGTAGAGTTGATGAAATCTATCAGACATAATCACATCACTGAATCTTAAAATCTCTAAACAGTTATGAATATTTTCTGATTGATTACAGGAAATGTATTCTTTCATGCAACATAATTGGATTATTATGTTGATTCTTAATTGAGTTTGGAAGAAGGTTATCACTACAAATCGACAGAGTTTCATTTAAATGGTTCTGATGTCATGAAATAGAGGAAGTTTTGTAATGAGGATATTACATTGAGATTATTATACCTCTGGTGTAAACTTGCATTTGAACTCTCTCAAATAATAGTATATCAATAAATGTTTAATCTATATTAAATATAGACTGGTTTCTGAAGACAGTTGATCTTCACAAAGAATTCTGAATTTTGTAGTTAATGTGCTGAAGTCAAACATAATAGATGGCAGGTCAGATCTCAAGAATAAATGGGAGGAGGGTGCGGATCAGTGCAGTATATATTGTACTACTCGGGTTTTTCAATTATCTTTTCTGATTTGTCTCTTATGGTTCCGATTAGTTTTCCTTCTAAAATCAGATTTGCATGATATTCAATTACTGATGTTGAAACATAATCCACTTTATTATTTGATCTGTGCCAGCTCCGGCTATCGAATCGCTGAGCAGACAAAATGAAAAGAAGGAACTGTATACTTGGCGATCTTCCGTCTCCTGTCTAAACCTCTGTTTCTTACAACTCATCTTTGCTCCAGTGACTACTTAAAGCTGCCAGATCACATCTCATGCAGTAGCCAATTCGCTCAGCCGAGCTGTCCCTTTTTCTCAGCCAGCTTTTTCTCTTTGGCCTGTCAAATCAGTTTTTACCAGAACTGGGCTGAAGAGCGTGAGGTACAGAATTCTGGGCATTATTGTCTGCTGGATCTAGGAACTCCGCCAAGCATAATCTTAACATTGAATCAGTTGATAGAAAATTTATATAACTAAACGAGGAGGCACCATCGGCTGTGCTTTGCCGAATATCACTTTTCTTTAATCATGAGATTCTAAGATGAGATGATAAATCATCATGAATATTTTTTTAATTTTGAGTAGTCAGGTTCATCTTTTATTTAATAAATCACTTGTTTTGGTGCCTCTCCATTTCATTATATTAATCTCTGTTCTCTTGATTCGTATGAATATCTTGGTAACTGCTTGTATCTGTAAGTGTTTGTCCATCCTGAGTCTGGATAATCCACGAATATATATTGTTCTATGAATTTTTTTGTCTGTACCAATGAGAACAGGCATGTTTAAAACACATACCCCAAAATAGAGTTTGAGATAGTTCCCATAATTACCAACCACCAGAATGTATGTGTGTGTGCTCATGAAGATCATCTGGCTGTAATGACTTATGTTGGGAACACAGTTAGCAACTATAAATGAAGTCCATTCTGACATATCTTGTGGGCATTGGCTCTTCTCATGTACAAATAAGGCCAGAGTCCTGATTATGGGGAAAAGTATTCTTCCGAAACCAGTACAAAGATCGAGACATGTTGGAACACTTTACTGTGAGTAGGATTTCAGATAAGCTAGATTCACTAATTCTCATCCAATCAAAGATGCGTTTTGAACAAACTTGGTAACTGGTAGGTAAGAAAAAATAATTTGATAGGAAAAACAAATTTATATAAGCTGACATAGCTTCTTTCATCGTGAAAAAGAAGCATGGTTTATTGAAGAAACTGATACCAGAAGGCGGTTTTGAGAAGATTGTGTGGCACCAATTTTCGAAAACTTATTGTGAAACAGAGGATACCTTGTCAGAGCCAGATTATTACTTGAATAAGTGTTTGAAAATCTAAACATTTTAGTTCTGAAATAGTGGCAGAATGCAATGTGAATAGCTCTCTTTCTAAAAATCGTGTTATTAGCTAAAAGCAAATGCGTATTCAGCGGAGTCTCAGTCATAATAATTCTGGGAAGAGGGAAAATGCTTAACACAGATTAATCGTTTGAACATTGGCGAAGAAGCGAACTTTCGGGCTACTATTTGCCGCTAAGCCAGACCATCACTTCATTGAAGCGCTGTACTCCACCGATTCAGCCAATCGTACAGAATACGAAAATCATCGCAAATGCGTATCTACGATAACTGTTCACACGATAGGCCCGCTATGAACTGAAATATAAAGCGCTGAAATCCCATGCTAGATCCGGAGAAGAGAAAGGAATCCATTATTGGAGCAACGAATTGTGGATTGACTTATGCGAAACGCGCTTCGGATGGTAAGTACCTTTGTTGATTTTTCTTTGTTGGAAGATCATCAAGCTCTTTCCTTTTTCTTAGGATCTGTTGGCGCATCCGTGCATCAAAGCCTGCCTCGTCATCATCACTATGATCAAGAAAGTTAGAAAATTCAGCTTCTGACTCTTTCCTTGAATCTTCTTTCTTTGCACTCAGGGCTTCCCTCACAGATAGCACATCCTTAGTTTTTTTTACTTCCGATGGGTTCTGCACTCGAGAACTTGTTCAGACATATGTACAATATATCTTTAATTGTTTACTGAAGAGTAACAACAAAGTTATGCTTTTACAAAAATATCTAGTTTAGCTTTCAGTAATGCTTCCAACTATTCAAAACAAAGGTATGTCCAGTTTACATTGTAGAACCCATTGATTACACAGCAAATTAAGTACTGAAATCAATAAGAATGGCACTTGGACAAACACAGGGATGTGAATCTTGAGCATGAGGTGGAAGAGGGATGATCGTTGGTCTTTCAGTTTTAGGATACTTAATGTGCCGAAAGTCGGAGGCTTAATAGTTATCATTGTTGAGAATCATAGAATATTCTCTAGATATTATAGGGTTTATCTCCTACCTTTTGTGTACATTATCCTCCTTCCTTTTACACTTTATTTTGTTTCCTTTTTGTTCCATTCTTTTGTATATATATATATATATATAGGTGTTTCTATACTATGTAATACATCCGTTCAATAAGAAAAATATTCTTTTCTTCTAACCTTTCACAATCCTTGATACAGTAGCCCTCAAATACAAAGAAAACATGAGAAACTAGAACCATTCACGAGAACATGAACTAGACCAATAAAAATTTGAAAAAAGTAATTGGCAGAATTAAAATGGAAGCTAAAACACACAAGCAAAAAGACTACTCTGTAGATCAATGAGATCGAGGAAAACTTTTCATGCAGCATTCTTTTCCCTTTTGGTATGTAGCTTAGAATTGAACCTATAAACTCTACATTTGCAGATGCCATAATGATCAAAATAAGGCATTATAAGAAGATATTAGATCCTTACCAATTCTTTACTAGAATGCCCTTTGAGCAAACGAGGATCATTTAATGACACATCACTGACTACTCTTAATTTTTTGTAACGGCTTCCAATTCTTTTCCTCTTCTTAGCTTCTTCTCCAAATGAAAGCAAATTCAGCTTTCTGCATTCTCAAAATAGGAAGAAATATACTTTAAACAGTATTACATGCAGCAATGCCCTATTAAACAGCTCTGCACTAATAATATTCCATTGGGTTCAGGAAGAAAACTTACTTTACAGCTTTCTTTTCCAGATCTTTTTGTTATCAGTATCATTAGCGGAATTGGGCAGAGACTTTGCAAGTGCCTTTCTTGGAACAAGATCATCAAATGGATTCCATAATACCTAAAACAAATATTTTAAGAAGAGATATGATCAATACAATTTCTTCCAACAACATATGCATATAACTCAAGTTCTTGGACAGAAAAGGAAAATTCATATACCATTAGTTTGAAAAAGAAAACAAATAGTAACGTTCATGCCATGTAGGAGGAAACACTGAAAATTTACTCAATCTGAATATGACCCATTGAATAATTGTGTCAGAACAACTTGACATGACCATAACCCATTTATCATGTGGATAACACAATATGACCCATTAAACCATTAGTTAATGAGTTATGTAGGATAGTGTATGAATAGATACAAACAACTCATTAACATGATTCTGATAGGATTAAACCCATTAATATGAATCCTATCCATTACACATAACATTATACTGACCCATTATTTTTAATGAAATTATAATCTGATTTAACCTATAAGATATAAAATTTATTTATTTATAATAGGTAAACAAAGTATATATATATGAATAGCTCTTGGAAGTAGCAGCTGAGAACAAGCAAAATATAAGTGAAACTACAAACAAACCCTTCCAACTAACGGCTTTACCTTATAGCCTGCCAGAACAAAAACCCCCAGACTTAGGCGGTGTGTGTTTTTCAAAGTGTACAAAAAGCTAAAAATATAAACCTTGAGTGAACTTCTTATGAGTTGTCCTTCTTGAACCCACCATCTTCTATCCCCCTAGGAATTATAGTTCTAGAACAAGGTTTCACTTACAAACCATCTCCCACTGACTACTCATCTTTATTTTATTTTATTTTTTGAGCCACAATAATTGACCAAACATTCCAAATTTCAAAGCTCCCTAACAAATCAGAGCATGAAGGATGGGCTCCTATTCGCAGCTGAAACCCTACAACAACCCTATCTGCTTTCCATCTTTCTGAGTAAGGAAGCAATTTCCTTCTCATGCCCATCATAAATGGGTCAATTTGACACGTTGCAACAATTTAAACAGGCCCTTAATAGATATTTATAACATGATTAAAAATAGGTTAGGTGGATTGAGCAATAAAAACATGAACACAAGCCAATTATCAAATGGTGTCACATGATTATGACATAAACAAATTCTACTTAACTTCAAATGCTGGTCGATACATCTTTAAATTGTATTTGTTGTTTCATGTCAAAATTGTCATCCCTAATCATATGCATACTCTGGCAGGACATATATATATATATATATATATATATATATGATACACCACAAATCATAAATGTTTGAAATCATCTATAACCACAGTTTCCTATTAATATTTCCATCATCATTCAAGTTTTTCTTGTTTTGATTGCCATCTATATGTGATCTTGGACAAAACAAAAAAAAAATATTCAAGTAACAAGAAACTTGCCTCCAGCGGAGGTGATCTTTGGGGTGATCAAGTGGTCGATCATTTTATCAGTTTCCAACCTCACCAAGAAGTCTTGGTAAATTATATAATGAATCCCCAGTTACCTAATAAATGGAGATGGGTCATCAACATCCAAGATAATCTAGAAACAACTCTTGAAATAAAATCATTATTACCTTTCCAAAAATGGTATTCTTCCGATCAATCCAATCACAGCGATCCAAGGATATGAAGAACTGACTCCCATTCGAATTTGGTGAGCCAGCATTTGCACATGCAACTAAGCCCCGATGGTTGAATCTTAGCCGTGAATGGAACTCATCAACCAAATGTCCCACCCCCATAGATACTTTCTACACTTTTCAAATAATATCAACAATCACGCATAATGAAAGCAGTAAAGGATAAAGGACTTGAATAAGCTAAAGAAAAACAACTTTTCTTCCTAATGAACTACAGCAATAGAAAGAAAAAACAAAACAAAAGAAACTCCATATTGATTCTTTCAAGTATAAGATTTTCTTGAGAAGATTCATTAAAATTTGATCCTCAGAGATGGTATATTATGTTCAGTATTGATTTCAAATTTCTGAAAACAGAAACGATTGAAGGCAGTGGGTCTGGAAAGATTAAATCTCTCCACAATATGTATTTGTCGGTAAACCAAAGGTACATAGAAAGTGAAGTCCAATGAATTGTCATGAACGTTGATGATTTAGGATCTCCAGTTTGTTAGCAGAAGGTGAGCATCTGGTTGAAGAAGCATAGATTCCTGGATCTCTGGATTGAAGGGAAAGGAAAGGCAAAGTGGATGATGATAATGGAACAAAAAAAAGTGACAGCACAGCTCATATTTGGTCTTCACCTGTTGGCCGATAAGGATGAAGTTGCTTTTCAAAAGGAGGGGAAGAAAGATTAGGCAAGACCACGGAATATATGAGGAAATGAAAAGCTGCATGTAAGAATTCAATACGGGTGATGGAAGGGGAAGACCAAAAGTCTCAGTTTCGCTCTCTCGGAGAGATTGAGGAGGATCTTATGGACATAATCGAAACAGCTCAGCTAAGGAGGGTCTAGAAGGGCTAAAGACTGCTGAAGCAATTGGTTTTGCTTTTCCCAGGGTATGAATTAAACTCACCAGATTCATACAAAGTTCCAACTTTGATAAAAGAGTTGAATTTCCTAGAAATCTGTGGTGTTAGCAGAGTTGCTTTTAACCCTAATATTGCTTGATAATTAATTTAATTCATATTTTATCCCTGTTACTTCAATTGATTTCATAAAGAAACGATGGGTGGATGCCGTAAAACGTAAAAAGATGGTTTATTCTTTGAGCTCAATTTTACTGAATTAAATGCCTCACAGCTTGGTCATATCAAAGATGATGATCAAGCAAACACAATTCATAATCTATAATTCTAACATAAATTTAGCAATACCAACTAAATTTTTTTTATTAGTAAAGATTTGTATTCAAAAGAAGAAAATATACACACTGTATATAAAAACTAGACAAGGAAAAAAGAGTGCGAGACGCACAAACTCATTACCATGCTCTACAAGTGCCCATCACAAAATCCAACTACTGAGAACCAATCCTACTATAAGAAACTGGGAAGATTAACAAAATAACAAAACACTCCCTCACCTCCTCAATCCCAAACAAGAAGAGAAATATAATGCACTTCAAGTATGACAAGTAATTGGTGAAGTGATCCTTTCCCCTTAAAACCAAGTATAAATTGCATTATTCACCTCAGTTTATGTATGTCAAATGATACATAATAGAGCTAGTCCAAAACATAGATACAAAAGTATACCATAGTAGCTATTCCAGTGCAATCTCAAAACCCATATCAACAATTTTCTTTCATCTCCAAATATGGAACACCTTATGAAAATGAGATCCGGGTTCATTGTTCAACACAGAAATATCAAACAGCCCCATATAAAATCGATGAAATTTGAAATTTAGAATTATATGCAATTTAGGAACCATGCACAGACACAATCCAATAGCATTGGCAAACCCTAGAGTCAAACACAACCAAAGATTTTTGATTCGCCTCGAGTGTACACATTGCAAATAGATCAATGGACAAGAGCACAGATGCTAACAGTAGAGTTATACCAGTGAAATCTCAAAGACCCACATCACTAATTTTCTGCTAAGAAAGCACAGTAATGGATACTCCAGTGAAATCCCAAAGACCCACATCGATTTCTCATCCGTAGCCAACCCCATTTGAAACAAACCTAGTTTCCAGAAATTGAAACACACCAGATTTCAAATACTACAAGAGACAGGGAGGGAACGTACCGGTGCCAGTGCCAGTGGGGTCGCCGCAGCGAACGAGAAATCCTTTGATAATGCGATGAAAGATGGTCTTATCGTAGTAGAGGCAGAGTTGAACGAAGTTTCTAACATTTCGGAGCGCTCTTTTGGGCCAAAGTTCGATATCAAAGGACCGTACGTCGTCGTCAAGAATCACCTTCCCCTTCGTCAGGCTCCGATACGTACACAGACGACATCGTTTTGATGTCAGCTTTCAATTCGTCCACTGCTCTGTGCCGAAAATCCTCCAAGTTCAGGATCCAAGAGGGGTAAACGACGTCGTTCTAGTGCACCAACCTCTTGTATTTTATTAATAATTATAAAGACAGAAAAATTAAACATATGGATATTTTTTAATAAGAAATTTAAAAAAATTAACTATTTATGGGCCAATTTTATAATGCTTTTTAAAAATGTTTAAAGGCCTTCCAGAAGCACTTGAGAGTTGTTTTCTTACAAAATCCACTGTAATTTTTTTTTAACATTCCTTTTTAATCGTTTAATTATATATTTTAAAATATCCCTAATTATATTTCTTTAAAATATCCATTTTTTAAAATTATTCTTAATTCAAAATATTTTTGTAAATATTTTTATAATCATAAACGTTAAACTTTAAAATGTAGGGTAAAAAGTTGGGAGATAATCAGGAGGTTCGATAAATAAATATAATTTATTATATGTATGGCCCAAAGTATTTAGTTTATGCACTATGATTTTATTGACATAAAATGCAGTT